>CM050525.1:1767984-1772984 GCA_027563665.1 Antrozous pallidus | reverse complement strand
AGCTGTAAATTGCCCACACGGTTGGCCTTTTAAAACTTCTTTGTCGTCTTATTCATCTTGCTCTGGAATTTCAACTTATTCGTCTTGTCCTGTAATTTTCCTAGCTTTCCACTGCCCTGCAACATATCCATATGATGGAGTGTTACCTAGCCATGTAAGGGAATAAAGTGCTCTATAGATATGTAGAGAAAATCTTAACACTTTATGCTAAGTGAAAGAGTCAGACACATAAGACTGCATAATGTACGATTCCACTTACTAGAGGAAATATTTGGAAAAGGCCGAGACCGGTTTGGCTTAGTGGATAGAGCACCGGCCTGCGGACTGAAGGGTCTCGGGTTCGATTCCAGTCAAGGGCATGTACCGTGGTTGCGGGCACATCCTCAGTAGGAGATGCGCAAGAGGCAGCTGATCGATGTTTCTCTCTCATCGATGTTTCTGACTTTCTATCCCTCTCCCGTTCTCTCTGTAAAAAAAAAATCAATAAAATATATTAAAAAAAAGAGAAAATATTTGGAAAAGATAAAACTATTGGGATAGAAAGCAGATTATTGCTTGCTGAGGGCTGGAGAGGGGACTAGGGATTGATTGCAAGCCGTCACGAGGAATTTGTTTTAGAGTGATAGAAGTATTCAGAACCTGAATTGTGGTGATGTTTGCACGAATCTACACATTTTACTAGAACTCATTGAACTGTACACCTAAAATGTATGAATGAATAGAGTGTAAAGTGGATATTAATAAAGCTAGGAAACATTTAAAAAATAAAAAAATGTGTTTTTATTTATTTTTAGAAAGAGGAAGGAAGATAGATAGAAATATCAATGAGATAGAAACATCATGGATTGGCTGCCTCCTGCACGCCCCCTACTGGGGATCGAGCCAGCAACCGGGGCCCGTGCCCAGACCAAGGAATGCAACTGGTGACCTCTTGGTTCCTGGATCCACACTCAACCAAGGAGCCACACCGGCCGGGCAAAACATTAGATTTTAAAAATATATATATTTTATTGATTTTTCACAGAGAGGAAGGGAGAGGGATAGAAAGTCAGAAACATCGATGAGAGAGAAACATCGGTCAGCTGCCTCTTGCACATCCCCCACTGGGGATGTGCCCGCAGCCAAGGGACATGCCCTTGACCAGAATCGAACCCGGGACCCCTCAGTCAGCAGGCCGATGCTCTATCCACTTGAGCCAAACAGGTTTTGGCAAAACATTAAATTTTTTATGGTCATCCAGATATAATAGGTAACTCTTACATGGAGTTTGTTATGTGCTAAGCATTTTTAAAAAATATATATTTTTACAGAGAGGAAGGCAGAGGGATAGAGTTAGAAACGTCCACGAGAGAGAAACATTGATCAGCTGCCTCCTCCACACCTCCTACTGGGGATGTGCCCGCAACCACAGTACATGCCTTTCACCAGAATCGAACCTGGGACCTTTCAGTCCGCGGGCCGACGCTCTATCCACTGAGCCAAACCGGTTAGGGTTATGCTAAGCATTTGTTTTAAAAAATAAGTTTTTTACTGAACTTTTTAGAGAGAGGAAGGGAGAGGGAGAGAGAGGGAGAGAGGGAGAGAGAGAAACATAGAACCCACAACCCAGGCATGTGGCTCAACTAACTGAGAAACATCGACCAGCTGCCTCTTACACAACCCCTACTGGGGATGTGCCCGCAACCAAGGTACATGCCCTTGACCGGACTCGAACCCGGGACCTTTCAGTCTGCAGGCTGATGCTCTATCCACTGAGCCAAACCGGTTTCGGCTGTGCCAAGCATTTTTTAAAAACCCTCACTCCAGGATATTTTTTTCCTATTGATTTTTAGAGAGAGTGGAAGAGAGGGAGGGGAGAGGGAGAGAAAGATCAATCGGTTGCCTTCCACAAGCACCCCTCTATTCTTCTTCTTTCCTCTCTCTAAAAAATCAATAAAAACATACATATTTGTTTGTTGGTTTTTAAAAATATATATATTTTATTGATTTTTTTACAGAGCAGAAGGGAGAGGGATAGAAAGTCAGAAACATTGATGTGAGAGAGAGACATCGATCAGCTGCCTCTTGCATGCCCCCTACTGGGGATGTGCCCGCAGCCAAGGTCCATGCCCTTGACAAGAAACGAACCCGGGACCCCTCAGTCTGCAGTCCGACGCTCTATCCACTGAGCCAAACCGGCTCTCGGCTGTTGGTTTTTTTTTTTTTTTTAAATGAATGTCTCTTGCTTCATGGTTCGGACTTTTCTAAAATCTCTCAAACGAGCAGCAGCTGGCATCAGCATGCCTCACACCTCTCAACAAGTGGCTCATGACCTGAAGCTAGTGGCAAACCACCCTAGTTCACAATTTGGCCTCTCCTGGGCACCTCCACGCTCAACATAAGTAGCAGCCATCTGCAGATTGCTTTATGGCTCATGCTGAGTGGTCCTGGACAGGGTACAGGCAGAGGTGGACTTTGCACCTCCTGGAAGGCCCCAGAGCCAGTGCACCTGATGGTCAACATCAACCACGCCCAGTTACAACCTGACAACCTGCACGTGGACACACTCAAGGGGAAGGCTCCGTGAGCACCGAAGCCTCAGTGAAGCAAGTCCTGCTCCATAGGGGTGTCTCCTGCACAGCAGCTCTTCAGCTTCAGTCACAGCCAATCCTTAAAATGGATTGGCCAAGGGCATCAATCTCTCCCCAGTGACACCAACAGCAATCAAGGCTCAACTACCACAGGACAATGCACACAACTCAGGGCATCTGGAGCGCTCAGCTCAGGTGACTGGGGAGGCTGAACCGCTGAAACATACAGGGAACCTACTCAAAAAGGACTCCGAATAAAATAAAACAGAACAGCCAAGACCGGTTTGGCTCAGTGGATAGAGCGTCGGACTGCGGACTGAAGGGTCCCGGGTTCAATTCCGGTCAAGGGCATGTACCTTGGCTGCGGGCACATCCCCAGTAGGGGGCGTGCAAGAGGCAGCTGATTGATGTCTCTCTCTCATCGATGTTTCTGACTTTCTATCCCTCTCCCTTCTGCTATGTAAAAAAATCAATAAAATACATTAAAAAAAATAAAAACAGAACAAGAGGCATGGAAACATGGAACAGATAGATGAATCTCAGAAGGAAAGGATAGGGGGGTGAGGAGAGATGAACCAAAGAACTTATATGCACGTACACATTACCTATGAGCACAGACAATAGGGTGGCGAAGGGCTAGGGCAGGGTGGGAACCAGGAGGAAGGCAGCAATTGGGAAAAATAGGGGGATATCTGTAATACTTTCAACAATAAAGGTTTAAAAACTTAAAGTGCAATGAAAATAAAGTAAAAGGGCAAAAGAAATAAACGTGTTCCATCCACAGAATGGAATGCTACTCAGCCTTAACGAGGAAGGAAATTCTGACAAATGTAGCAGCATGAATGAATCTTGAGGACATTATGGTAAGTGACATAAGCCAGTCACAGAGAGAAAAATACTGTATGATTCCACTCATCGAATTCATAGAGACAGGAAGTAGAAGGGTGGGAGCCAGGGTCTGGAGATGGGGGGAATGGGGGATTTAGTTTAATGGGGGCAGAGTTCCGGTTTTCCAGCATGAATAGTTCTGTGTAACGAAGGTGGTGGTAGTTGCACAACAATGTGAATGTGCTTCATGTCTCTGACCTGCATACTTAAAAATGGTTAAGAGTGCCCTAACCGGTGTGGCTCAGTGGATAAGAGTGTCAGCCTGGGGGCTGAAGGGTCCCAGGTTCGATTCTGGTCAAGGGCATGGACCTTGGTTGCCGGCACATCCCCACTAGGGAGTGTGTAGGAGGCAGCTGATGGATGTTTCTCTCTCATCGATGTTTCTAACTCTCTATCCCTGTCCCTTTCTCTCTGAAAAATAAAATAAAATAAAATCTATTAAAAATGGTGGTTAAGTGTCTACCCAGGAACTAAGAGGTCACAGTTCTATTCTCCATCAGAGCACATGCCAGGGTTTTGGCCCCGATCCCCAGTAGGAGGTGTGCAGGAGGCAACCAATTGATGGTTCTCTGTCTCCCACCTTTACACTCTCTCTAAAAATCAAAGGGAAAAAATATTCTAGGGTGAAGATGAACAAAAACAACAATGACAACAACAACAAAGAATCCACCAATGAACATATAAATACGTGGAAAGATGAGTCGATGTTTCGCGTTTTCTCTCTAATCTCTCAAATAAGTAAATAAATCATTAATTGAAAAATTGTGCGGAGGACTGAGCATGTGCCTGTTGTACTTATGGAGTCTTTATTGCCCTGTATCAAAGGAAGCTCATCTTCGAAGGATTCCTGAAACCTCAGCTTGGTGACTGTATTACCCTGAAAGTCTCCTATAAGTCCTTGGACCAGACTCATCTCCTTCCCCAATCTCTGCTCCTCCTCTGTCTCCTCATCCACCTTTGCCACAGACCGTTGAAGTGGACGTGAAGTCAGATTTATTTCTGTGTTCCCAGCATGCAGAGCGCATCCTGGCATATAGTACGGTGCCAATGCATGCTTAATGGTATGGCTTGAAGATGAATGCCAAATTAGGTGTGCCTTTGTCCAACAGAGATTCAAAAGGGAAAAAAAATGACCTCATCTATTCTTAAATTCCACAGAGACTAGGGGAGGGAGGCTTAGAGATCTTGAGCTTTGGTTTAAGCCAATTTCTCTGGCTGGGAGGACGGGAGGATGCAGCGTGGTAGCGCCCAGACAACACTCCAGTTCAGAGTATGCTGTGGGTGACATTGTAAGGTGTGTGTGGGGGGGAGGGGGGGACTAGAGGGAACTCCATTTCAGGACCAAGGACAGCGCCTTCCAGGTGGGCACACTTCTCTCAAACTTCTCTAGTCTTCTGACTCCTGAACCCTCCCTCTGGCTCCATTCCTGAAAATCCCATCCTTGAGTGGATGCTCCGGCCACCCCATCACCGGCCAGAGACCCTAAGAAAGAAAGGGGTTCAACTGTACCCATTCTGATAGACCGGTTTCATGCAAGTATTC
>CM050525.1:1695484-1762984 GCA_027563665.1 Antrozous pallidus | reverse complement strand
CAGTGTGGTGATTGCTTGGGGAATGGGAGGTGGAGGAGGTTATTGGTGGGATAAATGTTGATGGATAGAGACTTGACTTGGGGTGCTGAACACATAATACAGTATAGGGAGGATGTGTTGCATAACTGTGCACCCGAAACTGGTAGAATTTTGTTCACTCGTGTCACCCCAAGAAATTCAATTAAAGCTCTACACTGAGTGGCCATATTATTATCATCTCTGAATGCATAATAATCTGGCCACTCAGTACATATATATTAGAGGTCTGGTGCATGAATTCGTGCATGGGTGGGGTCCAGCCAACCTGACCAGGGAGAGGGGACATGGGCGGTTGGTTGGTCTGCTTGCCGGTCAAAGTCCTGGTCGAGGGGACCATTTCCATATTAGCCTTTTATTATACAGGTTAGATACTGAGTGGCCAGATGATTATGTGCTCAGAGATCATCATAATCTGGCCATTCAGTGTATATGCATGTAAAACAGTGGGGATTATTATAGAATTTGCTACAAAGATAGTTACATCCATCTTTTTTTTAATCAGAAAAGGCTATTGAGGGTCAGACAGGTGAAGTACCATGTCCCCTTTCGCTACTAAGAAAGCAGGTAAGCAAAATAAGTCAGTCAGAGAAAGATAAATACTACAGGATCTCACTTATATGTGGAATCTAATGAACAAAATAAACCGAGGGAGGGAGGGAGAGAGGGAGGGAAGGAGTGAGGGAGAAAGAGAGGGAGGGGGAGAGAGAGAGAGAGAGAGAGAGAGAGAGAGAGAGAGAGAGAGAGAGAGAGAAGAGAGACAAATTGATTGGTAGCCTCCTGCAAACACCCAGACCATGGCTAAGGATGAAACCTGCAATTCAGGTGCATGCCCTTCACCAGAAATTGAACCCTTGAACCTTTGGAAGGAGGGCTGACTCTGTAACCACTAACCTACACCTGCTACGCCTTATGGGTATATTTATTTCTCAGATGGAGAGGCCCCCAGGGCTGGGCAACCTGACCCGAGTACAGGAGTTTGTCTTGCTGGGTTTGTCCACGACGCCAGATGTAAGGGATCTGCTGTTTGCCGTCTTCCTGACCCTCTACCTGGCCACCCTCCTGGAGAACACGCTGATCGTCTACCTCGTCTGCACTCACGGGGAGCTCCACAAGCCCATGTACTTCTTCCTGGGCCACCTGAGCTGCCTGGAGATGTGCTACGTGTCCGTAATCACGCCCAGCCTGCTGGCGGGGCTGCAGAGCGGACCCTGCCACGTGCCCTTCGCGGCCTGCATGACCCAACTCTTCCTCTTCATCGCCCTCATCTGCACCGAGTGCACCCTCCTAGCCTCCATGGCCTACGACCGCTACGTGGCCATCTGCCGGCCGCTGCACTACCCGCTGCTCATGAGGCCCCAGGTCTGCCTGGGCTTGGCCGCCGCCTCGTGGCTTGGCGGGCTGCTGGTCTCGGTGGCCAAGACCTCCTGCATCGCCAGCCTATCCTACTGCGGCCCCAACGTCCTCAACCACTTCTTCTGCGACGTGTCCCCTCTGCTCAACCTGTCCTGCACCCACGTGGCCCTGACCGAGCTGGTGGACTTCATCTCCGCCATCGTCATCCTCTGGGGCTCCCTCCTGGTGGCCGGCGCCTCCTATGTGGCCATTGGTAGGGCGGTGGTCCGGATGCCGTCCGCCACCGCCCGCCGCAAAGCCTTCTCCACCTGCGCTTCCCACCTGGTGGTGGTGGGGATCTTCTACTCGGCCACTCTCTTCATCTATGCCCGTCCCAGCCGCATCGAAGCCATGGACCTCAACAAGGTGTTGTCCGTCATCTACACGGTGGTCACGCCCATGTGCAACCCTGTCATCTACTGCCTGCGGAACAAGGAGGTCCAGGCAGCTTTCCACAGAACCCTAGGCTGGTCCCGAGGCTGACCCCCCTGGCCTGGGCACGGGGAGATCTCAAGCTGTCAACACTTTATATTTTGATTGAGATATAACCTACAGGCCATATATTTTACTCTTTGAAAATGTACAATTCTGGCTCTGTCCGGTGTTTCTCATTGCTCTGAGTGTTGACTGAGGATGGAAGTGTTACAACCTAAGTTTTCTGGTCAAGGGCATAAACCTGGGCTGCAGGTTCAATCCCCTGCAAGGTTGGGTAGAGTGCAGGAAGTAATCATTCTCTCTCTCTCTCTCTTCCCCCTCCCTCCTTTTCGTCTCTCTAAAAAAAATCAATGAAAAAATATCCGTGGGTGAGGATTAACAAACAACAATGAAAAAGCATCAGTGAATGAAGGCATAAATAAGTGGAACAAGAAACCGATATTTCTCTTTCTCTGTTTCTCTCAACTCAAACAATAAAAATTAAAAAAAAATATCTTGCATATGACCAAATATGTGCCAGTTGTACTTATGGAGTGTTTATTGCCTTGTGACAAATGAGGATCACCTTAGAAGGCTTTCTAAAACTTCACGTTGGTGAACACATTATCCTGAAAGTTTCCTGTAAGTCCTTGGTCCGGACTTGTTTCCTTCCCCAATCTGTGCTCCTTCTCTGCCTCTATATCCACCTTTGCCACTGATATTTGAAGTGGAGATGGAGTCAGGTTTATTTCTGTGTTCTCAGCATGCAGAGCATATTCTGGCACACAATAGGATGCCAATTTATGCTTATTGATATGGCCTAATGATGGATTGCAAATTAGGTGTGCCTTTGCCCAATAGGGATTCAGAAAGGGAAAAAATGACCTCATCTGTTCTTAAATTCCGCAGAGATTAGGGGAGGGAGGTCTTAGAGATCTTGAGCTTTGGTTGAAGCCAATTACTCTGGCTGTGAGGACGGAGGATCTACAGACAACACCACAGTACAGAGTATGCTGTGGGTGAGAGAGTGAGGCGGCGGGATTAGTCCGACTCCATTTCAGGACCAAGGACAGTGCCCTTCAGGTGGGCAAGTGCTCACACTCGCCTTGTCTTCTGACTACTGGACTCTCTGGCTCCATTCCTGAAAATCCTATCCTTGAGTGGATGCTCCGGCCAACCCGTCACTGACCAGAGTCCCCCAAAAGAACGGGGTCCAACTGTATCCATTCTGATAGACCTGCTTCATGCAAGCATTCAGGTAAGGAGTCTGGGTAGCTTATTTGGGGGACAGGGGAAAAGGACTTTTCATCAAGATGGAAAGAAAGGAAATGCTGTTTACAGCACACATCCTCTCCATAATCCAAAGGTACAGGTATATATAGCTCCCCTTTGACAGATGGAGAGGCTAAAATGTTGGCAAGAGGAGGTACAAAATGGGTGATATTTAAAACTGGATTTTTTAAAATTGATGATAGTATTGCAGATGTCCCTCACTTCCCTGCCCCCTTTTCCTAACCCTAACCCGGGACCCTTCAGTCCGCAGGCAGACACTCTCTCCACTGAGCCAAACCAGACAGGGCAAAAATGTCAGATCCTATGGGAGGTTTTCCTAGTTCTTCCTTCTGAAGTAAATACTCCTTCATCAGGCCGCTACCCTGCCTTGTTGGTTGCATGATGGCCTTCTCTGTTAGAAAAGATTCTAGTCACATGCCAGCCTTGAACTGGCCTGGAAGTCAGGCCAAAGCACAGCGACATCGTACAGATTCAGGCACAGGGGATGTCTTCCCAAGAGAGAGGCAGCCAAGTCTAGAAAAATAACCACTGGCTTCTGAATCAGATAGTTCTGTGTGTGGGGGGGGGCGGATTTGCCCCCAACTGTGTGGCCATAGTCAAGTTTCTTCACCTCTTGGAGCTTTCATTCCTCTTTATAAAAAAAGCATAGGATAACAGCTCAATCACAAGATCGATACAACCTGGTTTAATGAAATAATGTACATATCATAGTCCTAGCTGGTGTCGCTCACTGAATAGAGTATTAACCCATGCCCTGAAGGGTCGAGGCTTTGTTTCCCAATCCAGTCGTGAATTTGGGTTGCAGGTTTGATCTCCAGTTCTGGTTTGGGAGCATCATGGAGGCAACCAATCCCTGTGTCTCTCTCTCCACATTTGTCTCTGTCTCTCCCTTCCTTCACTGTGTCTTCCTTCTATTTCCTCCTTAAAAAACCATTGGAAGAAATATTTGGGTGGGACATAACAACAACAACAATAAAAGATATAATGTATATATCTTAAAGATGATACTTAGTTGTGTATAGCATGCTACTCATGGTAATAAGAATAGCTGATGTTAATTGTTTATCATGAGCCATGAACGTGGCACATGACAGCACTATCAGTCATCAAGTCATCAGATCATCTCCAATGTGCACATATGGAAACAAATTCTACACATAATTGGTCCAAGTCATCACAGCTGTTCAGGGACAGATCCTGTGTTCACACAAATAGTGGACCTGAGTGGGCCTGGAGAGCAGTATGGGAAGTGAAGTAAGCCAGCCAGACAAAGACAAATAGCATGTGATTCCACTCCCCTGTGGAATCTGATGAACAAAGTGAGCTATCACGCAAAATAAAGCCATACTCGTAGACAGAGAGCAGGCTGACAGCAGTTGGTGGAGGGGATGTGGGTGTGGAGGGATTGAGGGGAAATGAAAAGAAGAAAAATGTCAGGAAAAACTCATGAACACAGACAACAGTGTGGTGATAGCTGTGGAAATGGGTGAGGTGGAAGAGGGTATTGGTGGGGTAAATGGTGATGGACACCCCACACAATACAGTGTATGGATGATATGTTGTAGGACTGTGCATTCAAAACCTGAATAATTCTGTTAACCAGTGTCCCCCCAGTAAATTCAATTTTAATAATCTGTGCATAAAAAACAGTGGAGATACTACAGAATTTGAGATGAAGATAGTTACAGCCATCTTTTTATTTTTTTTATCAGAAAAGGCTACTGAGATTAACATGTTTAGGTTCAGCTACGAAGGAAGCATCAGATGAGTGAAATAGCCCAGTCAGAGAAAGACAAATACCGCAGGATCTCACTTTCAGGTGGAATCTAATGGACAAATTAAACTGAGGAACAAAATATGTCCAGAGGTATGGGAGCCTGGAACAGAATAAGAGGCACCAGAGGGAGGGGGCAGGCAGGAAGAGATTAACCACAGAAAATATATGCATATATGCATAGCCCACACACACAGACAATAGTATGGGGAGGACCTGGGGTGGGTTGGAGGATGGGAGATGTGGTGTAAAAAGGGAGAACATAGGATACATGTGCAATACTTTCAAATATAAAGAGCATTAGATAGACCCCCCAATATCTTCTCTATCTTGATGCCCCCTCTGTGCCTAGCTTAGAGCTCAGAACATTGTTCAGGCTCCAGAAATTTCTATGGGATGAAAGAACAAACAGTGGCTGTGCTCCCTGGCCCTCGGCTGAAAAATTCTAACGTCGCCTTTGGAATTAAACGGATTGCATCTGACTCAATAGGAGCCATAACCACCTCTGTGGCCCTGAAGCTGACTGGGCTGTGAGACCTCACAGCGCGGTTGAGTCTGACCCAGGGGCAGAGAGCGAGGCCTTAGGAGTAGAAGCTGGACAAGTGAGGACGTGGGTCTCGGAATAGCAAAGTCCATTGAGAGGAGGGAAGCGCACACGGAGGAGGGCAGGGAAGGCGTTATTCCTGGGAGCCCAGGGGAGCTCAAGCAGCAGGTGCTCAGGCTCTTGGGCTGAAGGGGCGTTCAGCACCGCGGACAGCGGTCTCTGGACGGGGTGGGGGACCCAAGGGCTGCTACAAGGGACCGTTTCAGCACCGCGGACAGCTCCAAAAGCGCCATGGGACAGAGTTGAACATGCTAAGCAACATTAGCCATTTTGGGAGAGACAAATATCACAGGATCCTACTCCTATGTGGAATTCCATGAACACAATAAACCTACGAATAAAATAGGTCCAGACTCATGGATGCATAGAACAGACGGACAGATCTCAGAAGGGAAAGGGGTGGCATGGATGAGAAAAGGTTAACCAAGGAACTTATATGCATACTAGAGACCCGGTGCACGAAATTCATACATGGGAGGTGGTATGGGGTCCCTCAGGCCAGCCTTCACCCTTCTCAATCTGGGACATCCTTCTCACAACCTGGGAACACTCACTGCTAACTGCTCGCCTGTCTGACTTCCCAATCGCCCCTCACTGCTCTCCCCTGCTGGCTTACCCCTAACCATCTCAGTCTTGGCCCCTGCCATCGTGGCTTTGTCCGGAAGAACGTCCTGAAGACGTCTGGTCTAATTAGCATATTACCCTTTTATTTATATAGATAGGCATAGGTCATGGACACAGACAATAGTATGGGGAAGGCCTTCATTGTTGGTGCGTTAAGTGGAGGAGGTTAAAGGAGAGGGATATGAGGCACAGCTGTAATACTGTGCACGATACTTTTTATTTTTATTTTTTAAAATATACGTTATTGATTTTTTACAGAGAAAAAGGGAGAGAGGTAGAAAGTCAGAAACATTGATGAGAGAGAAACATTGATCAGCTGCCTCCTGCACCCCCCCCCACTGGGGATGGGCCCGCAACCAAGGCACATGCCCTTGATTAGAATCGAACCTGGGACCTTTCAGTCCGCAGGCCAACGCTCTATCCACCGAGCCACACCGGTTTTGGCTGAACAACCCTGTTTTAAAAAAAATGCTATTAACCTTGGGGCTTTACTCAATCTCTTCTAACGCAGACCAAAGGCATGATTCCTGAACATTGCAATCTCTTGCAATAAAACCCCAGGGCTCTCCCTTCATACTTGTAGCCTCTGGAAATCTTTGTGATTTTGTTGTCTGTTTTGTTTTTAATAATAAAAAATGCTGCCTATGTTTCAGGGTATTGAAGATGTATAACATGTTTGATTAAAAGGACCCACCCGGGACATAGATATATACAATAAATGTTATCTCCATCTTTATAATGAATGTTGGGGCGGGGGGGATATTGTCCTGTGTAGAAGAAATCAGGAATGAAATATCCTTTTCTTTTTCTCTTTCTAGAAAGTCACTGCACCTCACTTTCTTTGCTAATAGATGTGGTAAATTCCTGTAAATGACATCAAGTCAGTGGGGGAAATCCTGGAATAGGGAAATAGGATTGTTCTCTTCTTCAAGATACACAGAACCCTCAAAGTTCAGTGTAGAATTGTGTTTTTATGATTTTTTAGAGGAAGAAAGGATAGGAGAGAGAGAGAGAAACATCAATCTGTCAGGTCCTATCCATGCCCCAAGCAAGGACCAAGCATACAACCTGGGTATGTGGCCTTACTAGGAATTGAACCAGTCATCTTTTGTTATATGGGCGCATCAGAATAACCACCCAGTCACCAGGCATGGCTATGAGGGAATTCTTTTAGGCCTGAAGAACTTTGGGGCATTTGGGAAAGTGAAAGTGTGTCCAAAGATAGAAGAGCAGGACCGGTGACATGCATTAAGCCTGGAGCAATAGGCAGGGATCCGAAAATCAAAGGGTTGAAAGCCATGATAAAAACCATAAAGTTCATCCTATATATTAAAGAGGTAATATGAAAATTGACCATCACACCCTTGCACAAAGATGGCCGCCCCTATGTGGTCACAAGATGGCCACCACAAGATGGGCAGTTGGGAGCAACTGGGCTGGCAGGTGAGGACAGTTGGGGGTGACTGGCCCAAGAGGGGAGGGCAGTGGGGGACGACCGGGTCAAGAAAAGAGGGGAGTTGGGGACAACCCGGCCAATAGGGGAGAGTAGTTGTACAGGCAAGGGAGCAGTTAGGCATCAATCAGGCTGGCAGGGGAGTGGTAAGGGGTGATCAGGCTGGAAAGCAAAAGTGTTTAGGGGCAATCAGGCAGGCAGGTAGGCGAGCAGTTGGAGCCAGCAGTCCGGGATTGTGAGAGGGTTTACTGACTGCCTGGATTGTAATAGGACCGAGTCTAAATGGGCTGTCGGACATCCCCCGAGGAGTCCCAGATTGGGGAGGGTGAAAGCTGGGGTAAGGGACACCCCTCCCCAGTGCATGAATTTCATGCATGGGGCCTCTAGTTCTAAAAATAATGGGGAAATCTGTCCATTTTAAGCAGGAGATGGCCCTATATGATCTACAATTTTTTAAAAATATTTTTATTGATTTTTTACAGAGAGAGGAAGGGAGAGGGATAGAAAGTCAGAAACATCGATGAGAGAAAAACATCTATCAGCTGCCTCTTGTACACCCCCTACTGGGGATGTGCCCACAACAAGGTACATGCCCTTGACCGGAATCAAACATGGGACCTTTCAGTCCGCAGGCCGATGCTCTATCCACTGAGCCAAACCGGTTTCAGCTGATCTACGATTCTGAAGGACCCCACCAGCTGTCATCCGGAGCAGGACTGCGGAGGGCAAGGATGGCAGCAGAGAAACCAGATACGGTTGTTTTATTGACTCAGGTGAGACAATGGCTGGATGTAGGGTGAGGCGAGGTGTAGAGAGAGAGAGAGATTTGCAGTATACTGAATGGTGTGTTTTTTTGGTTCATCGTCATCCAAAGATATGTTTTCCATATATTTTTCAAGACAGTGGGAGAAATTGAAGAGAGAGAGAGAGAGAGAGAGAGAGAGAGACATTGATATGAGACACACTGATTGGTAGTCTCCCTCAGGTGCCCAGACCAGGGCCTAGGATGGAACCCACAACCCAGGTGCATGCCCTTGATCAGGAATTGACCCTTTGGTGTGAGGGCTGACGCTCTAACCATTGACCTACACCAGCTAGGCCTTTAGGCTGTTTCTTTCTCAGATGGAGAGGCCCCTGGAGCTGGGCAACCTGACCCGAGTACTGGAGTTTGTCTTGCTGGGTTTGTCCACGACGCCGGATGTAAGGCATCTCCTGTTTGCCCTCTTCCTGACCCTGTACCTGGCCACCCTCCTGGAGAACACGCTGATCGTCTACCTCGTCTGCACTCACGGGGAGCTCCACAAGCCCATGTACTTCTTCCTGGGCCACCTGAGCTGCCTGGAGATGTGCTACGTGTCCGTGATCACGCCCAGCCTGTTGGCGGGGCTGCGGAGCGGACCCTGCCACGTGCCCTTAGCGGCCTGCATGACCCAACTCTTCCTCTTCATTGCCCTCATCTGCACCGAGTGCACCCTCCTAGCCTCCATGGCCTATGACCGCTACGTGGCCATCTGCCGGCCGCTGCACTACCCGCTGCTCATGAGGCCCCAGGTCTGCCTGGGCTTGGCCGCCGCCTCGTGGCTTGGCGGGCTGCTGGTCTCGGTGGCCAAGACCTCCTGCATCGCCAGCCTGTCCTACTGCGGCCCCAACGTCCTCAACCACTTCTTCTGTGACGTGTCCCCTCTGCTCAACCTGTCCTGCACCCACGTGGCCCTGACCGAGCTGGTGGACTTCATCTCCGCCATCGTCATCCTCTGGGGCTCCCTCCTGGTGGCCTGCGCCTCCTATGTGGCCATTGGTAGGGCGGTGGTCCGGATGCCGTCTGCCACCGCCCGCCGCAAAGCCTTCTCCACCTGCGCCTCCCACATGGTGGTGGTGGCTATATTCTACTCAACTTGTCTCTTCATCTATGCCCGTCCCAGCCGCATTGAGTCCACAGAACTCAACAAGGTGTTGTCCGTCATCTATACGGTGGTCACGCCCATGTGCAACCCTGTCATCTACTGCCTGCGGAACAAGGAGGTCCAGGCGGCTTTCCACAGAACCCTAGGCTGGTCCCGAGGATGACCCCCTGGTCTGGGCACGAGGGAGATCTCAAGCTGTCAACACTTTATAATTTGATTGAGATATAATCTACAGGCCATATATTTTACTCTTTGAAAATGTACAATTCTGGCTCTGTCCGGTGTTTCTCATTGCTCTGAGTGTTGACTGAGGATGGAAGTGTTACAACTTAAGTTTTCTGGTCAAGGGCATAAACCTGGGCTGCAGGTTCAATCCCCTGCAAGGTTGGGTAGAGTGCAGGAAGCAATCAGGCGCTCTCTCTCTCTCTCTCTCTCTCTCTCTCTCTCTCTCTCCCCCCTCTCTCTTCTCTCTCTCTCTCCTCCATCCCTCCTTTTCGTCTCTCTAAAAAAATCAATGAAAAAAATATCCGTGGGTGAGGATTAACAAACAACAATGAAAAAGCATCAGTGAATGAAGGCATAAATAAGTGGAACAACAAACCGATATTTCTCTTTCTCTGTTTCTCTCAACTCAAACAATAAAAATTAAAAAAAATATCTTGCATATGACCAAATATGTGCCTGTTGTACTTATGGAGTGTTTATTGCCTTGTGACAAATGAGGATCACCTTAGAAGGCTTTCTAAAACTTCACGTTGGTGAACACATTATCCTGAAAGTTTCCTATAAGTCCTTGGTCCGGACTTGTTTCCTTCCCCAATCTCTGCTCCTCCTCTGCCTCCATATCCACCTTTGCCACTGATCTTTGAAGTAGAGATGGAGTCAGATTTATTTCTGTGTTCTCAGCATGCAGAGCACATTCTGGAACACAATAGGATGCCAATTTCTGCTTATTGATATGGCCTAATGATGGATTGCAAATTAGGTGTGCCTTTGCCCAATAGGGATTCAGAAAGGGAAAAAATGACCTCATCTGTTCTTAAATTCCGCAGAGATTAGGGGAGGGAGGTCTTAGAGATCTTGAGCTTTGGTTTAAGCCAATTACTCTGGCTGTGAGGACGGAGGATCTACAGACAACACCCCAGTACAGAGTATGCTGTGGGTGAGAGAGTGAGGCGGCGGGATTAGTCCGACTCCATTTCAGGACCAAGGACAGTGCCCTTCAGGTGGGCAAGTGCTCACACTCGCCTTGTCTTCTGACTACTGGACTCTCTGGCTCCATTCCTGAAAATCCTATCCTTGAGTGGATGCTCCGGCCAACCCGTCACTGACCAGAGTCCCCCCAAAAGAACGGGGTCCCAATGTATCCATTCTGATAGAGACCTGCTTCATGCAAGCATTCAGGTAACGAGTCTGGGTAGCTTATTTGGGGGACAGGGGAAAAGAACTTTTCATCAAGATGGAAAGAAAGGAAATGCTGTTTACAGCACACATCCTCTCCATAATCCAAAGGTACAGGTATATATACCTCCCCTTTGACAGATGACGAGGTTAAAATTTTGGCAAGAGGAGGTACAAAATGGGTGATATTTAAAACTGGATTTTTTTTACATTGATCCTATGGGAGGTTTTCCTAGTCCTTCCCTCTGAAGTAAATACTCCTTCATCAGGCCGCTACCCTGCCTTGTTTGTTGCATGGTGACCTTCTCTGTTAGAAAAATTCTAGTCACATGCCAGCCTTGAACTGGCCTGGAAGTCAGGCCGAAGCACAGCGACACCGTACAGATTCAGGCACAGGGGATGTCTTCCCAACAGGGAGGCAGCCAAGTCTAGAGAAATGACCACTGGCTTCTGAATCAGATAATTCTGTGTGTAGGGGGCGGATTTGCCCCCATCTGTGAGGCCATAGTCAAGTTTCTTCACCTCTTGGAGCTTTCATTCCTCTTTATAAAAAAAGCATAGGATAACAGCTCAATCACAAGATCGATACAACGTGGTTTAATGAAATAATGTACATATCATAGTCCTAGCTGGTGTCGCTCACTGAATAGAGCATTAACCCATGCCCCAAAGGGTCGAGGCTTTGTTTACCAATCCAGGCATGAATTTGGGTTGCAGGTTTGATCTCCAGTTCCGGTTTGGGAGTATCATGGAGGCAACCAATCCCTGTGTCTCTCTCTCCCACATTTGTCTCTGTCTCTCCCTTCCTTCACTGTGTCTTCCTTCTATTTTCTCCTTAAAAAACCATTGGAAGAAATATTTGGGTGGGACATAACAACAACAACAATAAAAGATATAATGTATATATCTTAAAGATGATACTTAGGTGTGTATATAGCATGCTACTCATGGTAATAAGAATAGCTGATGTTAATTGTTTATCATGAGCCATGAACGTGGCACATGACAGCACTATCAGTCATCAAGTCATCAGATCATCTCCAATGTGCACATACAGAAACAAATTCTATGCTAAACCTGTCCACGTCATCACAGATGTTCAGGGACAGATCCTGTGTTCACACAAATAGTGGACCTGAGTGGGCCTGGAGAGCAGTATGGGAAGTGAAGTAAGCCAGCCAGACAAAGACAAATAGCATGTGATTCCACTCCCCTGTGGAATCTGATGAACAAAGTGAGCTATCACACAAAATAAAGCCATACTCTTAGACAGAGAGCAGGCTGACAGCAGTTGGTGGAGGGGATGAGGGTGTGGAGCTATTGAGGGGAAATGAAAACAAGAAAAATGTCAGGAAAAACTGATGAACACAGACAACAGTGTGGTGATAGCTGTGGAAATGGGTGAGGTGGAAGAGGGTATTGGTGGGGTAAATGGTGATGGACACCCCACACAATACAGTGTATGGATGATATGTTGTAGGACTGTGCATTCGAAACCTGAATAATTCTGTTAACCAGTGTCACCCCAGTAAATTCAATTTTAATAATCTGTGCATAAAAAACAGTGGAGATACTACACAATTTGAGATGAAGATAGTTACAGCCATCTTTTTATTTTTTATTTTTTTATTAGAAAAGGCTATTGAGCTTAACATGTTTAGGTTCAGCTACGAAGGAAGCATCAGATAAGTGAAATAGCCCAGTCAGAGAAAGACAAATACCGCAGGATCTCACTTTCAGGTGGAATCTAATGGACAAATTAAACTGAGGAACAAAATATGTCCAGAGGTATGGGAGCCTGGAACAGAATAAGAGGCACCAGAGGGAGGGGGCAGGCAGGAAGAGATTAACCACAGAAAATATATGCATATATGCATAGCCCACACACACAGACAATAGTATGGGGAGGACCTGGGGTGGGTTGGAGGATGGGAGATGTGGTGTAAAAAGGGAGAAAATAGGATACATGTGCAATACTTTCTACAATAAAGAGCATTAGATAGACCCTCCCAATATCTTCTCTATCTTGATGCCCCCTCTGTGTCTTAGCTTAGTGCTCAGAACATTGTTCAGGCTTGAGAAATTTCTATGGGATGAAAGAACAAACAGTGGCTGTGTGCCCTGGCCCTCGGCTGAAAAATTCTAACGTCGCCTTTGGAATTAAATGGATTGCATCTGACTCAATAGGAGCCATAACCACCTCTGTGGCCCTGAAGCTGACTGGGCTGTGAGACCTCACAGCGCGGTTGAATCTGACCCAGGGGCAGAGAGAGAGGTCTTAGGAGTAGAAGCTGGACGAGAGAGGACGTGGGTCTCGGAATAGCAAAGTCCATTGAGAGGAGGGAAGCGCACACGGAGGAAGGCAGGGAAGGCCTTATTCCTGGGAGCCCAGGGGAGCTCAAGCAGCAGGTGCTCAGGCTCTTGGGCTGAGGGCGCGTTCAGGACCGCGGACAGCGGTCTCTGGACGGGAGGGGGACCCAAGGGCTGCTATGAGGGACCGTTTCAGAACCGCGGACAGCTCCAAAGCACCATGGGACAGAGTTGAACATGCTAAGCAACATTAGCCATTTTGGGAGAGACAAATATCACAGGATCCTACTCCTATGTGGAATTCCATGAACACAATAAACCTACGAATAAAATAGGTCCAGACTCACGGATGCATAGAACAGACGGACAGATCTCAGAAGGGAAAGGGGTGGCGTGGATGAGAAAAGGTTAACCAAGGAACTTATATGCATACTAGAGACTTGGTGCACGAAATTCATACATGGGAGGTGGTATGGGGTCCCTCAGGCCAGCCTTCACCCTTCTCAATCTGGGACATCCTTCTCACAACCTGGGAACACTCACTCCTAACTGCTCGCCTGTCTGACTTCCCAATCGCCCCTCACTGCTCTCCCCTGCTGGCTTACCCCTAACCATCTCAGTCTTGCCCCCCGCCATCGTAGCTTTGTCCGAAAGAACGTCCTGAAGATGTCTGGTCTAATTAGCATATTACCCTTTTATTTATATAGATAGGCATAGGTCATGGACACAGACAATACTATGGGGAAGGCCTTCATTGTTGATGCGTTATGTGGAGGAGGTTAAAGGAGAGGGATATGAGGCACAGCTGTAATACTGTGCACAATACTTTTATTTTTATTTTTTAAAATATACGTTATTGGTTTTTTACAGAGAAAAAGGGAGAGAGGTAGAAAGTCAGAAACATTGATGAGAGAGAAACATTGATCAGCTGCCTCCTGCACACCCCCCACTGGAGATGGGCCCGCAACCAAGGCACATGCCCTTGATTAGAATAGAACCTGGGACCTTTCAGTCTGCAGGCCAACGCTCTATCCACCGAGCCCCACCGGTTTTGGCTGAACAATCCTGTTTTAAAAAAATGCTATTAACCTTGGGGCTTTACTCAATCTCCTCTAACGCAGACCAAAGGCATGATTCCTGAACATTGCAATCTCTTGCAATAAAACCCCAGGGCTCTCCCTTCATACTTGTAGCCTCTGGAAATCTTTGTGATTTTGTTGTCTGTTTTGTTTTTAATAATAAAAAATGCTGCCTATGTTTCAGGGTATTGAAGATGTATAACATTTTTGATTAAAAGGACCCACCCGGGACATAGATATATACAATAAATGTTATCTCCATCTTTATAATGAATGTTGGGGCGGGGGGGATATAGTCCTGTGTAGAAGAAATCAGGAATGAAATATCCTTTTCTTTTTCTCTTTCTAGAAAGTCACCGCACCTCACTTTCTTTGCTAATAGATGTGGTAAATTCCTGTAAATGACATCAAGTCAGTGGGGGAAATCCTGGAATAGGGAAATAGGATTGTTCTCTTCTTCAAGATACACAGAACCCTCAAAGTTCAGTGTAGAATTGTGTTTTTATGATTTTTTAGAAGGAAGAAAGGATAGGAGAGAGAGAGAGAAACATCAATCTGTCAGGTCCTATCCATGCCCCAAGCAAGGACCAAGCATACAACCTGGGTATGTGGCCTGACTAGGAATTGAACCAGTAACCTTTTGTTGTATGGGCGCATCAGAATAACCACCCAGTCACCAGGCCAAGGCTATGAGGGAATTCCTTTAGGCCTGAAGAACTTTGGGGCATTTGGGAAAGTGAAAGTGTGTCCAAAGATAGAAGAGCAGGACCGGTGACATGCATTAAGCCTGGAGCAATAGGCAGGGATCCGAAAATCAAAGGGTTGAAAGCCATGATAAAAACCATAAAGTTCATCCTATATATTAAAGAGGTAATATGAAAATTGACCATCACACCCTTGCACAAAGATGGCCGCCCCTATGTGGTCACAAGATGGCCACCACAAGATGGGCAGTTGGGAGCAACTGGGCTGGCAGGTGAGGACAGTTGGGGGTGACTGACCCAAGAGGGGAGGGCAGTGGGGGACGACCGGGTCAAGAAAAGAGGGGAGTTGGGGACAACCCGGCCAATAGGGGAGAGTAGTTGTACAGGCAAGGGAGCAGTTAGGCATCAATCAGGCTGGCAGGGGAGTGGTAAGGGGTGATCAGGCTGGAAAGCAAAAGTGTTTAGGGGCAATCAGGCAGGCAGGTAGGCGAGCAGTTGGAGCCAGCAGTCCGGGATTGTGAGAGGGTTTACTGACTGCCTGGATTGTAATAGGACCGAGTCTAAATGGGCTGTCGGACATCCCCCGAGGAGTCCCAGATTGGGGAGGGTGAAAGCTGGAGTGAGGGACACCCCTCCCCAGTGCATGAATTTCATGCATGGGGCCTCTAGTTAGAAAAATAATGGGGAAATCTGTCCATTTTAAGCAGGAGATGGCCCTATATGATCTACAATTTTTAAAAAATATTTTTATTGATTTTTTACAGAGAGAGGAAGGGAGAGGGATAGAAAGTCAGAAACATCGATGAGAGAAAAACATCTATCAGCTGCCTCTTGTACACCCCCTACTGGGGATGTGCCCACAACAAGGTACATGCCCTTGACCGGAATTGAACATGGGACCTTTCAGTCCGCAGGCCGATGCTCTATCCACTGAGCCAAACCGGTTTCAGCTGATCTACGATTCTGAAGGACCCCACCAGCTGTCATCCGGAGCAGGACTGCGGAGGGCAAGGATGGCAGCAGAGAAACCAGATACGGTTGTTTTATTGACTCAGGTGAGACAATGGCTGGATGTAGGGTGAGGCAAGATGTAGAGAGACAGATTTGCAATATATTGAATAGTGGTTTTTTTTGGTTCATTCTCATCCAAAGATATGTTTTCCATATATTTTTCAAGACAGTGGGAGAAATTGAAGAGAGAGAGAGAGAAAGAGAGAGAGAGAGAGGGAGAGGGAGAGAGAGACATTGATATGAGACACACTGATTGGTAGTCTCCCTCGGGTGCCCAGACCAGGGCCTAGGATGGAACCCACAACCCAGGTGCATGCCCTTGATCAGGAATTGACCCTTTGGTGTGAGGGTTGACGCTCTAACCATTGACCTACACCAGCTAGGCCTTTAGGCTGTTTCTTTCTCAGATGGAGAGGCCCCCGGACCTGGGCAACCTGACCCGAGTACTGGAGTTTGTCTTGCTGGGTTTGTCCACGACGCCGGATGTAAGGCATCTCCTGTTTGCCCTCTTCCTGACCCTGTACCTGGCCACCCTCCTGGAGAACACGTTGATCGTCTACCTCGTCTGCACTCACGGGGAGCTCCACAAGCCCATGTACTTCTTCCTGGGCCACCTGAGCTGCCTGGAGATGTGCTACGTGTCCGTGATCACGCCCAGCCTGCTGGCGGGGCTGCAGAGCGGACCCTGCCACGTGCCCTTCGCGGCCTGCATGACCCAACTCTTCGTCTTCATCGCCCTCATCTGCACCGAGTGCATCCTCCTGACCTCCATGGCCTACGACCGCTACGTGGCCATCTGCCGGCCGCTGCACTACCCGCTGCTCATGAGGCCCCAGGTCTGCCTGGGCTTGGCCGCCGCCTCGTGGCTTGGCGGGCTGCTGGTCTCGGTGGCCAAGACCTCCTGCATCGCCAGCCTGTCCTACTGCGGCCCCAACGTCCTCAACCACTTCTTCTGCGACGTGTCCCCTCTGCTCAACCTGTCCTGCACCCACGTGGCCCTGACCGAGCTGGTGGACTTCATCTCCGCCATCGTCATCTTCTGGGGCTCCCTCCTGGTGGCCGGCGCCTCCTATGTGGCCATTGGTAGGGCGGTGGTCCGGATGCCGTCCGCCACCGCCCGCCGCAAAGCCTTCTCCACCTGCGCCTCCCACATGGTGGTGGTGGCTATATTCTACTCAACTTGTCTCTTCATCTATGCCCGTCCCAGCCGCATTGAGTCCACAGAACTCAACAAGGTGTTGTCCGTCATCTACACGGTGGTCACGCCCATGTGCAACCCTGTCATCTACTGCCTGCGGAACAAGGAGGTCAAGGCGGCTTTCCACAGAACCCTAGGCTGGTCCCGAGGATGACCCCCTGGTCTGGGCACCGGGGAGATCTCAAGCTGTCAACACTTTGTATTTTGATTGAGATATAACCTACAGGCCATATATTTTACTCTTTGAAAATGTACAATTCTGGCTCTGTCCGGTGTTTCTCATTGCTCTGAGTGTTGACTGAGGATGGAAGTGTTACAACTTAAGTTTTCTGGTCAAGGGCATAAACCTGGGCTGCAGGTTCAATCCCCTGCAAGGTTGGGTAGAGTGCAGGAAGCAACCAATCTCTCTCTTCTCTCTCCTCTCTCTCTCTCCCTCTCTTTCTCTCTCTCTCCTCCCTCCCTCCTTTTCGTCTCTCTAAAAAAATCAATGAAAAAATATCCGTGGGTGAGGATTAACAAACAACAATGAAAAAGTATCAGTGAATGAAGGCATAAATAAGTGGAACAACAAACCGATATTTCTCTTTCTCTGTTTCTCTCAACTCAAACAATAAAATTAAAAAAAATATCTCGCATATGACCAAATATGTGCCAGTTGTACTTATGGAGTGTTTATTGCCTTGTGACAAATGAGGATCACCTTAGAAGGCTTTCTAAAACTTCACGTTGGTGAACACATTATCCTGAAAGTTTCCTATAAGTCCTTGGTCTGGACTTGTTTCCTTCCCCAATCTCTGCTCCTCCTCTCCCTCCATATCCACCTTTGCCACTGATATTTGAAGTGGAGATGGAGTCAGATTTATTTCTGTGTTCTCAGCATGCAGAGCACATTCTGGAACACAATAGGATGCCAATTTCTGCTTATTGATATGGCCTAATGATGGATTGCAAATTAGGTGTGCCTTTGCCCAATAGGGATTCAGAAAGGCAAAAAATGACCTCATCTGCTCTTAAATTCCGCAGAGATTAGGGGAGGGAGGTCTTAGAGATCTTGAGCTTTGGTTGAAGCCAATTACTCTGGCTGTGAGGACGGAGGATCTACAGACAACACCCCAGTACAGAGTACGCTGTGGGTGAGAGAGTGAGGCGGCGGGATTAGTCCGACTCCATTTCAGGACCAAGGACAGTGCCCTTCAGGTGGGCAAGTGCTCACACTCGCCTTGTGTTCTGACTACTGGACTCTCTGGCTCCATTCCTGAAAATCCTATCCTTGAGTGGATGCTCCGGCCAACCCGTCACTGACCAGAGTCCCCCCAAAAGAACAGGGTCCAACTGTACCCATTCTGATAGACCTGCTTCATGCAAGCATTCAGGTAAGGAGTCTGGGTAGCTTATTTGGGGGAACAGGGGAAAAGGACTTTTCATCAAGATGGAAAGAAAGGAAATGCTGTTTACAGCACACATCCTCTCCATAATCCAAAGGTACAGGTATATATACCTCTCCTTTGACAGATGACGAGGTTAAAATTTTGGCAAGAGGAGGTACAAAATGGGTGATATTTAAAACTGGATTTTTTTTACATTGATCCTATGGGAGGTTTTCCTAGTCCTTCCCTCTGAAGTAAATACTCCTTCATCAGGCCGCTACCCTGCCTTGTTGGTTGCATGATGGCCTTCTCTGTTAGAAAAGATTCTAGTCACATGCCAGCCCTGAACTGGCCTGGAAGCCAGGCCAAAGCACAGCGACATCGTACAGATTCAGGCACAGGGGATGTCTTCCCAACAGGGAGGCAGCCAAGTCTAGAAAAGTAACCACTGGCTTCTGAATCAGATAATTCTGTGTGTGGGGGGAAGATTTGCCCCCAACTGTGTGGCCATAGTCAAGTTTCTTCACCTCTTGGAGCTTTCATTCCTCTTTATAAAAAAAGCATAGGATAACAGCTCAATCACAAGATCGATACAACGTGGTTTAATGAAATAATGTACATATCATAGTCCTAGCTGGTGTCGCTCACTGAATAGAGCATTAACCCATGCCCCAAAGGGTCGAGGCTTTGTTTCCCAATCCAGGCATGAATTTGGGTTGCAGGTTTGATCTCCAGTTCCGGTTTGGGAGTATCATGGAGGCAACCAATCCCTGTGTCTCTCTCTCCCACATTTGTCTCTGTCTCTCCCTTCCTTCACTGTGTCTTCCTTCTATTTTCTCCTTAAAGAACCATTGGAAGAAATATTTGGGTGGGACATAACAACAACAACAATAAAAGATATAATGTATATATCTTAAAGATGATACTTAGGTGTGTATAGCATGCTACTCATGGTAATAAGAATAGCTGATGTTAATTGTTTATCATGAGCCATGAACGTGGCACATGACAGCACTATCAGTCATCAAGTCATCAGATCATCTCCAATGTGCACATACAGAAACAAATTCTATGCGTAACCTGTCCACGTCATCACAGATGTTCAGGGACAGATCCTGTGTTCACACAAATAGTGGACCTGAGTGGGCCTGGAGAGCAGTATGGGAAGTGAAGTAAGCCAGCCAGACAAAGACAAATAGCATGTGATTCCACTCCCCTGTGGAATCTGATGAACAAAGTGAGCTATCACGCAAAATAAAGCCATACTCTTAGACAGAGAGCAGGCTGACAGCAGTTGGTGGAGGGGATGAGGGTGTGGAGCGATTGAGGGGAAATGAAAACAAGAAAAATGTCAGGAAAAACTCATGAACACAGACAACAGTGTGGTGATAGCTGTGGAAATGGGTGAGGTGGAAGAGGGTATTGGTGGGGTAAATGGTGATGGACACCCCACACAATACAGTGTATGGATGATATGTTGTAGGACTGTGAATTTGAAACCTGAATAATTCTGTTAACCAGTGTCACCCCAGTAAATTCAATTTTAATAATCTGTGCATAAAAAACAGTGGAGATACTACAGAATTTGAGATGAAGATAGTTACAGCCATCTTTTTATTTATTTATTTTTTTATCAGAAAAGGCTACTGAGATTAACATGTTTAGGTTCAGCTACGAAGGAAGCATCAGATAAGTGAAATAGCCCAGTCAGAGAAAGACAAATACCGCAGGATCTCACTTTCAGGTGGAATCTAATGGACAAATTAAACTGAGGAACAAAATATGTCCAGAGGTATGGGAGCCTGGAACAGAATAAGAGGCACCAGAGGGAGGGGGCAGGCAGGAAGAGATTAACCACAGAAAATATATGCATATATGCATAGCCCATGCACACAGACAATAGTATGGGGAGGACCTGGGGTGGGTTGGAGGATGGGAGATGTGGTGTAAAAAGGGAGAAAATAGGATACATGTGCAATACTTTCTACAATAAAGAGCATTAGATAGACCCCCCAATATCTTCTCTATCTTGATGCCCCCTCTGTGCCTAGCTTAGTGCTCAGAACATTGTTCAGGCTCCAGAAATTTCTATGGGATGAAAGAACAAACAGTGGCTGTGTGCCCTGGCCCTCGGCTGAAAAATTCTAACGTCGCCTTTGGAATTAAATGGATTGCATCTGACTCAATAGGAGCCATAACCACCTCTGTGGCCCTGAAGCTGACTGGGCTGTGAGACCTCACAGCGCGGTTGAGTCTGACCCAGGGACAGAGAGAGAGGTCTTAGGAGTAGAAGCTGGTCCAGAGAGGACGTAGGTCGCGGAATAGCAAAGTCCATTGAGAGGAGGGAAGCGCACACGGAGGAGGGCAGGGAAGGCATTATTCCTGGGAGCCCAGGGGAGCTCAAGCAGCAGGTGCTCAGGCTCTTGGGCTGAAGGTGCGTTCAGCACCGCGGACAGCGGTCTCCGGACGGGAAGGACCATAGGGCTGCTATGAGGGACCGTTTCAGCACCGCGGACAGCTCCAAAAGCGTCATGGGACTGAATTGAACATACTAAGCAACATTAGCCATTTTGGGAGAGACAAATATCACAGGATCCTACTCCTATGTGGAATTCCATGAACACAATAAACCTACGAATAAAATAGGTCCAGACTCATGGGTGCATAGAACAGACGGACAGATCTCAGAAGGAAAGGGGTGGATTGGATGAGAAAAGGTTAACCAAGGAACTTATATGCATACTAGAGACCCGGTGCACGAAATTGATACATGGGAGGTGGTATGGGGTCCCTCAGGCCAGCCTTCACCCTTCTCAATCTGGGACATCCTTCTCACAACCTGGGAACACTCACTGCTAACTGCTCGCCTGTCTGACTTCCCAATCGCCCCTCACTGCTCTCCCCTGCTGGCTTACCCCTAACCATCTCAGTCTTGGCCCTCGCCATCGTGGCTTTGTCCGGAAGAACGTCCTGAAGACGTCTGGTCTAATTAGCATATTACCCTTTTATTTATATAGATAGGCATAGGTCATGGACACAGACAATAGTATGGGGAAGGCCTCCATTGTTGGGGCGTTAAGTGGAGGAGGTTAAAGGAGAGGGATATGAGGCACAGCTGTAATACTGTGCACAATACTTTTTATTTTTATTTCAATCTTAAAAAATATACTTTATTGATTTTCTACAGAGAAAAAGGGAGAGAGGTAGAAAGTCAGAAACATTGATGAGAGAGAAACATTGATCAGCTGCCTCCTGCACACCCCCCACTGGAGATGGGCCCGCAACCAAGGCACATGCCCTTGATTAGAATAGAACCTGGGACCTTTCAGTCTGCAGGCCAATGCTCTATCCACCGAGCCACACCGGTTTTGGCTGAACAATCCTGTTTTAAAAAAATGCTATTAACCTTGGGGCTTTACTCAATCTCTTCTAACGCAGACCAAAGGCATGATTCCTGAACATTGCAATCTCTTGCAATAAAACCCCAGGGCTCTCCCTTCATACTTGTAGCCTCTGGAAATCTTTGTGATTTTGTTGTCTGTTTTGTTTTTAATAATAAAAAATGCTGCCTATGTTTCAGGGTATTGAAGACGTATAACATGTTTGATTAAAAGGACCCACCCGGGACATAGATATATACAATAAATGTTATCTCCATCTTTATAATGAATGTTGGGGCGGGGGGGATATTGTCCTGTGTAGAAGAAATCAGGAATGAAATATCCTTTTCTTTTTCTGTTTCTAGAAAGTCACTGCACCTCACTTTCATTGCTAATAGATGTGGTAAATTCCTGTAAATGACATAAAGTCAGTGGGGGAAATCCTGGAATAGGGAAATAGGATTGTTCTCTTCTTCAAGATACACAGAACCCTCAAAGTTCAGTGTAGAATTGTGTTTTCATGATTTTTTAGAGGAAGAAAGGATAGGAGAGAGAGAGAGAAACATCACACTGTCAGGTCCTATCCATGCCCCAAGCAAGGACCAAGCATACAACCTGGGTATGTGTCCTGACTAGGAATTGAACCAGTAACCTTTTGTTGTATGGGCGCATCAGAATAACCACCCAGTCACCAGGCATGGCTATGAGGGAATTCCTTTAGACCTGAAGAACTTTGGGGCATTTGGGAAAGTGTAAGTGTGTCCAAAGATAAAGAGCAGGACCGGTGACATGCATTAAGCCTGGAGCAATAGGCAGGGATCCGAAAATCAAAGGGTTGAAAGCCATGATAAAAACCATAAAGTTCATCCTATATATTAAAGAGGTAATATGAAAATTGACCATCACACCCTTGCACAAAGATGGCCGCCCCTATGTGGTCACAAGATGGCCACCACAAAATGGGCAGTTGGGAGCAACTGGGCTGGCAGGTGAGGACAGTTGGGGGTGACTGGGCCAAGAGGGGAGGGCAGTGGGGGACGACCGGTTCAAGAAAAGAGGGGAGTTGGGGACAACTTGGCCAATAGGGGAGAGTAGTTGGACCGGCAAGGGAGCAGTTAGGCATCCATCAGGATGACAGGGGAGTGGTAAGGGGTCAGGCTGGAAAGCAAAAGTGTTTAGGGGCAATCAGGCAGGCAGGTAGGCGAGCAGTTGGAGCCAGCAGTCCGGGATTGTGAGAGGGTTTTCTGACTGCCTGGATTGTAATAGGACCGAGCCTAAACGGGCCGTCGGACATCCCCCAAGGGGTCCCAGATAGGGGAGGGTGAAAGCTGGAGTGAGGGACACCTCCTTCCCAGTGCACGAGTTTCATGCATGGGGCCTCTAGTTTAAAAAAATAATGGGGAAATCTGTCCATTTTAAGCAGGAGATGGCCCTATATGATCTACAATTTTTAAAATATATTTTATTGAGTTTTTACAGAGAGAGGAAGGGAAAGGGATAGAAAGTCAGAAACATCAATGAGAGAAAAACATCTATCAGCTGCCTCTTGCACACCCCCTACTGGGGATGTGCCCACAACAAGGTACATGCCCTTGACTGGAATTGAACCTGGGACCTTTCAGTCCGCAGGCCGATGCTCTATCCACTGAGCCAAACCGGTTTCAGCTGATCTACGATTCTGAAGGACCCCACCAGCTGTCATCCGGAGCAGGACTGCGGAGGGCAAGGATGGGAGCAGAGAAACCATATACGGTTGTTTTATTGACACAGGTGAGACAATGGCTGGATGTAGGGTGAGGCAAGGTGTAGAGAGACAGATTTGCAATATATTGAATGGTGTGTTTTTTTGGTTCATTCTCATCCAAAGATATGTTTTCCATATATTTTTCAAGACAGTGGGAGAAATTGAAGAGAGAGAGAGAGAGAGAGAGAGAGAGAGAGAGAGAGAGAGAGAGAGAGAGACATTGATATGAGACACACTGATTGGTAGTCTCCCTCGGGTGCCCAGACCAGGGCCTAGGATGGAACCCACAACCCAGGTGCATGCCCTTGATCAGGAATTGACCCTTTGGTGTGAGGCCTGACACTCTAACCATTGACCTACACCAGCTAGGCCTTTAGGCTGTTTCTTTCTCAGATGGAGAGGCCCCCGGACCTGGGCAACCTGACCCGAGTACTGGAGTTTGTCTTGCTGGGTTTGTCCACGACGCCAGATGTAAGGCATCTCCTGTTTGCCGTCTTCCTGACCCTGTACCTGGCCACCCTCCTGGAGAACACGCTGATCGTCTACCTCGTCTGCACTCACGGGGAGCTCCACAAGCCCATGTACTTCTTCCTGGGCCACCTGAGCTGCCTGGAGATGTGCTACGTGTCCGTGATCACGCCCAGCCTGCTGGCGGGGCTGCAGAGCGGACCCTGCCACGTGCCCTTCGCGGCCTGCATGACCCAACTCTTCGTCTTCATCGCCCTCATCTGCACCGAGTGCATCCTCCTGACCTCCATGGCCTACGACCGCTACGTGGCCATCTGCCGGCCGCTGCACTACCCGCTGCTCATGAGGCCCCAGGTCTGCCTGGGCTTGGCCGCCGCCTCGTGGCTTGGCGGGCTGCTGGTCTCGGTGGCCAAGACCTCCTGCATCGCCAGCCTGTCCTACTGCGGCCCCAACGTCCTCAACCACTTCTTCTGCGACGTGTCCCCTCTGCTCAACCTGTCCTGCACCCACGTGGCCCTGACCGAGCTGGTGGACTTCATCTCCGCCATCGTCATCCTCTGGGGCTCCCTCCTGGTGGCCGGCGCCTCCTATGTGGCCATCGGTAGGGCGGTGGTCCGGATGCCGTCTGCCACCGCCCGCCGCAAAGCCTTCTCCACCTGCGCCTCCCACATGGTGGTGGTGGCTATATTCTACTCAACTTGTCTCTTCATCTATGCCCGTCCCAGCCGCATTGAGTCCACAGAACTCAACAAGGTGTTGTCCGTCATCTACACGGTGGTCACGCCCATGTGCAACCCTGTCATCTACTGCCTGCGGAACAAGGAGGTCCAGGCGGCTTTCCACAGAACCCTAGGCTGGTCCCGAGGATGACCCCCTGGTCTGGGCACGAGGGAGATCTCAAGCTGTCAACACTTTATATTTTGATTGAGATATAATCTACAGGCCATATATTTTACTCTTTGAAAATGTACAGTTCTGGCTCTGTCCGGTGTTCCTCATTGCTCTGAGTGTTGACTGAGGATGGCCGTGTTACAACTTACGTTTTCTGGTCAAGAAAACATGGGCTGCAGGTTCAATATCCTGCAAGGTTGGGTAGAGTGCAGGAAGTAATCAGGCTGTCTCTCTCTCTCTCTCTCTCTCTCTCTCTCTCTCTCTCTCTCTCCTTCTCTCTCTCTTTCTCCTCCCTCCCTCCTTTCCATCTCTCTAAAAAATCAATGAAAAAAATATCCGTGGGTGAGGATTAACAAACAGCAACAACAATGAAAAAGCATCAGTGAATGAAGGCATAAATAAATGGAACAACAAGTCAATATTTCTCTTTCTCTGTTTCTCTCAACTCAAACAATAAAATTAAAAAAATATATATTGCATATGACCAAATATGTGCCTGTTGTACTTATGGAGTGTTTATTGCCTTGTGACAAATGAGGATCATCTTAGAAGGCTTTCTAAACCTTCACATTCGTGAACACATTATCCTGAAAGTTTCCTATAAGTCCTTGGTCTGGACTCATTTTCCGCCCCAATCTCTGCTCCTCCTCTGCCTCCATATCCACCTTTGCCACTGATCTTTGAAGTAGAGATGGAGTCAGATTTATTTCTGTGTTCCCAGCATGCACAGCACATTCTAGCACACAATTCATGCTTATTGATATGGCCTAATGATGGATTCCTAGTTAGGTGTGCCTTCGCCCAAGAGGGATTCAGAAGGGGGAAAAAATGACCTCATCTGTTCTTAAATTCTGCACAGAGTAGGGGAGGGAGGTCTTAGAGATCTTGAGCTTTGGTTTAAGCCAATTACTCTGGCTGTGAGGACGGAGGAACCCTAGGCTGACCACCTGGCCTGGGCTCAGCAGAGATATCAGTGTATTAACACTTTTTCTTTTCATTGAGATACTAGTGTCCTGGTGCACGGATTTGTGCACATTGCAAGGAAATTAATTAGAAGAAACATTTTTAAAAATATGTTTTATTGATTTTTTACAGAGCAGAAGGGAGAGGGATAGAAAGTCAGAAACATCGATGAGAGAGAGACATCGATCAGCTGCCTCTTGCACGCCCCCCACTGGGGGTGTGCCCGCAACCAAGGTACATGCCCTTGCCAGAATCGAACCCGGGACCCTTCAGTCCGCAGTCCGACGCTCTATCCACTGAGCCAAACCGGTCTCGGCAAGAATAAACATTTTAATATGGCCATTCATGTCTCGCTAAGAGGGAAGAAAATAGGATTCTACAGTCTCCTATTTATGTACTCTAGGACTTCTGTGAGCATCAAAAGGATGAGGCGTGGGAAAATGCTTCACAGACATTTGGTGAAAGTGTAAAATGTTTGCACCTGGCTATAAAGCAAGTTAGGTTCCTGGGCTGAAGAAACTCCAAGGACGCTAGTTGCTAGGGAGAGGAACTCGGGTGTTGCTACCTGTCGCCATTACCTGGCACCCACAGCGACTGTTTCTGGGCTGGGCTGGGCTGCATTTTGTGGCATAGGGTCTTGGCAGTGTTGACTGTGATTTGGTGGGGTGTCCCTCTGGGATGGTGGCGGGCCCTGTGTCCCACTTGGGGAAACCGGAATGTTGGTTTGTTGGAGCCAGGTCCACGGTGCCGTTTATTTTCAAATGGCCAGTGTGCATCCTGGCAGCTCCTGTGCTGAGCATTTGCCCCCTGATGATCAGTGTGTGTCATAGCAACCGGTTGGATGGATGGACACTTAGCTTTATATATATAGACTAGAGGCCCAGTGCACAAAATTCGTGCATGGGCGGGGGCAGGGGATGTCCCTCAGCCCAGCCTGCACTATCTCCAACATGGGACCCCTTGAAGGATGTCCCTCTCACTGTCTGGGACTGCTGGCTTCTAACTGCTTGCCTGCCTGCCTGCCTGCCTAATTGCCCCTAACCACTTCTCCCTGCCAGCATGATTGACATCTAATTGCTCCTCTGCCAGTCCAATTGTCCCCAAGTGCCTTCCTCTTCTGGCCCAATCACCCCCAACTGCCCTCTGCTGCAGGCCTGACCCCCCTCAACTACTCTCCCCTGCAGGCCTAGCGCCCCCCCCCCACAACTGCCCTCTCCTGCTGGCCTGGCCACAGCCAACTGCCCTCCCCTGGAATCCTGGTTTCCCCCCAACTGCCCTCCCCTGCTGGATATCTTGTGGTGGCTATATTGAGGTGGCCATCTTGTGATGACACCGCGTAAGGACATGACAGCACCTAGGCTTTTATTATATAGGCTAATCTTCAGACTAGAGATTTTACTCTTTAAAAAATGTACAATTCCGGGCCTGGATGGTGTGGGTCAGTTGTTAGCATTTTGGCCCAAGTATGGCAGGGTTATAGGTTAGATTCCCAGTCACCTAGGTTTGCTCTCTGGCCCAAGTTGGGATGAGAGTAGGGGACAACAGGCATCTCCCTCCCTCCCACTTCCTCCCTCCTGATCCCTCCATCCCTCCTTTCCACTCTCTCTGAAAATCAATGGGGAAAAAAATCCTCAAGTGAGGATTTAAAAAAAATTAAAAACAAACAGGTACAATTCTGGGGCATTTTTGGGTATTTACAAAGTTGTGTGAGCATCACCAGTATCGAACTCTGCATTTCATCGCCACCAGAAGACACCGGTACATCTCAGACGGCACTACCAGCCCCCTGTCCTCTGTCCCTAACAACTCACAAACCTTTCTGTCTCCGTGGATCTGCCCGTTTCGGACATTTCACATAAATGGAATCATATCTCACTGGGTGTTTCGTGTGGCTTCTTTCACTCAACATCATGTTTTCCATGTCTGTGCATGTTGTAGCGGGCGTCAGGCCTTCACTGTTACGGCTGCATAATATTCCATTTTGTGGATGCGCCGTGATCTGTGTACCCACTCATCAGTCGATGGATCTCTGCATTGTGTCCCGTTTTATTAATTTTTACTATTTAAAAATATATATTTTTATTGATTTCAGAGAGGAAGAGCAAGAGAGAAACAACAACGATGAGAGGGAATCATTGATCGGCTGCCTCCTGCATGCCCCCCTCCCCCACCAGGGACTGAGCCTGTAACCTAGGCAGGTGCCCTTGACCAGATTGGAACCTGGGATCCTTGAGTCTGCAGGCCAATGGTCTATCCGCTGAGTATGCAGGCCAATTCTCTCTCCACTGAGTCTGCAGGCCAATGGTCTATCCGCTGAGTCTGCAGGCCAATGGTCTATCCGCTGAGTCTGCAGGCCAATTCTCTCTCCGCTGAGTCTGCAGGCCAATTCTCTCTCCGCTGAGTCTGCAGGCCAATGGTCTATCCGCTGAGTCTGCAGGCCAATTCTCTCTCCGCTGAGTCTGCAGGCCAATGCTCTATCCGCTGAGTCGGCAGGCCAATGGTCTATCCGCTGAGTCTGCAGGCCAATGGTCTATCCGCTGAGTCTGCAGGCCAATGGTCTATCCGCTGAGTCTGCAGGCCAATGGTCTATCCGCTGAGTCTGCAGGCCAATGGTCTATCCGCTGAGTCTGCAGGCCAATGGTCTATCCGCTGAGTCTGCAGGCCAATGGTCTATCCGCTGAGTCTGCAGGCCAATTCTCTCTCCACTGAGTCTGCAGGCCAATGGTCTATCCGCTGAGTCTGCAGGCCAATGGTCTATCCGCTGAGTCTGCAGGCCAATTCTCTCTCCACTGAGTCTGCAGGCCAATGGTCTATCCGCTGAGTCTGCAGGCCAGTGCTCTATCCGCTGAGTCTGCAGGCTAGTGCTCTATCCGCTGAGTCTGCAGGCCAATTCTCTCTCCACTGAGTCTGCAGGCCAGTGCTCTATCCGCTGAGTCTGCAGGCCAGTGCTCTATCCCCTGAGTCTGCAGGCCAATGCTCTATCCGCTGAGTCTGCAGGCCAGTGCTCTATCCGCTGAGTCTGCAGGCCAATGGTCTATCCGCTGAGTCTGCAGGCCAATGCTCTATCCGCTGAGTCTGCAGGCCAGTGCTCTATCCGCTGAGTCTGCAGGCCAGTGCTCTATCCGCTGAGTCTGCAGGCCAATGCTCTCTCCACTGAGTCTGCAGGCCAATGCTCTATCCGCTGAGTCTGCAGGCCAATGCTCTATCCGCTGAGTCTGCAGGCCAATTCTCTATCCGCTGAGTCTGCAGGCCACTGCTCTCTCCGCTGAGTCTGCAGGCCAATGGTCTATCCGCTGAGTCTGCAGGCCAATGGTCTATCCGCTGAGTCTGCAGGCCAATGGTCTACCCGCTGAGTCTGCAGGCCAGTGCTCTATCCGCTGAGTCTGCAGGCCAATGCTCTCTCCGCTGAGTCTGCAGGCCAGTGCTCTATCCGCTGAGTCTGCAGGCCAGTGCTCTATCCGCTGAGTCTGCAGGCCAGTGCTCTATCCGCTGAGTCTGCAGGCCAGTGCTCTATCCGCTGAGTCTGCAGGCCAGTGCTCTATCCGCTGAGTCTGCAGGCCATTGCTCTATCCGCTGAGTCTGCAGGCCAATGGTCTCTCCGCTGAGTCTGCAGGCCAATGCTCTATCCGCTGAGTCTGCAGGCCAATGCTCTATCCGCTGAGTCTGCAGGCCAGTGCTCTATCCGCTGAGTCTGCAGGCCAGTGCTCTATCCGCTGAGTCTGCAGGCCAATGGTCTATCCGCTGAGTCTGCAGGCCAATGCTCTATCCGCTGAGTCTGCAGGCCAGTGCTCTATCCGCTGAGTCTGCAGGCCAATGGTCTATCCGCTGAGTCTGCAGGCCAATGCTCTATCCGCTGAGTCTGCAGGCCAGTGCTCTATCCGCTGAATCTGCAGGCCAGTGCTCTATCCGCTGAGTCTGCAGGCCAATGCTCTCTCCGCTGAGTCTGCAGGCCAATGCTCTATCCGCTGAGTCTGCAGGCCAATGCTCTATCCCCTGAGTCTGCAGGCCAATGCTCTATCCGCTGAGTCTGCAGGCCAATGCTCTATCCGCTGAGTCTGCAGGCCAATGCTCTCTCCGCTGAGTCTGCAGGCCAATGCTCTCTCCGCTGAGTCTGCAGGCCAATGCTCTATCCGCTGAGTCTGCAGGCCAATTCTCTATCCGCTGAGTCTGCAGGCCAATGCTCTATCCGCTGAGTCTGCAGGCCAGTGCTCTATCCGCTGAGTCTGCAGGCCAGTGCTCTATCCGCTGAGTCTGCAGGCCAGTGCTCTATCCGCTGAGTCTGCAGGCCAGTGCTCTATCCGCTGAGTCTGCAGGCCAGTGCTCTATCCGCTGAGTCTGCAGGCCAGTGCTCTATCCGCTGAGTCTGCAGGCCAGTGCTCTATCCGCTGAGTCTGCAGGCCAGTGCTCTATCCGCTGAGTCTGCAGGCCAGTGCTCTATCCGCTGAGTCTGCAGGCCAGTGCTCTATCCGCTGAGTCTGCAGGCCAGTGCTCTATCCGCTGAGTCTGCAGGCCAATGGTCTCTCCGCTGAGTCTGCAGGCCAATGCTCTATCCGCTGAGTCTGCAGGCCAATGCTCTATCCGCTGAGTCTGCAGGCCAGTGCTCTATCCGCTGAGTCTGCAGGCCAATGGTCTATCCGCTGAGTCTGCAGGCCAGTGCTCTATCCGCTGAGTCTGCAGGCCAGTGCTCTATCCGCTGAGTCTGCAGGCCAATGCTCTCTCCGCTGAGTCTGCAGGCCAATGCTCTATCCGCTGAGTCTGCAGGCCAATGCTCTATCCGCTGAGTCTGCAGGCCAATGCTCTATCCGCTGAGTCTGCAGGCCAATTCTCTATCCGCTGAGTCTGCAGGCCAATGCTCTCTCCGCTGAGTCTGCAGGCCAATGGTCTATCCGCTGAGTCTGCAGGCCAATGCTCTATCCGCTGAGTCTGCAGGCCAATTCTCTATCCGCTGAGTCTGCAGGCCAATGCTCTCTCCGCTGAGTCTGCAGGCCAATGCTCTATCCGCTGAGTCTGCAGGCCAATTCTCTATCCGCTGAGTCTGCAGGCCAATGCTCTATCAGCTGAGTCTGCAGGCCAATTCTCTATCCCCTGAGTCTGCAGGCCAATGCTCTCTCCGCTGAGTCTGCAGGCCAATTCTCTATCCGCTGAGTCTGCAGGCCAATGCTCTATCCGCTGAGTCTGCAGGCCAATTCTCTATCCGCTGAGTCTGCAGGCCAATGCTCTCTCCGCTGAGTCTGCAGGCCAATGGTCTATCCGCTGAGTCTGCAGGCCAATGGTCTATCCGCTGAGTCTGCAGGCCAATGGTCTATCCGCTGAGTCTGCAGGCCAATTCTCTCTCCACTGAGTCTGCAGGCCAATGGTCTATCCGCTGAGTCTGCAGGCCAGTGCTCTATCCGCTGAGTCTGCAGGCCAGTGCTCTATCCGCTGAGTCTGCAGGCCAGTGCTCTATCCGCTGAGTCTGCAGGCCAGTGCTCTATCCGCTGAGTCTGCAGGCCAGTGCTCTATCCGCTGAGTCTGCAGGCCAGTGCTCTATCCGCTGAGTCTGCAGGCCAGTGCTCTATCCGCTGAGTCTGCAGGCCAGTGCTCTATCCGCTGAGTCTGCAGGCCAATGCTCTATCCGCTGAGTCTGCAGGCCAATGTCTCTCCGCTGAGTCTGCAGGCCAATGCTCCTATCCGCTGAGTCTGCAGGCCAATGCTCTATCCGCTGAGTCTGCAGGCCAGTGCTCTATCCGCTGAGTCTGCAGGCCAATGGTCTATCCGCTGAGTCTGCAGGCCAATGCTCTATCCGCTGAGTCTGCAGGCCAGTGCTCTATCCGCTGAGTCTGCAGGCCAATGGTCTATCCGCTGAGTCTGCAGGCCAATGCTCTATCCGCTGAGTGTGCAGGCCAGTGCTCTATCCGCTGAGTCTGCAGGCCAGTGCTCTATCCGCTGAGTCTGCAGGCCAATGCTCTCTCCGCTGAGTCTGCAGGCCAATGCTCTATCCGCTGAGTCTGCAGGCCAATGCTCTATCCCCTGAGTCTGCAGGCCAATGCTCTATCCGCTGAGTCTGCAGGCCAATGCTCTATCCGCTGAGTCTGCAGGCCAATTCTCTCTCCACTGAGTCTGCAGGCCAATGGTCTATCCGCTGAGTCTGCAGGCCAGTGCTCTATCCGCTGAGTCTGCAGGCTAGTGCTCTATCCGCTGAGTCTGCAGGCCACTTCTCTCTCCACTGAGTCTGCAGGCCAGTGCTCTATCCGCTGAGTCTGCAGGCCAGTGCTCTATCCGCTGAGTCTGCAGGCCAATGGTCTATCCGCTGAGTCTGCAGGCCAATGCTCTATCCGCTGAGTCTGCAGGCCAGTGCTCTATCCGCTGAGTCTGCAGGCCAATGGTCTATCTGCTGAGTCTGCAGGCCAATGCTCTATCCGCTGAGTCTGCAGGCCAGTGCTCTATCCGCTGAGTCTGCAAGCCAGTGCTCTATCCGCTGAGTCTGCAGGCCAATGGTCTCTCCGCTGAGTCTGCAGGCCAATGCTCTATCCGCTGAGTCTGCAGGCCAATGCTCTATCCCCTGAGTCTGCAGGCCAATGCTCTATCCGCTGAGTCTGCAGGCCAGTGCTCTATCCGCTGAGTCTGCAGGCCAATGGTCTATCCGCTGAGTCTGCAGGCCAATGCTCTATCCGCTGAGTCTGCAGGCCAGTGCTCTATCCGCTGAGTCTGCAGGCCAGTGCTCTATCCGCTGAGTCTGCAGGCCAGTGCTCTCTCCGCTGAGTCTGCAGGCCAATGCTCTATCCGCTGAGTCTGCAGGCCAATGCTCTATCCGCTGAGTCTGCAGGCCAATTCTCTATCCGCTGAGTCTGCAGGCCAATGCTCTCTCCGCTGAGTCTGCAGGCCAATGGTCTATCCGCTGAGTCTGCAGGCCAATGCTCTATCCGCTGAGTCTGCAGGCCAATGGTCTATCCGCTGAGTCTGCAGGCCAATGGTCTATCCGCTGAGTCTGCAGGCCAATGCTCTATCCGCTGAGTCTGCAGGCCAGTGCTCTATCCGCTGAGTCTGCAGGCCAGTGCTCTATCCGCTGAGTCTGCAGGCCAGTGCTCTATCCGCTGAGTCTGCAGGCCAGTGCTCTATCCGCTGAGTCTGCAGGCCAGTGCTCTATCCGCTGAGTCTGCAGGCCAGTGCTCTATCCGCTGAGTCTGCAGGCCAGTGCTCTATCCGCTGAGTCTGCAGGCCAGTACTCTATCCGCTGAGTCTGCAGGCCAGTGCTCTATCCGCTGAGTCTGCAGGCCAGTGCTCTATCCGCTGAGTCTGCAGGCCAGTGCTCTATCCGCTGAGTCTGCAGGCCAATGCTCTATCCGCTGAGTCTGCAGGCCAATGGTCTCTCCGCTGAGTCTGCAGGCCAATGCTCTATCCGCTGAGTCTGCAGGCCAATGCTCTATCCGCTGAGTCTGCAGGCCAGTGCTCTATCCGCTGAGTCTGCAGGCCAATGGTCTATCCGCTGAGTCTGCAGGCCAATGCTCTATCCGCTGAGTCTGCTGGCCAGTGCTCTATCCGCTGAGTCTGCAGGCCAATGGTCTATCCGCTGAGTCTGCAGGCCAATGGTCTATCCGCTGAGTCTGCAGGCCAGTGCTCTATCCGCTGAGTCTGCAGGCCAGTGCTCTATCCGCTGAGTCTGCAGGCCAATGCTCTCTCCGCTGAGTCTGCAGGCCAATGCTCTATCCGCTGAGTCTGCAGGCCAATGCTCTAATCCCCTGAGTCTGCAGGCCACTGCTCTATCCGCTGAGTCTGCAGGCCAGTGCTCTATCCGCTGAGTCTGCAGGCCAGTGCTCTATCCGCTGAGTCTGCAGGCCAATGCTCTCTCCGCTGAGTCTGCAGGCCAATGCTCTATCCGCTGAGTCTGCAGGCCAATGCTCTATCCCCTGAGTCTGCAGGCCAATGCTCTATCCGCTGAGTCTGCAGGCCAATGCTCTATCCGCTGAGTCTGCAGGCCAATGCTCTATCCGCTGAGTCTGCAGGCCAATGCTCTCTCCGCTGAGTCTGCAGGCCAGTGCTCTATCCGCTGAGTCTGCAGGCCAATTCTCTATCCGCTGAGTCTGCAGGCCAATGCTCTATCCGCTGAGTCTGCAGGCCAATTCTCTATCCGCTGAGTCTGCAGGCCAATGCTCTCTCCGCTGAGTCTGCAGGCCAATGGTCTATCCGCTGAGTCTGCAGGCCAATGCTCTATCCGCTGAGTCTGCAGGCCAATGCTCTATCCGCTGAGTCTGCAGGCCAATGGTCTATCCGCTGAGTCTGCAGGCCAATGGTCTATCCGCTGAGTCTGCAGGCCAATGGTCTATCCGCTGAGTCTGCAGGCCAATTCTCTCTCCGCTGAGTCTGCAGGCCAATGGTCTATCCGCTGAGTCTGCAGGCCAGTGCTCTATCCGCTGAGTCTGCAGGCTAGTGCTCTATCCGCTGAGTCTGCAGGCCAATTCTCTCTCCACTGAGTCTGCAGGCCAGTGTTCTATCCGCTGAGTCTGCAGGCCAGTGCTCTATCCGCTGAGTCTGCAGGCCAATGGTCTATCCGCTGAGTCTGCAGGCCAATGCTCTATCCGCTGAGTCTGCAGGCCAGTGCTCTATCCGCTGAGTCTGCAGGCCAATTCTCTATCCGCTGAGTCTGCAGGCCAATGCTCTCTCCGCTGAGTCTGCAGGCCAATGGTCTATCCGCTGAGTCTGCAGGCCAATGCTCTATCCGCTGAGTCTGCAGGCCAGTGCTCTATCCGCTGAGTCTGCAGGCCAGTGCTCTATCCGCTGAGTCTGCAGGCCAGTGCTCTATCCGCTGAGTCTGCAGGCCAGTGCTCTATCCGCTGAGTCTGCAGGCCAGTGCTCTATCCGCTGAGTCTGCAGGCCAGTGCTCTATCCGCTGAGTCTGCAGGCCAGTGCTCTATCCGCTGAGTCTGCAGGCCAGTGCTCTATCCGCTGAGTCTGCAGGCCAGTGCTCTATCCGCTGAGTCTGCAGGCCAGTGCTCTATCCGCTGAGTCTGCAGGTCAATGGTCTCTCCGCTGAGTCTGCAGGCCAATGCTCTATCCGCTGAGTCTGCAGGCCAATGGTCTCTCCGCTGAGTCTGCAGGCCAATGGTCTATCCGCTGAATCTGCAGGCCAATGCTCTATCCGCTGAGTCTGCAGGCCAATTCTCTATCCGCTGAGTCTGCAGGCCAGTGCTCTATCCGCTGAGTCTGCAGGCCAGTGCTCTATCCGCTGAGTCTGCAGGCCAGTGCTCTATCCGCTGAGTCTGCAGGCCAGTGCTCTATCCGCTGAGTGTGCAGGCCAGTGCTCTATCCGCTGAGTCTGCAGGGCAGTGCTCTATCCGCTGAGTCTGCAGGCCAGTGCTCTATCCGCTGAGTCTGCAGGCCAGTGCTCTATCCGCTGAGTCTGTAGGCCAGTGCTCTATCCGCTGAGTCTGCAGGCCAATGCTCTATCCGCTGAGTCTGCAGGCCAGTGCTCTATCCGCTGAGTCTGCAGGCCAGTTCTCTATCCGCTGAGTCTGCAGGCCAGTTCTCTATCCGCTGAGTCTGCAGGCCAATGCTCTATCCACTGAGTCTGCAGGCCAGTTCTCTATCCGCTGAGTCTTCAGGCCTGTTCTCTATCCGCTGAGTCTTCAGGCCAGTGCTCTATCCGCTGAGTCTGCAGGCCAATGCTCTATCCGCTGAGTCTGCAGGCCAATGCTCTATCCGCTGAGTCTGCAGGCCATTGGTCTATCCGCCGAGTCTGCAGGCCAATGGTCTATCCATGGCCAGGGCTATGTCCTGTTTTTAATCTGCTAGGAATAACTGGTGAGACTCAAGGACATGGTTTAGGACGCTCTATTGTTTCAGGAGCGTTCGTTACACGGCATTCTTGCTGACTGATACACATGTAGTTGACCCAAATCATGCTCATGTTGCCTACCACTTGCAAAGAATTGGGATATGGAGGACTGAACGCCAGGACAGAAAGGTGGACTCAAGTCTACCGGGACTGAAAGAGGAAAAATTACGATTCCTTTGTGTGTATGTGTGTGTGTGCATGTGTGCAATCAGAAGGCCACGCCCCATGTTTGCACATAGATCCTGGGCAAAAAACAGACACCAACAACTCCTGACTCTGAAAAGTGGGCCTGAGGAGGTCAGGTGTGGGGTCCACCCCACCCACCTACCCACCTTGCCTTCGTACCACCCTCGGGAGCACGGCCTTCATCTCCTCCTTCCCAAGGCTGTACATGAGCTTGTCAAGGTGGGGGAGGGTCCCCAGGGGGTAGAAGAGGGACACCACTCGCTTGTTCTGCAGGAATCGCTGGCCTTGGGTCGCAAATAACCACAACCAGGTGGGAGGTACTGTGGACAGGGCCTTGGGGCGCCTGATGTCCCATGGTATGTGCAGGGCGGTGGCCAGAACCTTGGCGTAGGACGTGGAGATGAGACGGAAGGGGGCAAAGCATGATGAGCACTGTGTCCGCCAACACATGGGCCTCGAATACCCTGGAGTTGTGCACCCCAGGCCCAGCGGAGGCGAGATGTCACAGAAGTGGCAGATGCCGGGGCCAGACAGTAAAGACCAGTGCAGCTGAGAAGCCAGGTGGCCAGCAGGTGGCGGCCAGCAGGTGGTGCACTCAATACGATGCCACAGGCCACGCCCTTGAGGAGGAAGCACGAGGTGGGGAACGCAGGACACCACCGGGAGCCCCTGCAGTGCGCAGCCCGAAGGGGACACACCGTGCCTCGGGCGGGCGAGGCAGCGTGAGCAGCAGGCGCCCAGCGAGAGCCGGATCCCCAGCAGAGCCCGCGGGTGCAAAAAGGTGCACAGGGGCGCACGCGAGACCCACAGGGGCGCTCGCAAGACTCACAGGGGCGCACCCAAAGACACACAGGGGCGCACGCAAGACGGGCAGGGGCGCACGCAGGGGCGCACACAAGATGCACAGGGGGCACGCAAGACGCGCAGGGGTGCATGCAAGATGCACAGGAGGCATGCAAGATGCGCAGGGGGCACGCAAGACGCACAGGGTTGCACCCAAAGACACGCAGGGGCGCAGGGGGCACGCAAGACGCGCAGGGGCGCACGCAAGACGCACAGGGGCGCACGCAGGGCCGCACACAAGACGCACAGGGGGCACGCAAGATGCGCAGGGGCACACCCAAAGACACGCAGGGGCGCAGGCAGGGCCGCACACAAGAGGCACAGGGACGCACGCAGGGCCGCACACAAGACGCACAGGGGTGCACGCAGGACGCACAGGGACGCACTGCAGGGCCACAGGGGCCGGAGCAGGGCGGGGCCCAGCGCAGGAAGCAGCAGGATGAGCACGTTGCCCAGCAGGACGGTGGGGGGCTCAGCCCAAGCAAGTGCTCGAAGCTTAGCAGCCAGAAGTCTTGTGCCCAGTTCTGATCGGCCCAGCATGGGCCTGCAGGGAGCTGGGGGCAGGGGTGCCCAGGGATGCCGGGGGCCTGCGATGCAACCTGGACTGGGTGCAGGGGACGTGCCCAGGGCGGAAGGGGGCTGGGGAGAGAGGAGGAAAGGAGGAGGAACAGCAGAATGGAGCCCGGACTACCCATCTCTGTTCCTTGAATGCCCGTCCCCCCCCCCCCCAGGAACCTGGCATGAACCTAGAGGCCTCACCAAGGCCCAACAGCCAGGTCCCGCCCCGCCCACCTCTATGACCTCATCTCCCCGGACCTGCCTCGGCAGGGCTTGTCCTGCCCAGGCCCTTTGCACTGGCTGTTCCCTCCCCTGGAGATGCTTTTCCCGCGCTGTTCCTATCGCTGTTTCCCTCTGACAAGGTCCTGGGTGCACTGGTGTGCGGCTGCCTCTCCATCACTCTCTCTTTATTATTTTTTTATTCATTTATTTTTTTACAGAGCGGAAGGGAGAGGGATAGAAAGTCAGAAACATCGATGAGAGAGAAACATCCATCAGCTGCCTCTTGCACACCCCCTACTGGGGATGTGCCCGCAGCCAAGGTGCATGCCCTTGACCGGAATCGAACCCGGGACCCTTCAGTCCACAGGCGGACGCTCTATCCATTGAGCCAAACCGGTTCCGGCTCTCTCTTTATTTAAAAAATATATATATATTTTTATTGATTTTTACAGAGGAAGGGAGAGAGATAGAGAGCCAGAAACATCGACCAGCTGCCTCCTGCACATCTCCCACTGGGGATGTGCCTGCAATCAAGGTACATGCCCTTAACCGGAATCGAACCCAGGACCCCTCAGTCCACAGGCCGACGCTCTATCCACTGAGCCAAACTGGTTTCGGCCATCACTCTCCCTTTGAAAAAAAATATTTTTACTGATTTTTTTACAGAGAGGAAGGGGGAGGGATAGGGAGTTAGAAATATCGACGAGAGAGAAACATCCATCAGCTGCCTCTTGCACACCCCCTACTGGGGGTGTGCCCGCAACCAAGGCACATGCCCTTGACTGGAATTGAATCCAAGACCCCTCAGTCCGCAGGCCGACGCTCTATCCACTGAGCCAAACCGGTTTCCGCCATCACTCTCCCTTTTTGATCTTGCCCATGGAGTCTTCCCCTAAAGATCCTGCACCCCCACCCTCCACCCACAAACACCCACCAAGTCCTCGCTCGGGGCCTTTGCACAACCCCGTGCCCCCAGCTGTTGCTTTGCTGGGCCTGTCGCATTCACTAGGTCTCCATTCTAACGTCCCCTCTCCCAAGGGCCAGAAAGAAGTGACCAGCCACCCTGGCCAGTGTTGCTCAGTGGACAGAGCGGTCAGCCTATCCCAGGTTCGATTCTGGCCAAGGGCACATGCCTGGGTTGCGGGCTCGATCCCCAGCAGGGGCCGTGCAGGAGGCAGTGGGTCAGTGATTCTCATCCTTGATGATTCTCTCTCTCCCTCTCCCTTTCTCTCTAAAACCAATACAGTTGTATATTAAAAAAATAAAATAAAAATAGCCGAGACCGGTTTGGCTCAGTGGATAGAGCATCGGACTGCAGACTGAAGGGTCCCGGGTTCGATTCCAGCAAGGGCATGGACCTTGGCTGCGGGCACATCCCCAGTAGGAGGCGTGCAAGAGGCAGCTGATCGATGTCTCTCTCTTATCGATGTTTCTGACTTTCTATCCCTCTCCCTTCTGCTCTGTAAAAAATCAATAAAATATATTTAAAAAAATAAAAAAAATAAAAATAAAAGCAAAACCCATGAATAAGCAACACAAAGACAGACTCAGAGACACAGGAACAAAGCGATGTTTGGAAAGTGGGAGGGGTCGGGGCTGGGTGATAAAGATGAATTTAAAATAAAAATAAGAGAATGGTAAGAGGCATGTAAGAGGCAGACCTACCAGATGCAGTGGCTGGGTCTTATTAAGACAGTTTATTCAAGCAAACAAATTGACAGCTGGGGGATTTGAACACTGACTGTGTATTGGCTGACGCCCACATACATGGGGGGCAGGGGTGAGCATTGGCTGACTGGATCCACCAGTTCGAATGTGAATCTCTCTGGGAAACACCCCTACAGATACACTCAGAAATAACGCTGACCTAGATATCGGGGCGTTCCACAGCCCAGAAGGGTTGACAAACAAAATGAGCTGAAGGCCATACTTGATTTGGATTTGCTAAGCGCTTTGTGATTGTTTTGTTAATCCCTTACCCAAGGGATATTTTTCCATTGGTTTTTAATTTAAAAAATATATATATATATATTGATTTTTTTTTTTTTTACAGAGAGGAAGGGAGAGGGAGAGTTAGAAACAGCGATGAGAGAGAAACATCCATCAGCTGCCTCCTTCACACCACCTACTGGGGATGTGCCCGCAATCAAGGTACATGCCGTTGACCGGCATCGAACCCAGGACCCTTCAGTCCGCAGGCCGACGCTCTATCCACTGAACCAAACCGATCAGGGCCATGGATGTTTCTATTCCTCTCTCTCTCTCTCATTTCTATTCTCTGAAATCAACAAAAACACATTAAAACAAAACCCAAAGAAGAAACCACCCCTCATGGAAGTGAAATGCACACGGCTGCCGAAACCGGCTTGGCTCAGCGGATAGAGCATCGCCCTGCGGACCGAAGGGTCCCGGGTTCGATGCCGGTCAAGGGCATGTACCTTGGCTGCGGGCACATTCCCAGTGGGGGGGTGTGCAGGAGGCAGCTGATGGATGTTTCTCTCTCATCGATGTTTCTGACTCTCTACCCCTCTCCCTTCCTCTCTGTAGAAAATCAATAAAAAAATATTTTTTAAAAAAAGAAAAGAAAAAAAAGAAATGCTCACGGCTCAGCAGTGCCTCTCTGCCTCTGGCCGGGAAAGTCCCTTCCTCCCTCGCCGCCCTGGCATGTGCCCTCTCAGCCAAGGACCCCCGCGGGGAACAGGCACCTGCCAAATCCTCAACTCCCTGCCTAATGAGGTCAGCGAGTCAAAAAGTTCCTCGAGATTCCCAGGAGGTCCTGGCTGCCCGTTCCTAACGAGCTCAGAGCCCCGGTCCCCGGTGGCTGGCTGCTGGGGGTGAGTGGAGGCCAATTACTCCGGTCCCGCCTGGCCGCCCTGCAGCTGACCTCAGTCCCCCTGGCCCCGCGGGGACCTCTCTTGGGTACGGAGCGTGTCGGCAGAGTTCTGGCCTGTGGGGAGCTCGCCGGGAGCTTCGGCTTAATGAGAACTTGGCACTGGATGCGTTTCTGGGTCCTTCACGAGGGACCCGGTCTCTCTGGAGACGCTAACTTTGTCGTCAGCCCGGGAGCTAGAGCGAGGATGTGTTCCCTCGAAGGGCCGTGACTTTCTGAGCCAAAAATGGCTTTCATGGGCATTGTTAGGCCAACGACGGCCCCAAATTTATCCTCTAGCCGGGACCAACCTCCAACCTAGGTACCCCTTCTCCATTCAAGTTTTATTTCTTTTTTTCTTTAAAAAAGTGTATTTTATTGATTTTTTAAAAAAATGTATTTTATTGATTGTTTTACAGAGCGGAAGGGAGAAGGATAGAAAGTCAGAAACATCGATGAGAGAGAGACATCGATCAGCTGCCTCTTGCACACCCCCTACTGGGGATGTGCCCACAGCCAAGGCACATGCCCTTGCCGGAATCTAACCCGGGACCCTTCAGTCCCCAGTCCGACACTCTATCCACTGAGCCAAACCGGTCTCGGCTATTTTATTGATTGTTTTACAGAGCAGAAGGGAGAGGGATAGAAAGTCATAAACATCAATGAGAGAGACACATTGATCAGCTGCCTCCTGCACACTCCTTACTGGAGATGTGCCCACAACCAAGGCACATGCCCTTGACCGGGATCGAACCTGGGACCCTTCAGTCCGCAGGCCGACGCTCTATCCACTGAGCTAAACCGGTCAGGGCTCCATTTTTTAAAAATATATATTTTATTGAGTTTTTACAGAGTGGGAGGGAGAAGGATAGAGATTTAGAAATATCAATGAGAGAGAAACATCGATCAGCTGCCTCCTGCACACTCCCTACTGGGGATGTGCCCGCAACCAAGGTACATGCCCTGGCCCGGAATCGAACCTGGGACCGGAGTCTGCAGGCCGACGCTCTATCTACTGAGCCACACCGGTCAGGGTGATGCTCAGTAGATATATATATATATATATATATATACATATATATATATGTAATATAAATACACACACACAGACACACACACACACACACACACACACACACACACACACACACACTAGAGGCCTGGTGCACAAAATTCGTGCACTGGGGGTGGGTGGTCCCTTAACCCAATCTGCCCCCTCTCACATATACTGGGAGCCCTCAGGGGATGTCCTACTGATGGCTCACCCCCTACCTGCCCAAGGCTGCAAAAAGCCTCTGGCCGAGGCTTTTTCTGGTCTTGGGCAGCAGCCATCTTGGTTGGGTTTTAGTTTGCATATTGATCCTGATTGGCTGGTGGGCATGGCTGGTGCGTGTAGTGAAGGTACAGTCAATTTGCATATCACTCTTATTAGATAGGATAAATGCATATGCACACGCACTGCATGAGAAAACCCACAGCTGCAGAGACATGCAGGAATAATGAAGGAAAACTCGTGGCCTTATGAGAAGAAAACGTCAAAACTTGACCGACGGATATAAACGCATACACGTGCGGAAGGACCACAGTATATTCCTGGATGCTGAGATGAACTCTAACGATGCGAATTCTCCCGGACTCTCATCTATAAGTTTTCAGTCATCGTGAAAGGCTATTTTTGCATTGATAGGTTTTCTGTAAGAAAAAACAAATATTCCAGCCCTGCACGGTGCAGCTCAGTGGTGAGAGCCATCGGCCCAAGCACAGGAGGGTTGTGGGTTCGATCCCGGTCAATGGCATGTACCTTGGTTGTGGGCACATCCCCGGTAGGAGGTGTGCAGGAGGCAGCTGATCGATGTTTGTCTCTCATCGATGTTTCTAACTCTCTATTCCTCTCTCTTCCTCTCTGTGAAAAATCAATAAAATACATATATATATTTTTTTTTTTAAAAAAAGAGAAAGGACTCTGCTTGGGCTCAGGACTTGCCATCCTTTTATTCAGTTTGGGACACACCGATAGCCCTTAGGCAGGCAATTTCCAGTTGACAGACGGACTACCTTATCCGTAAGGATTCACACGACTGTCTGGTGGGGAAGCTGCTTCCCCTTCTTCCACACACAAACACACACACACACACACACACACACACACACACACACACACTACTGAGCATCACCCTGACCGGTGTGGCTCAGTAGATAAGAGCGTCGGCCTGCAGACTCCGGTCCCAGGTTCGATTCCGGGCCAGGGCATGTACCTTGGTTGCGGGCACATCCCCAGTAGGGAGTGTGCAGGAGGCAGCTGATCAATGTTTCTCTCTCATTGTCCGCTAAAGAGTGGGTGCATAATTCTGACCTTTGCCAGGGCTCAAGGTCCACACCAGCCTTCGGGGCTCCCTGTCCACACACCTCTTTTGGTCATGTTACCCAGCCTCCCGCAACCTCAGGCCTACCAAGCCTCCTGCAAACTCTCTCCCACCACATAGGGTGCTTTGTAAAGCCTGTGGAGGGCCCGGAAGCCCCATATTTAGGAGACGAAGGGATGGGGAGGGTGTAAAAGGAATGCTTCCTCCATGTGGCTCTGCTCAGGCTTTGAGAGGCAGCAACTCAGAGACCGCCAACGCGATCAAGACTCCACACATTTGGCTGACGGAGGCGTCCTGTTCAGCTCGCTGATTTCCAACCTATCATGTGGATAAGAGCTAAGTAGTTTAGTCGTTCCCTAGAAGGAGAAAACCAGCACACTTTTAAAAAAAATAGTTCTTTTTAAAAAATATATATTTTATTGATTTTTTTTTTTTTTACAGGGAGGAGGGGAGAGGGATAGAGTTAGAAACATCGATAAGAGCCGAAACCAGTTTGGCTCAGTAAATAGAGCGTCGGCCTGCAGACTGAAGGGTCCCGGTTTGATTCCCGGGCAAGGGCATGGACCTTGGTTGCGGGCACATCCCCAGTAGGAGGTGTGCAAGAGGCAACCGATCGATGTTTCTCTCTCATTGATATTTTTGACTTTCCATCTGTAAAAAAAAAACAAAAAACAACACAATAAAAAATATTCTTTTAAAAAGAAAAGAAACATCCTTAAGAGAGAAACATCTATCAGCTGCCTCCTACACACCTCCTACTGGGGATGTGCCCGCAGCCAAGGTCCATGCCCTTGACCTGTATTGACCCTGGGACCCTTGAGTCCGCAGGCCGACGCTCCATCCACTTGAGCCACACGGGTCAGGGCCATCGGCTCACTTTTTAGACCTGGCTCCGATGAGGTCAAGAGTATTTCCAGGCCTTCAAGACACATATCCCTTTTGGCCCAGGAATCCCACTCCTGGGAGTTTCCCCCTGAGGAAACATGGCCGTATGCAAAGGCGTTAGACACATTGATAAGGGAAGCAACTAAGGCCGGAGAGAGAGCGGGAATGTAATGACCGCAGGGCTGTGCTGTGAGAGATAAGCTACCAGCAACCTCCCTTTCCCAGCCCTAGAAGGCGAGGGACACAAATGGAAGACCCAGCCACGCCTGAGCGATGAAACACAGGAGTACATTTATTGATGTGAGAAGATATCCATCATGCAGTAGAATAAGAACGACTTTCAAAAAACAGTTAACGGTAAGATACTATCTGATGAAACCACCTTTATCTTGCTCACAAAGCTATACAGATCTGTGCGGGGGGTGAGAGTGGGGGGAGGGAGGGAGAAAGAACAATTCTACACCCCTTTTAGCAGCAAGTATTTCTGGGAGAGGACAATACAAACATTCAAAGAAAAAAAAACACCATTATTTTATCTAATCTTCAAGGCGTGTGTCTTACTCGCAGCATTGCCGAAAGTGCTTAAAACGTGAGTGCTTTAAAAAAAAAACAACCCCCCCCCCCAAAAAAAAAAATCTGACTTGAAGAGCAATGCCCCAACGGTCAATATGTCAGGAACGGGGTGGGGAAGGAGGCGAGAATAGCAGCATAGTCAGGAGCCCAGTAGGGCAGCAGCAAGAAAAGCAGCAAGTCCAGAGTCAGAGTTAACAGGCAAGTGTCCCTCTACCTTGTGGTCAGCTCACGTGTGAAATGTGGAGGCAGCATCTTCATACACTGAGTGGCCGGATTATTGTGTGTCCAGAGACCATAATCATCTGGCCACTCAGTGTGTGTGTGTGTGTGTGTGTGTGTGTGTGTGTGTGTGTGTATTTCTTAATTGATTTCAGAGAGGAAGGGGGAGGAAAGAGAGATAGAAAGTCAGGGATGAGAGAGAATCATGGCTCGGCTGCCTCCTGCACGCCCCCTGCTGGCGATTGAGCCTGCAACCTGGGCATGTGCCCTTGACCAGGAATGAACCCAGAACCTCTTCAGTCCGAAGGCTGACACTCTATCCACTGAGCCAAACCGGCTGGCAAACTGCCAGCTCGCGAGCCGCATGCGGCTCTTTGGCCCCTTGAGTGTGGCTCTTCCACAAAACACCACGGCCCGGGCGAGTCTTATTTTGAAGAAGCGGTGTGAGAAGACGTTTAAGTTTTAAAAAATTTGGCTCTCCGTCCATCTGCAGACTGAAAGGTTCCGGGTTCCATTCCGGTCAAGGGCACATGGTACCTTGGTTGCAGGCACACCCCCAGTAGGGGGTGTGGGGGTGGGCGAGAGGCGGCTGATCGATGTTTCTCTCTCATCGATGTTTCTGACTTTGTATCCCTCTCTGTGAAAAACCAATGAGATATATTTTGAAAAGATAAAAAAAATTAAAAAATGGCGCTCCCAAAAGTAATTTCCATCGTTGTCCTGCTGGTGTTTGGCTCTGTGGACGAGTGAGTTTGCCTACCCACTGGGCTAGGGCTATGCAGTGCTGTTGCCAAAGAAGTTAAAGGGGAAGCTAAGCCTCTGGAGTTTAGAACCAGCTTCTCTATTGGACGGAAAATACAGAGGAAAAGAGGAACCAGCTTAAGGATGTCGCAGAAAGCAAACAGATTTACAATGGGGGGGACACCTGACCCAGTTTCTTCGGTAGTACTGCTCACACCACCGCACAACGCTTTCAAGGGATAACCACGGTTGCCGAGGCTCGGGGAAGGGGGGAGATGGGGAATTATTGTGTGATGGGCATAGAGTTCTAGTTTTGAAAGATTAAAAAAAAAAGTCCTGGGGGAATCTATTGCACGATGCGACTACACTTAACGCTACTGGACTGCACGCTTAAAAACGACAAATGTTACTTAAAAAAAAAAAAACACCCCAATTTAGAATAATATTTAATTTAAAATAAGTGCTTCTAAACGTAAAAATATTAAAACCTGGATCGTAAACCTGTCTCTTTACCCGAAGGTAAAAATATTAAACCTGGATAGTAAACCTGGATATTATTAAACCTGAATATTAAAAAAGTACTAAAACAGTTAGAGGTATCAGGAACTAGGTGGGGAGAGGAGGGACGTATATCTCCCCCATTATCCTCGGGGTCACGCAAGGCATTAAAAAAAAAAAAAAAAAAACGAGACGTCTTGAGATGAACAGAGAGACTCAAGAGATCAGACAACCCAATGCAACCGGCGTACCACGTGACCACGCTTGGATCCGGATTCAAACGAGCCAACTGCAAAAAACAAACAAACAACAACAAAAAACACCACGTCTCAGAGATGACCAAATAAATGCTGGGCAAATAAATAAATAAACGCCTTCCTTGGAGGCGATTTGAACTTTTTCTCTGTATGTTTAAGGAAACAGAGGTAAGGCCATCGACGTAAAACGTTATCAGGGTAGAATGTAGATTTAGCAAAAAAAAAAAAAAAAAAAGGCAAAGGGAGAAATGACATGACTGAGATGAGGGAGGGCCTGAGTAGACCTAGGACCGTTTGGAAAGAAGCAGATTTCACAGGACAAAGACGAGGTAGGCACCCTCCTAAAGGCGAGGACAGGGGTTGTGTAGCGAGCGTTCAACGGTCTGGGAGGTTCTGACAAGTCGTGGTTGTTCATGACTTGGCAGCCGCCGTCACAGATCGACTTCAAAAATGCCCGGACGGGGAGAAGCAGGGCAGTGAAGAGCAACAGCACCAGCCAACCCTCCCAGGCAGAGAATTAAGTGGGGGGACTCTAGGTACACATGCCTTTGTATCTGACCGCCCTAGCAAGGCAGGGATGGAAGGCTTTGGATGTTAGAGCAACGTGCTATGAAAGAGATTTTTAGTGCAATCGGGGGGACCCCTGCCCTTAAGGAGGGAAGCTTTGCCCAGCATGGGATTAGGATTTGAGGTGAGGCTGGTCACGCATGTGACGCCAGAGCCCATGACAGCAAAAATATTGCTTTCAAATGGGAATTTTTAAAAAAAGAGAGAAAGAAAAAAAAGACACCCCAATCCTTCAAACAAACAACTACAAAAAATAAAAAAGCGATCAGTAACAAGGAAGTGGTTAGCAAAAATATACTTCTCTGAATTCGCGTCTCCAAAAGCCATCATCTAAACCCAAATTGTGAGAGAAACGGCTCTCCACCCTATGAAAGCTTTGGGACCTGAAAACTGTGAGTGCCCTTCCCCGGATTGGCTGCGAGACAATGCTGGGTGGGACTAACGAGTGCCCTCCCCGGATTGGCTGCGAGACAATGCTGGGTGGGACTAATGAGTGCCCTCCCCGGATTGGCTGCGAGACAATGCTGGGTGGGACTAACGAGTGCCCTCCCCTGATTGGCTGCGAGACAATGCTGGGTGGGACTAACAAGGAACAGGCTGCAGTCAGTATAACACTGCCTTTTCTTCAGAGAGGACATGGCAAGAATTCAAAGAAAAAAAAAAAAAACTGGGTTAAAACTCACACGCACACACACAAAAAACCCCACCTGGATTCAGGTTCCTGCTCCTAATTTACGACCTAGGTCAGTGGTCGGCAAACTGCGGCTCCCGAGCCACAGGCGGCTCTTTGGCCCCTTGAGTGCGGCTCTTCCATAAAAACACCACGGCCTGGGCGAGTCTATGTGGAAGACGTGGCGTTAGAAGCAGTTTAAGTTGAAAAAAAATGTGGCTCTCCAAAGGAATTCCAATCGTCGTCCCGCTGCTATGTGGCTCTGCGGACTCACGAGTTTGCCGACCACTACTGCCCTAGGTGAAAAATCAAGGGACGTCGGGGGGTTTCCAATCTGCTCTGTCTGGAAAACGGAATAAATGCCTTCGCTAGGGACACAGCGGCGGTCTGAAAAGATCAGATTCGTACGGCAACGCTTTGTCTGTTACGAGGTGCCGCCGCAAATACAGCGTGTCCCTAAAAAACTGTGCCCCCCGCTTTAACAGCCGACAGCTCAGTGATGAAAACGAAACGTGTTTTAATAAGCACCGCCTTTATCCTTATTCAGAGTGCGTGTCTGCCTTTAGGGTGTGTGGGGGTGTGTGTGGGTGGGTGGGCGGGGCACCCTGTATATATTTACCAATCGCAGCAGCTCGGTGGGGATGAATCCACACAGATACACGCCTGGGAAACCTTCCCGTCATGCCCTGAGCTGACATGCATCTGGGTGGTGAAAAATGTGGTGCTGCAAACACTTCTATAAAAACCCAGGCCGCACAGGTGGTCTGTCTGGAGCCCAAATGCCCGTCACAAGTTTTTTTTTTTTGGGTTGTTTTGTTTCTCGGTCAGGTTGTCAAAATCACGGTTCCGATTCTCCGAAAACACCACCAAAGGGTGAAATCCGTGAGCTTCTTTCCTACGCTGCACCAGTATCCTCGGTGAGCTTTCCCCGTCCTGTGTGACTACGGAGGTAGTGTGTTCAATTTCCTTTTGCAGAGACCTGCCTTCCCATCGAGCGTGTCAAACTCGGGGGCCGGCGGGCCGAGTTTGACACGCTTGCTGCACCTGCAGCACGTCCTTGCAAACCCTTCCCTGTCTCTGGAGCACGTGACGACGAATTTCCAAGTTGTTCAGAAAGTGCAAAAGAGCTGGTGGGAGGCGTTGTCACACTCAGTGTGTGTGTCGGGGGGGTGGGGGGGTTCTCTCGCCAAGGGCAACGCCAGGACCACGTCGGGGAGTAGTTTCAACAGCAGCTGCACCCCCGGGGCTCCTCGCGCGGGTGGAGCTGGTAGTGCTGCGTGAGCTGCGAGGGCCGGCTGAAGCACCTCCCACACAGCCGGCACTGGAAGGGCCTCTGGTGCGCGTGGGTGCGGTAGTGCGAGACGAGCTGGGAGCTGCGGCGGAAGGCCCTGCTGCAGTCGCAGCACCGGTGGGCCCCGGCGGCCCCCGCGCGGTGGTGGTCGTGGTGCTGCATCTGGCGGTAGCGGATGAGGTGCATCCGGCGGTGGCGGCGGCGGCGGGGCGGCCCTGGGAGCAGCGGCGGAGGCGGGAGCGCCCGGGCCGCCTCGTGCTCCTGCAGGTGCTGGCGCAGGTGCGCGTCTTGCACGAAGGCTCTGCCGCAGGAGCCGCACTCGTGGTGGCCCCGGGGGTCGTCGGGGACGCACACGCGGACGCTCGGGAACTGGGCGAGCGACGCCGCCGCGCCGGTCGTCATGGGCTGGTCGCCCGCCGGGCGTCCGCTGAGACACGGCACCAGGACGAGGCCTTCCCAGCACGGCAGGTGGGGCCTCCTCCCCGCGTGGATCGCCTCGTGTCTCTTAAGGGCCACTCGGGTGCTGAAGGTTCTTCGGCAGAATCCACATTTGTTGATGCGGGTCTCTCGCGGGGAGGGCTGGCGGACCGTGCAAACCCCGGGAGCGGGGCGTTCCTGGGGGGGCATCCCTAGAGCGCCCTCTGCTGGTGGTTCCGGGGGAGTTGGACATCTCTCCGATTCGTCCCTGTGGAGGCTCCCTTCCAGAGCGGGGGTCTCGAGCTCGCTCATCACCGAGACCAGGCCCAGAGATTTCTCCGGTGGGGCGTGGGGAGCAGGCTCTCCCGCGGGCCCCACAGGGCAGGGGTTAGCTACTCCCAGATCCTCCACGCCTGCCCCCGAGGGTGGCTTTTCCGCGGGCAGGCGTTGCTCCGGGGGGAGGGGGGGGAGTAGCTCTTTGGCGTCAGGTCCTGTGTCCCAATCTAAAAGAAATGTAGAAGGTCCTCGATTCTTTTGGACTCACAAGAGACACATGATCATCATCATCCTACGCAGACCCAGGAGGAAGGGGCCCGACAAGGAGAGGACTCGTCTCTCCCGGAGACCGGGAGGGATGGCTGGACATTAAAAAAAAAAAAAAAAAAAAAAGTCTTTGCTAACCGCGCGGGGTTTATCTTTGGAGGAAGTTAAGAAGCTGGTGAAAAGTTCGGCCCGATCGAGGCAACTCCTCGGATGGGGGGGGGGACGCTGCAGCCGAGGAAATCAAGGGTAAGACCGGAGTTCGGAGAGACGGTCGTGAATTGGACACGGCCGTGGTGGCGGGCCGGCAGACAAGCCCATCTCGGGCGGCAGACAAGCCCATCTCGGGCGGCAGACAAGCCCACCTCGGGCCGGCAGACAAGCCCATCTCGGGCGGCAGACAAGCCCACCTCGGGCCGGCAGACAAGCCCATCTCGGGCCGGCAGACAAGCCCATCTCGGGCCGGCAGACAAGCCCATCTCGGGCGGCAGACAAGCCCATCTCGGGCGGCAGACAAGCCCATCTCGGCCGGCAGACAAGCCCATCTCGGGCGGCAGACAAGCCCACCGAGGGCCGGCAGACAAGCCCATCTCGGGCGGCAGACAAGCCCATCTCGGGCCGGCAGACAAGCCCATCTCGGGCCGGCAGACAAGCCCATCTCGGGCGGCAGACAAGCCCACCTCGGGCCGGCAGACAAGCCCATCTCGGGCGGCAGACAAGCCCATCTCGGGCCGGCAGACAAGCCCACCTCGGGTCGGCAGACAAGCCCAACTCGGGCGGCAGACAAGCCCACCTCGGGCCGGCAGACAAGCCCACCTCGGGCCGGCAGACAAGCCCATCTCGGGCCGGCAGACAAGCCCATCTCGGCCGGCAGACAAGCCCAAGGGCAGCAGAGCGAGGGGACAGACGGGGGGGGGGGGGGGGGGGGGGAGTCATCGGGAGAGGGGAACTGGACCTGCCACCGTGGGTTTGACGTCCTGAGTGAGTCCGTTGTTTCCTCGTCCTGCTGTGCGACCGACCGACCGACCGGCCAATGTCTCCGCGTGTTCTGCCCGGCCCCCCGTTCAGAGAATACCGCACCCCCTGAGCCCTCCAACGGCAGGGCCCCGCCCTCCACCAGCTCTGGCCTGTCCCCCTTCAGCAGCCTCCCTCCTGGGTGCTCCCCTGGCCTTTCTAAAGCTCATTTTAGGAGGGATCTTTCTAGAACGGAGCTTCCCTGCTCTGAACACACAGCGCACCCGGTCGTTTTACTGCCGGCTTTGCCCCGTGGCCAGATGAGTTTCTACAAAGCGCGTACAAAAAAACCTCTTATGTACGTGTCAGAGGCGTGCTTTAAAATGGGGTTGTCCCCCCCCCTGCTGCCAAAACCGGTGTGGCTCAGTGGATAGAGCGTCGGCCTGCGGACTGAAGGGTCCCAGGTTTGATTCCGGTCAAGGGCATGTACCTTGGCTGCGGGCACATCCCCAGTGGGGGGTGTGCAAGAGGCAGCTGATGGACGTTTCTCTCTCATCGATGTTTCTGACTCTCTATCCCTCTCCCTTCCTCTCTGTAAAAAAAGAAAATTAATGAAATATATATATATTTTAAAAAATAACCTATTATTTTATGTTCACGATGACTCCTTTAGCTCAGCCCTAAGCATCCAGCTTGTCTCTGTCAACATAAACCTACGTTTCTATGAAAACGGAAGCTTTTGGTTTTTTTTTTTTTTTTGCGCCCACATACACGTAAACCTTTGTTTATTCGGTCCGTGTTGGCCTTTGAGTTTGACATGCTCAGTCTAAAAGATTCTCCTTCTTCTTTATGTATTTTATTGATTTTTCCACAGAGAGAAAGGGAGAGAGATAGAAGGTCAGACACATCCATCAGCTGCCTCTTGCACACCCCTTCCTGGGGATGTGCCCGCAGCCAAGGCACATGCCCTTGAGCGGAATCGAACCCGGGACCCTTCCGTCCGCAGGCCGACGCTCTATCCACTGAGCCAAACCGGTTTCGGCGAAGGTTCTTCTTCTTGAGTCTTAAAAAAAAAAGGCCGTCTGCAGGGGCCGGTTGAGAAAGCTGTTCGGTGAGTGAGAGGGAGAGAGAGAGCCTGAAGGCAGGGGTCGGGGACGGACGGAAACCGGACTGTGGGTTGAGGAGGAGGGGGCCTTGTCCGCAGCCTGGGGCGCGGGGCCCGAGAGGAGGCGGAGGCAGCCGGAAAGAGACTGTCTGTTTCCCAGAGGAAAGAGGAGAGACCTGCCATCTCTGGCGGCAAGAGCGAAGGCACAGACGGACGGAGGGACGGAGGGCACAGGGCTCTAGCGGAAAGGGAAGGCGACCTCCGGGAGCTGGGCAACAGGGAGAGACGAGCGAGCGTCAGAGAGGAGCGGAGAGCAAGGACCGAGCGTGCACGTGCAGGAGACGGTTTCTCCGACCTGAGCGGCTCTGAAGAAGTCTCCCGGACTCGCCCCTGCCCCTGCCCCTGTCCCTTCTGCCCCCACGCCCCACCCCCCACCCCCAGACTGAGCGGGGGGTGTTGTTGTCCCAGGATTTCAGCGTCCTCGGGCTTCCTCCTCCCTCCTCACCTGGACCTGTCTTTGCCACGACGTCTTCCTCCATGGCCCCCCGCAGCTCCTCCTCTTCCAGCTGCGTGATAATGTCGGGTCTAGGAAACTGGTACCCTGCGCGAGAAGAGGACAGGAGGCTGAGGGGCTGGGTTCTGAACCCGAGGCGCCTCCCAGTCCCGGGCTCTTAAAGGGTCCCGGGTTCGATTCCGGCCAAGGGCGCGTGCCTCGGGTGCAGGCACATCCATCCCCAGGAGGAGGTGTGCAGGAGGCGGCTGATGGATGTTTCTCTCATCGATGTTTCTAACCCTCCCTCTCCCTTCCTCTCTGGGGGAAAAAAAAAATCAATAAAATATATTAAAAAAACAAAACAAAACAAAACACCAAAAGAACAGACGTGTAAAGTTCTTAGATTAACGCTCGACACATAACAACGGCTCGACAAGTGTGAACCAAGTTGTGAGCGGCAGTGAACCTGACATTGGACATACTGTCCTTGCTCTGAGTTGAGGCTGGCCGGGGTGCTGGGTGAGTCACCGTGACTCGTGGGAGGGCAGAGAAGAGCGTCCCCCTCAAGAATCAAGGGCGGAGACCCCGGCCCTGCACCCCCCGGGGGAGGAGGGCGGGCTCCCCTAAGGAGACCAGGCCCCCCGGGGAGGAGGGCGGGCTCCCCTAAGGAGACCAGGCCCCCGGGGAGGAGGGCGGGCTCCCCTAAGGAGACCAGGCCCCCCCGGGGGGGGGGCGGACTCCCCTAAGGAGACCAGGCCCCCGGGGAAGGAGGGTGGGCTCACCTAAGGAGACCAGGCCCCCCGGGGAGGAGGGCGGGCTCCCCTAAGGAGACCAGGCCCCCGGGGGGTTGGAGGGCGGGCTCCCCTAAGGAGACCAGGCAGGGGGGGGGGAGGGCGGGCTCCCCTAAGGAGACCAGGCGGGGGGGGGGGGGGGAGGGCAGGCTCCCCTAAGGAGACCAGGCCCCCGGGGGAGGAGGGCGGGCTCCCCTAAGGAGACCAGGCCCCCGGGGAGGAGGGCGGGCTCCCCTAAGGAGACCAGGCCCCCGGGGGTTGGAGGGCGGGCTCCCCTAAGGAGACCAGGCCCCCGGGGAGGAGGGCGGGCTCCCCTAAGGAGACCAGGCCCCCGGGGAGGAGGGCGGGCTCCCCTAAGGAGACCAGGCCCCCCCGGGGAGGAGGGCGGGCTCCCCTAAGGAGACCAGGCCCCCGGGGGAGGAGGGCAGGCTCCCCTAAGGAGACCAGGCCCCCCGGGGAGGAGGGCGGGCTCCCCTAAGGAGACCAGGCCCCCGGGGGTTGGAGGGCGGGCTCCCCTAAGGAGACCAGGCAGGGGGGAGGAGGGCGGGCTCCCCTAAGGAGACCAGGTGCCGGGGGGAGGAGGGCGGGCTCCCCTAAGGAGACCAGGCCCCCCGGGGAGGAGGGCGGGCTCCCCTAAGGAGACCAGGCCCCCCCCCCTCGTGGGAGGGCGGGCTCCCCTAAGGAGACCAGGCCCCCGGGGGAGGAGGGCGGGCTCCCCTAAGGAGACCAGGGGAGGGGGGCGGGGCTCCCCTAAGGAGAGCAGGCGCGGGGGCGGGGGGGGGGGGGCGGGGGGGCGGGGGGGGGCGGGCTCCCCTAAGGAGACCAGGAGCCCAGGGGAGGAGGGCGGGCTCCCCTAAGGAGACCAGGCCCCGGGGGAGGAGGGCGGGCTCCCCTAAGGAGACCAGGAGCCCAGGGGAGGAGGGCGGGCTCCCCTAAGGAGCCCAGGAGCCCAGGGGAGGAGGGCGGGCTCCCCTAAGGAGACCAGGCCCCCCGGGGGGGGGAGGGCGGGCTCCCCTAAGGAGACCAGGCCCCCCGGGGAGGAGGGCGGGCTCCCCTAAGGAGACCAGGCCCCGGGGGGAGGAGGGTGGGCTCACCTAAGGAGACCAGGCCCCGGGGGGAGGAGGGTGGGCTCACCTAAGGAGACCAGGCGGGGGGGGGGGGAGGGCAGGCTCCCCTAAGGAGACCAGGCCCCCGGGGAGGAGGGCGGGCTCCCCTAAGGAGACCAGGCCCCGGGGGGAGGAGGGTGGGCTCACCTAAGGAGACCAGGCCCCCGGGGGAGGAGGGCGGGCTCCCCTAAGGAGACCAGGCCCCCGGGGAGGAGGGCGGGCTCCCCTAAGGAGACCAGGCCCCCGGGGGTTGGAGGGCGGGCTCCCCTAAGGAGACCAGGCCCCCGGGGGAGGAGGGCAGGCTCCCCTAAGGAGACCAGGCCCCCGGGGGAGGAGGGCGGGCTCCCCTAAGGAGACCAGGCCCCCGGGGAGGAGGGCGGGCTCCCCTAAGGAGACCAGGCGGGGGGGGGGGGGGGAGGGCAGGCTCCCCTAAGGAGACCAGGCCCCCCCCCTCGTGGGAGGGCGGGCTCCCCTAAGGAGACCAGGCCCCCGGGGAGGAGGGCGGGCTCCCCTAAGGAGACCAGGGGAGGGGGGCGGGCTCCCCTAAGGAGAGCAGGCGCCCGGGGGGGGGGGGGGGGGGGGGGGGAGGGCGGGCTCCCCTAAGGAGCCCAGGAGCCCAGGGGAGGAGGGCGGGCTCCCCTAAGGAGACCAGGCCCCCGGGAGGAGGGCGGGCTCCCCTAAGGATACCAGGCCCCCGGGGGTTGGAGGGCGGGCTCCCCTAAGGAGACCAGGCCCCCGGGGGTTGGAGGGCGGGCTCCCCTAAGGAGACCAGGCCCCTGGGGGGGGCAGACTCACCTAAGGAGACCAGGCCCCCTGGGGGGGGCAGACTCACCTAAGGAGACCAGGCCCCCTGGGGGGGGGCAGACTCACCTAAGGAGACCAGGCCCCGGGGGGGGGGGGGGGGGGCAGACTCACCTAAGGAGACCAGGCCCCCGGGGGTTGGAGGGCGGGCTCACCTAAGGAGACCAGGCTCCTGTAGTTCTCGAGCGTCACCTCCCGGTGGAGGCGCCGCTGAGCGGCACTCAGCGAGGTCAGCTCCTCCAGGCTGAAGTCCACAAACACATCCTGGAAGGTCACCGGCTCCTGAAACGAGACGGGTCGAAGACGCTGGGGACCCGGAAGTGATCCGAGGGGGGGGGGGCGGGGGGGTGTGGTAGGGGCCCGAAGAGAGAGGGCCCAACGGGGAGTGGATGTGCAGACCAGCAGGTGGTGACAGGGACCTGGCAATGTACCTCCGTCTTTTTTTTTTTTAATATGTTTTATTGATTTTTTCACAGAGAGGAAGGGAGAGGGATAGAAAGTCAGAAACATCCACCAGCTGCCTCTTGCACACCCCCCAAAAGGGGATGTGCCCGCAGCCAAGGGACATGCCCTTGACCGGAATCGAACCTGGGACCTTTCAGTCTGCAGACCGATGGATGCTCTATCCTCTGAGCTAAACCAGTTTCGGCCGTCTTTTTTAGAAAAATATATATTTTATTGATTTTTTTTTTTTTTTACAGAGAGGAAGGGGGAGGGTGTAGAGGGTCCCCAGGGAAGACACCTGAGCATTTTTAAAAATCAGTGTCAGCTGAATCCGAGGCGCCAGGCAGAGCCGCGTCTTGGAAACGCATCCACCAAAAAGGCTGGGTGCGTTATCAGCACTGACTCTTAACTTTGCTCCAGGTGTTGGGGGGAGGGCCCCTGAAATGTAGATTTCAGCCGAGCCCCGGGAATGAGGGAATGAGTGGGGCCTGGGCCCACTTAACCTCCTTTGATTTTAAGTTTTTTTTCAGGTGAAACCCCTTTCTATTTTAGTATAAATAAACATGCTGGTTTGGGTTGGGATTCCTGTCTCTCCACCAGAGAGCAGAGATTCCACCCGGCCCCAGCTCTTTATTTCTACTTCTGCGTCCTCTATTCTATTATTTCTCAATCCCCAGCTCCTCTACTCAGTAACTGGACCCTACTCTTCTTTCCACGCTGGACGTGGGAAGGAGAGAAACCACCCCCTCACGAGGGACAGAGAGAGTCTGAAACAGCGATGAGAGAGAGACATCGATCAGCTGCCTCCTGCACGCCCCCTACTGGGATATGCCCGCAGCCAAGGTACATGCCCTTGACCGGAATCGAACCTGGGACCTTTCAGTCTGCAGGCCGACGCTCTATCCACTGAGCCACACCGGCTTCAGCTCTTTTATTAATCTTAAAAAAAAAATTCGTATTAGCCCTCGCTGGTGTGGCTCAGTGGATAGAGCATCAGCCCAATTGGAGGGTCCCAGGTCTGATTCCAGTCAGGGGCACATGCTCAGGTTGCGAGCTCGATCCCCCAGTGGGGGGGGGGGGCGTGCAGGAGGCAGCCGATCCATGATTCCCTCCCCTCACTGATGTTTCTATCTCTCTCTCTCCCTTCCTCTCTGAAATCAATAAAGATACATTTTTACAAAAATTCGTATTAGCTTACCCCCCCCCCCCCCGCACACACACACAATTGTATATTTCATATCCCTAATTGGAATTGTGGCTTCTTTTTAACAAACCCTATTGGATAAGGAGGGGATATGCTAATCGGCCCTCGCGTTGTCGCAAAGATGCAGGCACGCCCCCATTCGCCACACCCCGCCCCTCTGTGAACCCCTCGGGCGCGTTACCTGGACAGCTCCCGTGGGCGCCTCCACCCGGGTCTCTTGAGACGGGCACTGTGGGAGAAGAGGGAAGCTTTCAGGAGCGTGTTCTCCCAGAACAGAGTTTCTCTACCCTCTCCCCTGGTCGCCATCTTTTAGATCATTTTCCCCTCATCGCCACGCCCCGCCCACCCCCCCCCACTCCGTGAATTATTTCTGGTTCTCAAGGAAAAGCGGTGTATGCGCTGGATTGTCTGGGAGGTTTCAGAATGTGACGGAACAAGAAACCTTCAGGAGTGGGTTTTGGGGGAGGGGGAGAGAAAGGAAGAAAACCCCCCATCAGTAGCCTATCCCTGAAGTAGCTGCCATCTTATCTAATATCTTCTATCTAATAAGAGAGTAATATGCAAATTGACCATCACTCCAACACACAAGATGGCCACCAGGGGAGCTCAGTTGTGGGTGATCAGGCCTCTAGGGCAGGGCAGTTGTGGGGGGTACCAGGCCTGCGGGAGAGGTCAGTTGGGTAGGGACCAGGCCAGCAGTGGAGGACAGTTAGGGGTGACCGGGCTGTCAGAGGAAGGCAGTGGGGGGGGGCCAGGGGGGGTGGGAGGGACCAGGCCAGCAGGGGAGGGCAGCTGGGAGGGACCAGGCCTGCAAGGAAGGGCAGTTGGGGGCGATGAAGCCTACAGGGGAGGGCAGTTGGGGGCGATGAAGCCTACAGGGGAGGGCAGTTGGGAGGGACCAGGCCAGCAGGGGAGGGCAGTTGGGAGGGACCAGCCCTGCAGGGGAGGGCAGTCGGGGGGGGGACCAGGCCAGCAGGGGAGGGCAGTTGGGAGGGACCAGGCCTGCAAGGGAGGGCAGTTGGGGGCGATCAAGCCTGCAGGGGAGGGCAGTTGGGAGGGACCAGGCCAGCAGAGGAGGGCAGTTGGGAGGGACCAGGCCTGCAAGGGAGGGCAGTTGTGGGTGATCAAGCCTGCAGGGAAGGGCAGTTAGGGGTGACCAGGCTGGCAGAGGAGGAAAGTTGGGGGCAAAGAGGCTGGCAGGGGAGCAGTTAGACATCAATTAGACTGGCAGGGGAGTGGTTAGGGGGTGATCAGGCTGGCAGGCAGAAGCAGTTAGGGGCCATCAGGGAGGCAGGCAGGCGAGCAGTTTGGAGCCAGCAGTCCTGGACTGTGAGAGGGATGTCCGACTGCCCGTTTAGATGGGTCCGAGATTGAAGAGGGTGCAGGCTGGGCTAAGTAAGGGACATCCCCACCCAGCTCCCCGTGCACGAATTTCATGCACCGGGCCTCTAGTAGTCTTAATGAAAGGGATAGCAGGGCCAGAGCGGTGTATAGTCCTCCCCCTTAGAGGTGGGCTCCCCAATATTCCCAAATTAATGCTGTTCTAGTCTCTTTTCATTTGTGTGCGGCCTTCTCCAGAACCCGAACCCTGAACCGGAACCCCGAACCACACGGGACATGAGAGGGGTTCCTACAGAAGAAAATGAGGATGGGGTGCACTTGGATAGGAAAGGCGCAGAAACCGGGGAGGGGAGGTCCCCGTACTGGAGAACCCAATCAGAAGCCAGCCCGACTCACCCGGCATCCAGCAGAGGGCACGCCGTCCAGCGTGCCTGGTTCCCCCTTTCGGCCTTCTCCGGCGTGCCTCTCTTCTGCAGGGACGGGGTCCCGAGCAGGGAAATCTAGAAGGGAGGAGGAGATGGCCTTGGAATGGAGTCGAGTCTGGCAGCAAGCACAGGCAGAGCCAGGGGCCTGCCCTGGGAGGTTCATGGCAGTCCTGGGCTGCCCATGAGAACACTTTCTCAGTTCAATGCGGCCCGTTCTCCGGTCGCTTCCCAGTTCTAAGTCCTTGGCCGGCTCCCCGCTGCCTTCCAAATAAAACAGAAGCTCCCTCTACGCTAGCCGTTCCCAGCGCCAGGATACACTCAGCATCACCAGGGAGTCCGTTTCTAAACTGTAAAATGTTAATACTTGTGCTTCTAAAGACGCTTGCAAGGACCGACATCACATAGGTAACGCACATCGTAGGCATGAAAGATAATGGCAGCTCTTATTATTAAGACACACACACACTCACACATACATACACCACATACACACTAACACACACACACACACACACACTCACACACACATATACCACATACACACTAACACACACACACACACATACATATACCACATACACACTAACACACACACACACACACTCACACATACATATACCACATACACACTAACACACACACACACACCACATACACACTCATACACACACACACACACCACATACACATTCACACACACACACACACACACACTCACACTCACACATATACCACATACACACTCACACATACACACCACATACACACTAACACACACACACTCACACATACATATACCACATACACACTAACACACACACACACACTCACACATACATATACCACATACACACTAACACACACACTCACACACACACACTCACACACCACATACACACTCACACACACACACACACTCACACACAGTCACACGCACACTCACACACACACACACTCATACACACACATATACACTCACACACACACACACACACTCACACCACACACACACTCATACACACATTTACACACACACACACACACACACACTCACACTCACACACACACCATTTATTTGATATCAAAGATGCTCTACATCGTGCACCTGATCAGTATTTCCCCTTTGCACCGGCTGACAGAAAGCTCAGGGCAAAAAACAGGTGGTTGCTCTCCCAGCAAAAGTCTAGGATATGACATCATAAGGTCATAAAAACATTTATCTCGAGTAAAACTGCCGTTTGAAATGCTGGCCTCGGTGTTTATTTTGCTTCAAATAAAAGAATAATTGGTTTCCAGCTTGAGACCTTGAGAGCTGCAGAAGAAACCCTTTGAAGACTAGAACCAGAGGGGGAACCCGGCCGGCACCAATTATGTAGCCACGCCACCGGTTTTTACAAAGATAGGACCCCTTTCCCACGTGTAGCAGAACACATAGTTAGAAGATAAAGAGCGAGCAATGGGGTCACTCATAGTCTACTGGCACCCGTTCCCCAGATGCGGCCTTGGGGGGCTGTTTGCCAAACGTAGGGCGATAACATTTATGGTTCGGACCCCTTTAAAAGGCCTGCCTGCAACCGGGGCGGGGCGGTCACTGAGTGTTCGGTCTCCGGCCGTCCCGTCCGGTTCTCGATAAGTCCTTGGCTGCTTATCACCAAGTTAACCGCCTCCGAGGTCGTTTGCAACTGGTCGTGGAAGTCGCCCCACAACAGGATACTTTTGGTACCCATGTGAGAGACCATAATAATCTGGCCACTCTGTGTGTGTGTGTGTGTGTGTGTGTGTGTGTGTGTGTATGTGTGTGTGTGTATGTGTGTGTATTGATTTCAGAGAAGGGAGAGGGAGAGAGAGAGAGAAACATCAATGATGGGAGAGAATCACTGATCGCTGCCTCCTTCATTCCCCCTGCTAGGGATGGAGCCTGCAACCCTGGCGTGGGCCCTTGACCGGAATCGAACCCAGGACCCTTTAGCCCGAAGCCAGACGCTCTATCCACTGAGCCAAACCAGCTAGGGCTCCATATATCTCTTTTTTTAAAAAAATATTTTATTGTTTTGTTGTGTTTTTTTTTTTTACAGAGAGGATGGGAGAGAGATAGATAATCAGAAACATCAATGAGAGAGAAACATTGATCAGCTGCCTCTTGCACACCCCCTACTGGGGATGTGCCCGCAACCAAGGTCCATGCCCTTGACCGGAATCGAACCTGGGACCTTTTAGTCCACACGCCGACACTCTATCCATTGAGCCAAACCGGTTAGGGCTGTGGTCGGCAAACTGCAGTTCAGGAGCCACACGCGGCTCTTTGGCCCCTTGAGTGTGGCTCTTCCACAAAATACCGCGCCCTGGGAGAGTCTATTTTGAAGAAGTGGCGTCAGAAGAAGTTTAAGTTTTACGAAATTGGCTCTCAGCAGAAATTTCAGTCGCTGTCCTGTTGATATATTTGGCTCTGTGGGCGGACGAGTTTGCCGACCAGTGGATTAGGACAATCTTTTTTATTTCTCGGTCTGGCATCAGCACTGAGCCATACGTGACTCTCACGTTTATTTTAAACGGATTCGTTTATACTTTTAACTATAAGGCCTGTCAATTCACTGCCCAACCCCCAGAGGAGAACATTCCCAATTCGTTTACATCGACCCGTGCCCTTTTTCCTGTCCACACCCCAACCTTCTATCCCAGAGATAGCAACGGTCTTGAATCCTGGCCTCTCTCTCAGCTTTATTCAGAGGACTAGGAGGAGTCAGATGGCGTTCTTTTCTCGTTATCGAAATGCCCTTCGTTCCAATCTTAGTAACTTGAGTTTCCAGACCGGTCACATTTTAGCAGAGATTAAACTTCTAGGCCTCGTCTTCCCCACATTTTATACCCTGTATTTTTTGTTTTTTTAATTTTTTTATTCTTTAAAGTATTATAAATAGTAGTATATGTGTTTCCTTTTCTTTCCTCCCATCGACCTCCCCCCAACCTCCCCCACCCCCTCAGCACATGCCCTCACCTGCATCCCCGTCCCAGTGTCTTGTATCCATTGGTTACGCTTATACGCATGCATACAAGTCCTTCGGTTGATCTATATCCTGTATTTCTGCCCGGGTGTGTTGTTTTAGATAAGAAATGGGGGGAGCCGAACCGGTGTGGCTCAGTGGACAGAGCGTCGGCCTGCGAACTGAAAGGTCCCGGGTTCGATTCCGGTCAAGGGCATGTACCTTGGCTGCGGGCACATCCCCAGCTGGAGGTGTGCAGGAGGCGGCTGATGGATGTTTCTCTCCCATCGATGTTTCTGACTTTCTATCCCTCTCCCTTCTGCTCTGTGAAAAATCAAAAAAATATATTTAAAAAAAAACACCAAAAACCCAGTTATATAACTTCAAAATTGATTTATCTTTCACTAACTCCACTTTTTTTTTTTTTTGTAGTATAACTTAGATTTAATAGCAGTAGAGCCGAAACCGTTTGGATCAGTGGATAGAGTGTTAGCCTTTGGGACTGAAGGGTCCTGGGTTCGATTCTGGTCAAGGGCATGTGCCTTGGCTGAGGACACATCCCCAGTAGGGGGCGTGCAGGAGGCAGCTGGTGGATGTTTCTCTCTCATCCATGTTTCTGACTTTCTATCCCTCTCCCTTCCTCTCTGTGAAAAATCAATAAAATATATTTAAAAAAAATAGTAGTACATATATTTTCCTTCCCCCCCCCCCCATTCTCCTCCCACCACGTGCCACCCATTTTCACTCATCCCCGGTAACACGCCAGGCACACAGCAGATGCTCGGCGGAGCGGAAACGGGCAGATCGCCGCCTCCCTGCCTCGCCCTCCTCCCCCCGCCTCGCCCTCCTCCTCCCCTCCTCGCCCTCCTCCTCCCCGCCTCGCCCTCCTCCTCCCCGTCTCGCCCTCCTCCTCCCCGTCTGGCCCTCCTCCTCCCCGTCTCCCCTTCCTCCCCGCCTCGCCCTCCTCCTCCCCGCCTCGCCCTCCTCCTCCCCTCCTCGCCCTCCTCCCCGTCTCGCCCTCCTCCTCCCCGTCTCCCCTTCCTCCCCGCCTCGCCCTCCTCCTCCCCACCTCGCCCTCCTCCTCCCCTCCTCGCCCTCCTCCCCGTCTCGCCCTCCTCCCCGTCTCGCCCTCCTCCTCCCCGCCTTCCCCTCCTCCTCCCCGCCTTCCCCTCCTCCTCCCCGCCTCGCCCTCCTCCTCCCCACCTCGCCCTCCTCCTCCCCTCCTCGCCCTCCTCCCCGTCTCGCCCTCCTCCCCGCCTCCCCCTCCTCCTCCCCGTCTCGCCCTCCTCCCCGTCTCGCCCTCCTCCCCGCCTCCCCCTCCTCCTCCCCGTCTCACCTTCCTCCCCGCACGCTCGGATGAGGTTGGCCACCAGGGCGCCCGCCTCCTTGCTGCTCCCAGGCCTCCTGGACCGCACCCACTCCCGCACCTGCTCCGGCAGGGCGCTCAGGAAGTGCTCCAGCACCAGCCGCTCCATCATCTGCTCCTTGGTGTGGGTCTCGGGCTGCAGCCACTGCCCGCAGCGCTCCCGGATGCGGCTCAGCGCCCGCTGGGTGCCCGTCACCGATAGCGACCGGACCTGCCGGAGCTTCTCCCGGGTCATCTTCAGGACCCCGGGGCTCCGCCGGGGCGTGGCGTCCGGGCCGCGCGGACGGAGGAGCCGGGGGTCCCTCAGCACGTCCGGAGCGCTGGCCCCGTGCGCCATCGCGGCAGGACGCAGACGGCTCAGGAGCGGCGGGAGGCCCGGGGCGCGGTGGTGGGCGGAGGGGAGGACACACACACCGGGACCTGCGGACACGACAGGGACAGACGGGCCGGCGGCCGCGCCGTGAGCACCGACAGCGGGCAGGGCTGACGGGAGGCGGGGGAGGCGGGGGAGGCGGGCTCGCTGCACGCGGGGTGGGCGGTCTGCAGACACCGGGCCGCCTCGGCCCGCGCCCGGTCCGGAAAGGCCGCAGGCACAGGCCGGACGTGTTTCCCAACGGGCGCTGAACGGAAGACAGACTTGGGTTCCCCACTGATTTTTATTTTCATTTTTAAAATATATTTTATTGATTTTTTTACAGAGCGGGAGGGAGAGGGACAGAGGAGTTCAGCTGAGGCGGAGGGGGGAGGCTGAGGCGGAGGGGGGAGGGCTGATGTGGGGGGAGGAGGGCTGAGGCGGAGGGGGGAGGGCTGAGGCGGAGGGAGGAGGGCTGAGGCGGAGGGAGGAGGGGCTGAGGCGGAGGGAGGAGGGCTGAGGCGGAGGGAGGAGGGCTGAGGCGGAGGGAGGAGGGCTGAGGCGGAGGGAGGAGGGCTGAGGCGGAGGGAGGAGGGCTGAGGCGGAGGGGAGGAGGGCTGAGGCGGAGGGAGGAGGGCTGAGGCGGAGGGGGGAGGGCTGAGGCGGAGGGAGGAGGGCTGAGGCGGAGGGAGGAGGGGCTGAGGCGGAGGGAGGAGGGCTGAGGCGGAGGGAGGAGGGCTGAGGCGGAGGGAGGAGGGCTGAGGCGGAGGGAGGAGGGGCTGAGGCGGAGGAGAGGAGGGCTGAGGCGGAGGGGAGGAGGGCTGAGGCGGAGGGAGGAGGGCTGAGGCGGAGGGAGGAGGGCTGAGGCGGAGGGAGGAGGGCTGAGGCGGGGGGAGGAGGGCTGAGGCGGAGGGAGGAGGGCTGAGGCGGAGGGGAGGAGGGCTGAGGCGGAGGGAGGAGGGCTGAGGCGGAGGGAGGAGGGCTGAGGCGGAGGGGAGGAGGGCTGAGGCGGAGGGAGGAGGGCTGAGGCGGAGGGGGGAGGGCTGATGTGAGGGGGGAGGGCTGATGTGAGGGGAGGAGGGCTGAGGCGGAGGGAGGAGGGCTGAGGCGGAGGGGAGGAGGGCTGAGGCGGAGGGAGGAGGGCTGAGGCGGAGGGAGGAGGGCTGAGGCGGAGGGGAGGAGGGCTGAGGGGGAGGGAGGAGGGCTGAGGCGGAGGGAGGAGGGCTGAGGCGGAGGGGAGGAGGGCTGAGGCGGAGGGAGGAGGGCTGAGGCGGAGGGAGGAGGGCTGAGGCGGAGGGGAGGAGGGCTGAGGCGGAGGGAGGAGGGCTGAGGCGGAGGGAGGAGGGCTGAGGCGGAGGGGAGGAGGGCTGAGGCGGAGGGAGGAGGGCTGAGGCGGAGGGAGGAGGGCTGAGGCGGAGGGAGGAGGGCTGAGGCGGAGGGAGGAGGGCTGAGGCGGAGGGAGGAGGGGCTGAGGCGGAGGGAGGAGGGCTGAGGCGGAGGGAGGAGGGCTGAGGCGGAGGGAGGAGGGCTGAGGCGGAGGGGAGGAGGGCTGAGGCGGAGGGAGGAGGGGCTGAGGCGGAGGGAGGAGGGCTGAGGCGGAGGGGGGAGGGCTGAGGCGGAGGGGGGAGGGCTGACGCGGGGGGGAGGAGGGCTGACGCGGAGGGGGGAGGGCTGAGGCGGAGGGGGGAGGGCTGAGGCGGAGGGAGGAGGGCTGAGGGGGAGGGAGGAGGGCTGAGGCGGAGGGAGGAGGGCTGAGGCGGAGGGAGGTGGGATGAGGCGGAGGGAGGGCTGAGGCGGGGGGAGGAGGGCTGAGGCGGGGGGAGGAGGGCTGAGGCGGAGGGAGGAGGGCTGAGGCGGAGGGAGGAGGGCTGAGGCGGAGGGGAGGAGGGCTGAGGCGGAGGGGAGGAGGGCTGAGGCGGAGGGAGGAGGGCTGAGGCGGAGGGGAGGAGGGCTGAGGCGGAGGGAGGAGGGCTGAGGCGGAGGAGGAGGGCTGAGGCGGAGGGAGGAGGGCTGAGGCGGAGGGGAGGAGGGCTGAGGCGGAGGGAGGAGGGCTGAGGCGGAGGGAGGAGGGCTGAGGCGAGGGGAGGAGGGCTGAGGCGGAGGGGAGGAGGGCTGAGGCGGAGGGAGGAGGGCTGAGGGGGAGGGAGGAGGACTGAGGCGAGGGGAGGAGGACTGAGGCGAGGGGAGGAGGGCTGAGGCGAGGGGAGGAGGGCTGAGGCGAGGGGAGGATGGCTGAGGCGGAGGGAGGATGGGCTGAGGCGGAGGGAGGATGGGCTGAGGCGGAGGGAGGAGGGGCTGAGGGGGAGGGAGGAGGGCTGAGGAGGAGGGAGGAGGGCTGAGGCGGAGGGAGGAGGGCTGAGGCGGAGGGAGGAGGGGCTGAGGCGGAGGGAGGAGGGGCTGAGGGGGAGGGAGGAGGGCTGAGGCGGAGGGAGGAGGGCTGAGGCGGAGGGAGGTGGGATGAGGCGGAGGAGGGCTGAGGCGGGGGGAGGAGGGCTGAGGCGGGGGGAGGAGGGCTGAGGGGGAGGAGGAGGGCAGGGAGGGCTGAGGCAGAGGGGAGGAGGGCTGAGGCGGAGGGGAGGAGGGCTGAGGCGGAGGGGAGGAGGGCTGAGGCGGAGGGAGGAGGGTGAGGCGGAGGGGAGGAGGGCTGAGGCGGAGGGAGGAGGGCTGAGGCGGAGGGAGGAGGGCTGAGGCGGAGGGAGGAGGGCTGAGGCGGAGGGGAGGAGGGCTGAGGCGGAGGGAGGAGGGGCTGAGGCGGAGGGAGGAGGGCTGAGGCGGAGGGGAGGAGGGCTGAGGCGGAGGGGAGGAGGGCTGAGGCGGAGGAGAGGAGGGCTGAGGCGGAGGGAGGAGGGCTGAGGCGGAGGGAGGAGGGCTGAGGCGGAGGGAGGAGGGCTGAGGCGGAGGGAGGAGGGCTGAGGGGGAGGGAGGAGGACTGAGGCGAGGGGAGGAGGACTGAGGCGAGGGGAGGAGGGCTGAGGCGAGGGGAGGAGGGCTGAGGCGAGGGGAGGATGGCTGAGGCGGAGGGAGGATGGGCTGAGGCGGAGGGAGGATGGGCTGAGGCGGAGGGAGGAGGGGCTGAGGGGGAGGGAGGAGGGCTGAGGAGGAGGGAGGAGGGCTGAGGCGGAGGGAGGAGGGCTGAGGCGGAGGGAGGAGGGGCTGAGGCGGAGGGAGGAGGGGCTGAGGGGGAGGGAGGAGGGCTGAGGAGGAGGGAGGAGGGCTGAGGCGGAGGGAGGAGGGGCTGAGGCGGAGGGAGGAGGGGCTGAGGGGGAGGGAGGAGGGCTGAGGAGGAGGGAGGAGGGCTGAGGCGGAGGGGAGGAGGGCTGAGGTAGAGGGGAGGAGGGCTGAGGCGGAGGGAGGAGGGCTGAGGCGGAGGGAGGAGGGCGGAGGGAGGAGGGCTGAGGCGGAGGGGAGGAGGGCTGAGGCGGAGGGGAGGAGGGCTGAGGCGGAGGGGAGGAGGGCTGAGGTAGAGGGGAGGAGGGCTGAGGCGGAGGGAGGAGGGCTGAGGCGGAGGGAGGAGGGCGGAGGGAGGAGGGCTGAGGCGGAGGGAGGAGGGCTGAGGAGGAGGGAGGAGGGCTGAGGCGGAGGGAGGAGGGCTGAGGCGGAGGGGAGGAGGGCTGAGGTAGAGGGGAGGAGGGCTGAGGCGGAGGGAGGAGGGCTGAGGCGGAGGGAGGAGGGCGGAGGGAGGAGGGCTGAGGCGGAGGGAGGAGGGCTGAGGAGGAGGGAGGAGGGCTGAGGCGGAGGGAGGAGGGCTGAGGCGGAGGGAGGAGGGCTGAGGAGGAGGGAGGAGGGCTGAGGCGGAGGGGAGGAGGGCTGAGGTGGAGGGAGGAGGGGCTGAGGCGGAGGGAGGAGGGCTGAGGCGGAGGGGGGAGGGCTGAGGCGGAGGAGAGGAGGGCTGAGGCGGAGGGGAGGAGGGCTGAGGTGGAGGGAGGAGGGCTGAGGCGGAGGGAGGAGGGCTGAGGCGGAGGGAGGAGGGCTGAGGCGGAGGGGAGGAGGGCTGAGGTGGAGGGAGGAGGCTGAGGTAGGGGGAACGGGGGTAGAAGATGAACTGGAGGGGACGGGGGAGGGGAAGGGAAGGGCGGCCGAGGTGGTTTCCGGGAACAAGGACCGGTCTGGTCACAGAAATGGCCGGGCTGGCCCAAACCGGTTTGGCTCTCAGTGGACAGAGCGTCGGCCTGGGGACGGAAGGGTCCCGGGTTCGATTCCGGTCAAGGGCGTGGACCGTGGCCGCGGGCACCCGCCCAGTGAGTATGGGGGAGCAGGAGGCAGCCGAACCATGTTTCTCTCTCATCCATGTTCCTAACCCTCCTCCCTTCCTCTCTGTAAAAAAAATCAATAAAATCTAAAGTTTAAAAAGAAAAAAGAAAGAAATGTCCCACCCGGAGCCAGAGAGGTCCAGGTGTGGTCAGGGGCTCGGGGTTCGCGGTTCGGGGCGCGGTGGCGGGGACGCGCCCCCCCCCCCGCCCTGGGTTCCGGTCTCTTCAGCCCCACCTGGACCCGGACCCGGACCCGGACCCCCAGCCGCGCCCGGCCCTCGCCCCGCCTCGCCGCCTGAGGGCCCGCGTGCCGCTGCCGTCCACGCGTTCCCCGTCAGCGGGGGCCGCGTCACCCCCTTTCCCC
>CM050525.1:1612984-1690484 GCA_027563665.1 Antrozous pallidus | reverse complement strand
GGAGAAGACTCAACCTCACGTTAGTCCCTGGCCACCCAGGGGCTCAGCAGCCCGGGTGCGAGGGGGGGGAGCCCCTCTAGATGATCCAGGGCTCGGAAGGAGTGCTCGCCAGGCTGCAGGTACTCGGACACGGAGGCACGGCCCACACGAAGGCCGTGAGGAGACTGACATTCATGTTGAACCTTCGCTGAGCCCTGGCCGGCGGGGCTCAGTGGGTAGAGCGTCGTGGGCCGGCGGACTGAAGGGTCCCAGGTTCGAATCCAGTCAAGGGCGTGTGCCCAGGTTGTAGGCTCGATCCCCAGGAGGAGGGGCATTAGCTGCCAGAAGCAAAATATATTTTATTGATTTATTTACAGAGAGGAAGGGAGAGGAATAGAAAGTCAGAAACATCGATGGGAGAGAAACATCCGTCAGCCGCCTCCTGCACACCCCCACTGGGGATGTGCCCGCAGCCAAGGTCCATGCCCTTGACCGGAATCGAACCCAGGACCCTTCCGTCCGCAGGCCGAGGCTCCGTCCACTGAGCCACACCGGTTTCGGCGGCTGATGGGATCTCGAGGATTTACCACACACCTAAAGATTTGCGTAGATTCGTGGCGGGCAAACCGCGGCTCCGCGAGCCTCGTGCGGCTCTTTGGCCCCTTGCGTGCGGCTCTTGCACAAAACACCACGGCCTGGGCGAGACTATGTTGAAAAAGTGGCGTTAGAAGAAGTTTACGTTTAAACAATGTGGCTCTCCAAAGAGATTTCGATCGTGGCCCTGTTGATATTTGGCTCTGTGCACTGATGAGTTTGCCCACCCCTGGCCTAGATGATGACGGCTTGCTGCCAGACAGCCGAGGGCATTTCAATCTACATGTTAGTGCCTCCTGCTGGCCAAACACCTGAAGAGCTGTAGGCAGTTCCCCCCTTCTGACAATGGAGTCTGTCTACCAAATGTTTCTAAATTAAATACGTAAGATGTTTAACTTAACAGACCTTTCCACGTAAATCTCATTGTATTGCTTTTAACCGGAAAGGGCCAGAGCCGTCATTCACGATGACAAAAATGTAGGTCTTCCTCCTAGACCACTTTTTAAAAAAAATATATGTTATTGATTTTTTACAGAGCGGGAGGGAGAGGGATAGAAAGTCAGAAACATCGATGAGAGAGAGACATCGATCAGCTGCCTCTTGCATGCCCCCCACTGGGGATGTGCCCGCAGCCAAGGTGCATACATGCCCTTGCCGGAATCGAACCCGGGACCCTTCAGTCCGCAGGCCAACGCTCTATCTGCTGAGCCAAACCCGTCTCGGCTCTCCTAGACCGCTTAAGAACAAAGAAAAAGATGGGATAAATGAGATGGGTTTAAACTCAAGGACTGAATTAGTTTCAACCTAGACACTCAGAGGCCCTAAGAAGAATGAGAGTCTGGCAATTTCAACTTCCTTGGTCTGGGGTCCTTCTATTTTCAACTGTCTGACAAGAGACGAGGGTGATGGGAAGCTGTGTGCTCCCATGCGCACTACTCTGGTTCAGCAGACAAAGCCTCGACTGCTTTGTCTCAGGACAGTTTGTACGAATAAACAGCAAGGGGTCCCGAGACCAAGAGGACTTGGTTCCCACCGCCGGGCTCCTCTGGCTCCCCAAAATGTTTTCCAAATGTATTCTCCCGTCTCTGGACACTTTAATAACTTACACGCAGCCAGCCCTTCTTCAGATTGCTGAACCCTTTTAGATGCTGGACAAGACCCCTGGCAGGCAGTCAATTACTGATTCTCTCTCATCATTGATGTTTCTCTCTCTCTCTCTCTCCCTCTCTCTCTCTCTCTCTCTCTCTCTCTCTCTCTCTCTCTCTCTCTCTGCCTTCCTCTCCGAAATCACTAAAAAAAATTTATATATATCCTTGGGTGAGGACTTTTAAAAAATGGTGGAATTGCCGAGACCGGTTTGGCTCAGTGGATAGAGCGTCGGACTGCGGACTGAAGGGTCCCGGGTTCGATTCCGGTCAAGGGCATGTACCTTGGCTGCGGGCACATCCCCAGTGGGGGGCGTGCAAGAGGCAGCTGATCCATGTTTCTCTCTCATCAGTGTTTCTGACTTTCTATCCCTCTCCCTTCCTCTCTGTAAAATATCAATAGAACATATTAAAAATAAAATAAAAAATGGTGGAATTTAGGAAACTGGGAAAGACGGACGCAGCAACGATGAAGCCCCCAACCCCCCTGAGGTGCTCATTTCACCACTTCCAGACCAGGGAAAGTTGAGGAGGTGGGGGTTGTGCCAGCCGCTGAATTGCTTTCTGATCACCCTTGTGACGATGGGGGGTGTGGGGGAGAGAACTTAAGTATTGAAGAGGGAGCCATTTCTTATAGGAAGCACAGCTGGTCCAATCAGATTCTGGGGGGAGTTCTGACACAGGTTCTTGGTTTCTGTCTCAAAATAAGTGAAAAGTCTAGGTCGGAAAGCGGTGGACGAGGACCTCCTTGAGTCAGTTTATAAACAGAGAACCACTAAAGAGTCCGGGGGCCCTTGAGAACACTTCTGCCTCCCCCCTCACTTCCTGCCTCGCCCATAGATGAGCCATCCTGTCTGATAAAAGACTAATATGCAAATGGGCCATCACTCCCAACACACAAGGCAGCTGCCCCCATGTGGACACAAGATGGCCACCGCAAGATGGCCAGCAGGGGGAGGACAGCTGAGACGGCCAAGGCCTGCAGGGGAGGGCAGTTAGGGGTGACCAGGCTGGCAGAGGAGGGAAGTTGGGGGCAACCAGGCCTGCAGGGAAGGGCAGTTGGGGGGAGGGAGGACCAGGCCTGCAAGGGAGGGCAGTTAGGGGGGGACCCAGGCCTGCAGGGGAGGGCAGTTAGGGGGGACCCAGGCCTGCAGGGGAGGGCAGTTAGGAGTGATCAGGCTGGCAAGGGAGCAGTTAGGCATCCATCAGGCTGGCAGGGGAGTGGTTAGGGGGTGATCAGGCTGGCAGGCAGAAGTGGTCAGGGGCAATCAGGGAGGCAGGCAGGCGAGCAGTTGGGAGCCAGTAGCCCTGGATTGTGAGAGGGATTTCCGACTGCCCGTTGAGGCCCGATGCTACTGGGATCGGGCCTCAACGGGCAGTCGGAAATCCCTTGAGAGGTCCCAGATTGGAGAGGGTGCAGGCTAGGCTGAGGGAACTCCCCCCCCCCCAGCAAGAATTTTGTGCACCGGGCCTCTAGTAGTCTTAATAAAAGGGGTAGCAAGGCCCGAGCAGGGAGTAATCCTCTCTCAGGTTCCTGCCTGGCCCCCAACATTCCCAAACCGATCCTTTTCTAGTCTCTTCTCATTTGCGTGCGGCCTTCTCCAGAACCCGAACCCCGACCTGGAACCCTGAACCACCACGGGACGTGAAAGGAGTTCCCACGTTCTGCAAAGGATGTGGGCATGAGGGGGAAGCCAAGCTTCCCTCCGGGCACGTGGCTTTAGCCAGGTCTGCTTGTTCCTCAGCACGCCCAGCCCCAACTTCTACCACCACCCAGGTGGGCCTTGGTCGGAGGCTAGGCCCTGGGAACCCACGAACACACACCCAGCGGAGGCCAGAGAGGGGGTCACATCTCACGGAATACACGGGGCGGCCTTGGGGGTTGTTATCCCTACAACAACAAGAGATGTGTGGGGAAACACGCCCCAGGGTGTGGGCGTAGCTAGCGTGTCTGGACGGGTGCAAGTGCCAGCGTGGAGGTCGGAGCTCCCCCCGCACAGTGATAGCCAACAGCGGTAGTTGTGTAAGCGTGACCCTACGCTCCAAACGTGGGGCTCCTTGAGTCTGAGTGACACAGGCAGCAAGTAAACAAAGCTTGGGCAGGCCCAGGTAGTTGAGTAGCAGCAAAACTCAGGAGAACACTGTGAACATCTTGACCACACCCTTCCTTTGCCTCGTGGCCTCCTGTCTCATAAAGAGGGAATATGCTGCCGAATCGGTGTGGCTCAGTGGATAAGAGCGTCGGCCTGTGGACTGAAGGGTCCCGGGTTCGATTCCGGTCAAGGGTGTGTACCTTGGCTGCGGGCACATGCCCAGTTGGAGGTGTGCAAGAGGCAGCTGATGGGTGTGTCTCTCCCATCGACATTTCTGACTTTCTATCCTTTTCCCTTCCTCTCTGTGAAAAATCAATTATATATATATATATATATATATATATATATATATATATATATATAGCCGAAACTGGTTTGGCTCAGTGGCTAGAGCGTCGGCCTGCAGACTGAAGGGTCCCGGGTTCGATTCCGGTCAAGGGCATGTATCTTGGCTGTGGGCACATGCCCAGTTGGAGATGTGCAAGAGGCAGCTGATGGATGTTTCTCTCTCATCCATGTTTCTGACTTTCTATCCCTCTCCCTTCCTCTCTGAAAAATCAATAAAATATGTAGAGAGAGCCGAAACTGGTTTGGCTCAGTGGCTAGAGCCTCAGCCTGCAGACTGAAGGGTCCCAGGTTCGATTCCAGTCAAGGGCGTGTACCTTGGCTGCGGGCACATGCCCAGTTGGAGGTGTGCAAGAGGCAGCTGATGGATGTTTCTCTCCCATCGACGTTTCTGACTTTCTATCCCCCTCTCCCTTCCTCTCTGTGACAAATCAATTAAAATATTTTTTTTAAAAAAATTAAAGCGGGGATATGCTAATGGACCGTCACGCCATCACAAAAGATGGCAGCACCCACAGCCAATCAGGAAGGAATATGCTAATCGGCCACCCCGCCCTCAAAAATGGCGGCGCCCACAGCCAATAAGGAGGGAACGTGCTAATTAACCGCCACGCCCTTACAGATGGCGGCGATCCCACGGCCACAAGATGGCAGGGCCTGGTCCCCCTTCAGCCCCAACCAGGGCCACCTGCCTCTGGGAGTCCCCCAGTCCCCTCAGACCCCCCAGCCACCAAGTGCCACCCGAGGCACAGGTAAGCAGCGGCAACGGGAGAGAGGTTGTGATGGGGCATCCCTTTCCTCTGACTGCCGGGCTGCTCCCCCGCCCCCAAGGGCTCCCAGACTGTGAGACGGGGGGGGGGGGGGAAGCTGGGCTTGAGGGACCATCCCCTCCGGTGCACGAATTTTCACACACCGGGCCTCTAGCCTGGCTATACAATAAAGACACAGCTTGTAGTCTACGGCTCCGGCTCCCCAATCAGGGAAGCAGCGTTCCACCGAGACCCAGCTGTCACGTCTTTCCCGAGCCTTTCAGCCACCCCCTCTTCAAGGGTCCCTGAACCTGGCTGAGTTGGCACAGGCACATGAGACACCCCAGGGGGCTGAGTACACTGCATCTATTGCTGGCTCGCCACGCCCGAGTATGCGTCCTGGTCAGGCGGCTCTCGGGGACCCGCCCTGCATCCCCTTCGTCTACGTCCTTCCGTGCTATACTCTTTGGAAAACCGATCCCTCTCCCCCCGTGTGACTCACAGTGACGCTCCGTCTCACGGGGGCCGGCAGAGCTGTGGGACCGATCGTGTCCCCACAGGACCCACACGGGATGGGCTTCCATTTGGATATCCTCGAGTTCTGAGACGGCGGGTGGAAGAACACGGGGCTCCGCCACATGCAAGAGGACGCGGCTACAGGAAGAGTACACTCTTCTATCGTAAGAGTGGGCTCCGGTCACGGGACAAGGCAGGGGATTAGGGGGATGTCAAAATACGGGACTTCTCCTTGGTGTCATGGAATTGGGGGCACAACCATCCCAAATCGGGGATGGGGCAACCTTCTGCGGCAGCCGGCAGTGACCCCGTAGGCAAACCTGGCTGGATATCTCTGGTCATGATGGACACACAGGTATAGTTAAAAAAACTAGAGGCCCGGTGCACGAAATTTGTGCACGGTGTGTGTGTGTGTGTGTGTGTGTGTGTGTGTGTGTGTGTATGTGTGTGTGTGTCCCTCAGACCAGCCTGCACCCTCTACAATCTGGGACATCCCTCTCACAATCCAGGACTGCTGGCTCCCAACCACTTGCCTGCCTGATTGACCCTAACTGCTTCTACCTGCCAGCCTGATCACCCCCTAACCACTCCCCTGCCAGCCTAATCGACGCCTAACTGCTCGCCTGCCAGGCTGATTGCCCCTAACTGTCCTCCCCTGTTGGCCTGATCATTCACAACTGTCCTCCCCTGCAGGCCTGATCACCCCCAACGGCCCTCCCCTGCAGGCCTGATCATCCCCAATTGTCCTCCCCTGCAGGCCTGATCATCCCCAATTGTCCTCCCCTGCAGGCCTGATCATCCCCAACTGCCCTCCCCTGCAGGCCTGATCACCCCAACTGCCCTCTCCTGCAGGGCTGGTCCCTCCCAACTAACCTACTGTGCTTGCCTGATCATCCACAACTCCCCTGCAGGCCTGATCACCCCCAACTACCCTCCCCTGCTGGCCCGATCACCCCCAACTGTCCTCCCCTGCAGGCCTGATATCCACAACTGACCTCCCCTGCAGGCCTGATCATCCCCAACTGTCCTCCCCTGCAGGCCTGATCATCCCCATCTGCCCTCCCCTGCAGGCCTGATCACCCCAACTGCCCTCTCCTGCAGGGCTGGTCCCTCCCAACTGCCCTCCCATGCTGGCCTGATCATCCACAACTGCCCTACCCTGCTGGCCTGATCACCCCCAACTGAGCTCCCTTGCAGGCCTGATCATCCCCAACTGCCCTCCCCTGCAGGCCTGATCACCCCCAACTGCCCCCCCTTGCAGGCCTGATCATCCTCAACTGCCCTCCCCTGCAGGCCTGGGTCCCCCAACTGCCCTCTTCTGCAGGTCTTGTCCCTCCCAACTGCCCTCCCCTGCAGGCCCGATCACCCTCAACTGTCCTCCTCTGCAGGCCTAATCACCCCCAACTGCCCTCCGCTGCAGGCCCGATCACCCAAACTGCCATCCCCTGCAGGGCTGGTCACTCCCAACTGCCCTCCCCTGCTGGCCTGATCATCCAAAACTGACCTCCCCTACAGGCCTGATCACCCCCAACTGCCCTCCCCTGCAGGCCCAATCACCCCAACTGCCCTCCCCTGCAGGTCTGGTCCCTCCCAACTGCCCTCCCCTGCAGGCCTGATCATCCCCAACTGCCCTCCCCTGCAGGGCTGGTCCCTCCCAACTGCCCTCCCCTGCAGGCCCGATCACCCCAACTGCCCTCCCCTGCAGGGCTGGTCCCTCCCAACTGCCCTCCCCTGCAGGGCTGGTCCCTCCCAAATGCCCTCCCCTGCTGGCCTGATAACCCCCAACTGCCCTCCCCTGCAGGCCTGGTCATCCCCAACTGCCCTCCCCTGCTGGCCTGATCACCCCTAACTGCCCTCCAGTGCTTGCCTGATCATCCACAACTGCCCTCCCCTGGAGGCCTGATCACCCCCAACTGCCCTCCCCTGCAGGCCTGATCATCCACATCTGCACTCCCCTACAGGCCTGATCATCCACAACTGTCCTCCCCTGCAGGCCTGATCGTCCCCAACTGCCCTCCCCTGAAGGCCCGATCACCCCAACTGCCCTCCCCTGCAGGGCTGGTCCCTCCCAACTGCCCTCCAGTGCTGGCCTGATCATCCACAACTCCCCTGCAGGCCTGATCACCCCCAACTGCCCTCCCCTGCTGGCCTGATCACCCCCAACGGCCCTCCCCTGCTGGCCTGATCACCCCCAACTGTCCTCCGAGCAAGCCTGATCAACCCCAACTGCCCTCCCCTGCTGGCCTGATCACCCCCAACTGCCCTCCCATGCAGGCCTGATCACAACTGCCCTCCCCTGGAGGCCTGATCACCCCCAACTGCCCTCCCGTGCTTGCCTGATCATCCACAACTCCCCTGCAGACCTGATCACCCCCAACTGCCCTCCTCTGCAGGCCTGATCACCCCCAAATGTCCTCCCCTGCAGGCCTGATCATCCCCAACTGCCCTCCCCTGCAGGCCCGATCACCCCAACTGCCCTCCCCTGCAGGGCTGGTCCCTCCCAACTGCCCTCCCCTGCTGGCCTGATCACCCCCAACTGCCCTCCCCTGCAGGCCTGATCACCCCCAACTGCCCTCCGCTGCAGGCCCGATCACCCAAACTGCCATCCCCTGCAGGGCTGGTCACTCCCAACTGCCCTCCCCTGCTGGCCTGATCATCCAAAACTGACCTCCCCTGCAGGCCTGATCACCCCCAATTGCCCTCCCCTGGAAGCCCAATCACCCCAACTGCCCTCCTCTGCAGGTCTGGTCCCTCCCAACTGCCCTCCCCTGCAGGCCTGATCACCCCCAACTGCGCTCCCTTGCAGGCCTGATCATCCCCAACTGTCCTCCCCTGCAGGCCTGATTATCCCCAAAAGCCCTCCCCTGCAGGCCTGATCACCCCAACTGCCCTCCCCTGCAGGCCTGATCACCCCAACTGCACCCCCCTGCAGGGCTGGTCCCTCCCAACTGCCCTCCCCTGCTGGCCTGATCACCCCCAACTGCCCTCCCCTGCAGGCCTGATCATCCCCAACTGCCCTCCCCTGCTGGCCTGATCACCCCTAACTGCCCACCTGTGCTTGCCTGATCATCCACAACTCCCCTGCAGGCCTGATCACCCCCAACTGCCCTCCCTGCTGGCCTGATCGCCCCCAACTGCCCTCCCCTGCTGGCCTGATCACCCCCAACTGTCCTCCCTGCAGGCCTGATCACCCCCAACTGCCCTCCCCTGCAGGCCTGATCACCCCCAACTGCCCTCGCGTGCTTGCCTGATCATCCACAACTCCCCTGCAGACCTGATCACCCCCAACTGTCCTCCCCTGCAGGCCTGATCATCCCCAACTGCCCTTCCCTGCAGGCCCGATCACCCCAACTGCCCTCCCCTGCAGGGCTGGTCCCTCCCAACTGCCCTCCCCTGCTGGCCTGATCACCCCCAACTGCCCTCCCCTGCAGGCCTGATCACCCCCAACTGTCCTCCCCTGCAGGCCTGATCATCCCCAACTGCCCTCCCCTGCAGGGCTGGTCCCTCCCAACTGCCCTCCCCTGCAGGCCCGATCACCCCAACTGCCCTCCCCTGCAGGGCTGGTCCCTCCCAACTGCCCTCCCCTGCAGGGCTGGTCCCTCCCAACTGCCCTCCCCTGCTGGCCTGATAACCCCCAACTGCCCTCCCCTGCAGGCCTGATCATCCCCAACTGCCCTCCCCTGATGGCCTGATCACCCCTAACTGCCCTCCTGTGCTTGCCTGATCATCCACAACTCCCCTGCAGGCCTGATCACCCCCAACTGCCCTCCCCTGCTGGCCTGATCACCCCCAACTGCCCTCCCCTGCTGTCCTGATCACCCCCAACTGTCCTCCCTGCAGGCCTGATCATCCCCAACTGCCCCCCCCTGGAGGCCAGATCACCCCCAACTGCCCTCCCCTGCTTGCCTGATCATCCACAACTCCCCTGCAGGCCTGATCACCCTCAACTGTCCTCCCCTGCAGGCCTGATCATCCCCAACTGCCCTCCTCTGCTGGCCTGATCACCCCTAACTGCCCTCCTGTGCTTGCCTGATCATCCACAACTCCCCTGCAGGCCTGATCACCCCCAACTGCCCTCCACTGCTGGCCCGATCACCCCCAACTGTCCTCCCCTGCAGGCCTGATCATCCCCAACTGTCCTCCCCTGCTGGCCTGATCACCCCCAACTGTCCTCCCTGCAGGCCTGATCATCCCCAAATGCCCTGCCCTGCTGGCCTGATCACCCCCAACTGCCCTCCCCTGGAGGCCTGATCATCCACAACTGCCCTCCCCTGGAGGCCTGATCACCCCCAACTGCCCTCCCCTGCAGGCCTGATCATCCACATCTGCACTCCCCTACAGGCCTGATCATCCACAACTGTCCTCCCCTGCAGGCCTGATCATCCCCAACTGCCCTCCCCTGCAGGCCTGATCACCCCAACTGCCCTCCCCTGCAGGGCTGGTCCCTCCCAACTGCCCTCCCCTGCAGGCCTGATCACCCCCAACTGCCCTCCCCTGCAGGCCTGATCAACCCCAACTGCCCACCCCTGCAGGCCTGATCATCCACAACTGCCCTCCCCTGGAGGCCTGATCACCCCCAACTGCCCTCCCGTGCTTGCCTGATCATCCACAACTCCCCTCCCCTGCTGGCCCGATCACCCCCAACTGTCCTCCCCTGCAGGCCTGATCATCCCCAACTGCCCTTCCCTGCAGGCCCGATCACCCCAACTGCCCTCCCCTGCAGGGCTGGTCCCTCCCAACTACCCTCCCCTGCTGGCCTGATCACCCCCAACTGCCCTCCCCTGCAGGCCTGATCACCCCCAACTGTCCTCCCCTGCAGGCCTGATCATCCCCAACTGCCCTCCCCTGCAGGGCTGGTCCCTCCCAACTGCCCTCCCCTGCAGGCCCGATCACCCCAACTGCCCTCCCCTGCAGGGCTGGTCCCTCCCAACTGCCCTCCCCTGCAGGGCTGGTCCCTCCCAACTGCCCTCCCCTGCTGGCCTGATAACCCCCAACTGCCCTCCCCTGCAGGCCTGATCATCCCCAACTGCCCTCCCCTGATGGCCTGATCACCCCTAACTGCCCTCCTGTGCTTGCCAGATCATCCACAACTCCCCTGCATACCTGATCACCCCCAACTGCCCTCCCCTGCAGGCCTGATCATCCCCAACTGCCCTCCCCTGCTGGCCTGATCACCCCTAACTGCCCTCCTGTGCTTGCCTGATCATCCACAACTCCCCTGCATACCTGATCACCCCCAACTGCCCTCCCCTGCAGGCCTGATCACCCCCAACTGTCCTCCCATGCAGGCCTGATCATCCCCAACTGCCCTCCTGTGCTTGCCGGATCATCCACAACTCCCCTGCTGGCCTGATCACCCCCAACTGTCCTCCCTGCAGGCCTGATCATCCCTAACTGCCCTCCCCTGCTGGCCTGATCACCCCCAACTGCCCTCCCCTGCTGGCCTGATCATCCACAACTCCCCTGCAGTCCTGATCACACCCAACTGCCCTCCCCTGCTGGCCTGATCACCCCCAACTGTCCTCCCCTGCAGGCCTGATCATCCCCAACTGCCCTCCTGTGCTTGCCTGATCATCCACAACTCCCCTGCAGACCTGATCACCCCAAAGTGCCCTCCCCTGCTGGCTTGATCATCCCCAACTGCCCTCCCCTGCTGGCCTGATCACCCCCAACTGCCCTCCCCTGCTGGCCTGATCACCCCCAACTGCCCTCCCCTGCAGGCCTGATCATCCACAACTCCCCTGCAGTCCTGATCACCCCCAACTGCCCTCCCCTGCTGGCCTGATCACCCCCAACTGCCCTCCCCTGCTGGCCTGATCACCCCCAACTGCCCTCCCCTGCTTTCCGGATCACCCCCAACTGCCCTCCCGTGCTGGCCTGATCACCCCCAACTGTCCTCCCTGTAGGCCTGATCATCCCCAACTGCCCTCCCCTGCTGGCCTGATCACCCCCAACTGCCCTCCCCTGCAGGCCTGATCATCCCCAACTGCCCTCCCCTGCAGGCCTGATCATCCACAACTGCCCTCCCCTGGAGGCCTGATCACCCCCAACTGCCCTCCCGTGCTTGCCTGATCATCCACAACTCCCCTCCCCTGCTGGCCCGATCACCCCCAACTGTCCTCCCCTGCAGGCCTGATCATCCCCAACTGCCCTCCCCTGCTGGCCTGATCACCCCCAACTGCCCTCCTATGCTTGCCTGATCATCCACAACTCCCCTGCTGGCCTGATCACCCCCAACTGCCCTCCCCTGCTGGCCTGATCACCCCCAACTGCCCTCCCCTGCTGGCCTGATCACCCCCAACTGCCCTCCCCTGCTGGCCTGATCACCCCCAACTGCCCTCCCCTGCTGGCCTGATCACCCCCAACTGTCCTCCCCTGCAGGCCTGATCATCCCCAACTGCCCTCCCCTGCAGGCCTGATCATCCACAACTCCCCTGCAGACCTGATCACCCCAAAGTGCCCTCCCCTGCTGGCTTGATCATCCCCAACTGCCCTCCCCTGCTGGCCTGATCACCCCCCACTGCCCTCCCCTGCTGGCCTGATCACCCCCAACTGCCCTCCCCTGCAGGCCTGATCATCCACAACTCCCCTGCAGTCCTGATCACCCCCAACTGCCCTCCCCTGCTGGCCTGATCACCCCCAACTGCCCTCCCCTGCTGGCCTGATCACCCCCAACTGCCCTCCCCTGCTTTCCGGATCACCCCCAACTGCCCTCCCCTGCTGGCCTGATCACCCCCAACTGTCCTCCCTGTAGGCCTGATCATCCCCAACTGCCCTCCCCTGTTGGCCTGATCACCCCCAACTGCCCTCCCCTGCAGGCCTGATCATCCCCAACTGCCCTCCCCTGCAGGCCTGATCATCCACAACTGCCCTCCCCTGGAGGCCTGATCACCCCCAACTGCCCTCCCGTGCTTGCCTGATCATCCACAACTCCCCTCCCCTGCTGTCCCGATCACCCCCAACTGTCCTCCCCTGCAGGCCTGATCATCCCCAACTGCCCTCCCCTGCTGGCCTGATCACCCCCAACTGCCCTCCTGTGCTTGCCTGATCATCCACAACTCCCCTGCAGGCCTGATCACCCCCAACTGCCCTCCCCTGCTGGCCTGATCACCCCCAACTGCCCTCCCCTGCTGGCCTGATCACCCCCAACTGCCCTCCCCTGCTGGCCTGATCACCCCCAACTACCCTCCTTGCAGGCCTGATCATCCACAACTGCCCTCCCCTGCTGGCCTGATCACCCCCAACTGCCCTCCCCTGCAGGCCTGATCATCCCCAACTGCCCTCCCCTGCAGGCCTGATCATCCACAACTCCCCTGCAGGCCTGATCATCCACAACTCCCCTGCAGGCCTGATCACCCCCAACTGCCCTCCCCTGCTGGCCTGATCACCCCCAACTGTCCTCCGAGCAAGCCTGATCACCCCCAACTGCCCTCCCATGCAGGCCTGATCACAACTGCCCTCCCCTGGAGGCCTGATCACCCCCAACTGCCCTCCCGTGCTTGCCTGATCATCCACAACTCCCGTGCAGACCTGATCACCCCCAACTGCCCTCCCCTGCAGGCCTGACCACCCCCAACTGTCCTCCCCTGCAGGCCTGATCATCCCCAACTGCCCTCCCCTGCAGGCCCGATCACCCCAACTGCCCTCCCCTGCAGAGCTGGTCCCTCTCAACTGCCCTCCCCTGCTGGCCTGATCACCCCCAACTGCCCTCCCCTGCTGGCCTGATCACCCCCAACTGCCCTCCTATGCTTGCCTGATCATCCACAACTCCCCTGCTGGCCTGATCACCCCCAACTGCCCTCCCCTGCTGGCCTGATCACCCCCAACTGCCCTCCCCTGCTGGCCTGATCACCCCCAACTGCCCTCCCCTGCTGGCCTGATCACCCCCAACTGCCCTCCCCTGCTGGCCTGATCACCCCCAACTGCCCTCCCCTGCTGGCCTGATCACCCCCAACTGTCCTCCCCTGCAGGCCTGATCATCCCCAACTGCCCTCCTGTGCTTGCCTGATCATCCACAACTCCCCTGCAGACCTGATCACCCCAAAGTGCCCTCCCCTGCTGGCTTGATCATCCCCAACTGCCCTCCCCTGCTGGCCTGATCACCCCCAACTGCCCTCCCCTGCTGGCCTGATCACCCCCAACTGCCCTCCCCTGCAGGCCTGATCATCCACAACTCCCCTGCAGTCCTGATCACCCCCAACTGCCCTCCCCTGCTGGCCTGATCACCCCCAACTGCCCTCCCCTGCTGGCCTGATCACCCCCAACTGCCCTCCCCTGCTTTCCGGATCACCCCCAACTGCCCTCCCGTGCTGGCCTGATCACCCCCAACTGTCCTCCCTGTAGGCCTGATCATCCCCAACTGCCCTCCCCTGTTGGCCTGATCACCCCCAACTGCCCTCCCCTGCAGGCCTGATCATCCCCAACTGCCCTCCCCTGCAGGCCTGATCAACCCCAACTGCCCTCCCCTGGAGGCCTGATCACCCCCAACTGCCCTCCCGTGCTTGCCTGATCATCCACAACTCCCCTCCCCTGCTGTCCCGATCACCCCCAACTGTCCTCCCCTGCAGGCCTGATCATCCCCAACTGCCCTCCCCTGCTGGCCTGATCACCCCCAACTGCCCTCCTGTGCTTGCCTGATCATCCACAACTCCCCTGCTGGCCTGATCACCCCCAACTGCCCTCCCCTGCTGGCCTGATCACCCCCAACTGCCCTCCCCTGCTGGCCTGATCACCACCAACTGCCCTCCCCTGCTGGCCTGATCACCCCCAACTACCCTCCCTGCAGGCCTGATCATCCACAACTGCCCTCCCCTGCTGGCCTGATCACCCCCAACTGCCCTCCCCTGCAGGCCTGATCATCCCCAACTGCCCTCCCCTGCAGGCCTGATCATCCACAACTGCCCTCCCCTGGAGGCCTGATCATCCACAACTCCCCTGCAGGCCTGATCACCCCCAACTGCCCTCCCCTGCTGGCCTGATCACCCCCAACTGTCCTCCGAGCAAGCCTGATCACCCCCAACTGCCCTCCCATGCAGGCCTGATCACAACTGCCCTCCCCTGGAGGCCTGATCACCCCCAACTGCCCTCCCGTGCTTGCCTGATCATCCACAACTCCTGTGCAGACCTGATCACCCCCAACTGCCCTCCCCTGCAGGCCTGACCACCCCCAACTGTCCTCCCCTGCAGGCCTGATCATCCCCAACTGCCCTCCCCTGCAGGCCCGATCACCCCAACTGCCCTCCCCTGCAGAGCTGGTCCCTCTCAACTGCCCTCCCCTGCTGGGCTGATCACCCCCAACTGCCCTCCCCTACAGGCCTGATCACCCCCAACTGCCCTCCGCTGCAGGCCCGATCACCCAAACTGCCATCCCCTGCAGGGCTGGTCACTCCCAACTGCCCTCCCCTGCTGGCCTGATCATCCAAAACTGACCTCCCCTGCAGGCCTGATCACCCCCAACTGCCCTCCCCTGGAAGCCCAATCACCCCAACTGCCCTCCCCTGCAGGTCTGGGCCCTCCCAACTGCCCTCCCCTGCAGGCCTGATCACCCCCAACTGCGCTCCCTTGCAGGCCTGATCATCCCCAACTGTCCTCCCCTGCAGGCCTGATCACCCCCAAATGCCCTCCCCTGCAGGCCTGATCACCCCAACTGCCCTCCCCTGCAGGCCTGATCATCCACAACTGCCCACCCCTGGAGGCCTGATCACCCCCAACTGCCCTCGCGTGCTTGCCTGATCATCCACAACTCCCCTGCAGACCTGATCACCCCCAACTGTCCTCCCCTGCAGGCCTGATCATCCCCAACTGCCCCTCCCTGCAGGCCCGATCACCCCAACTGCCCTCCCCTGCAGGGCTGGTCCCTCCCAACTGCCCTCCCCTGCTGGCCTGATCACCCCCAACTGCCCTCCCCTGCAGGCCTGATCATCCACAACTGCCCTCCCCTGCTGGCCTGATCACCCCCAACTGCCCTCCTGTGCTTGCCTGATCATCCACAACTCCCCTCCCCTGCTGGCCTGATCACCCCCAACTGCCCTCCCTGCTGGCCTGATCGCCCCTAACTGCCCTCCTGTGCTTGCCTGATCATCAACAACTCCCCTGCAGGCCTGATCATCCGCAACTGCCCTCCCCTGCTGGCCTGATCACCCCTAACTGCCCTCCTGTGCTTGCCTGATCATCAACAACTCCCCTGCAGGCCTGATCACCCCCAACTGCCCTCCCCTGTTGGCCTGATCACCCCCATCTGCCCTCCCCTGCTGTCCTGATCACCCCCAACTGTCCTCCCTGCAGGCCTGATCATCCCCAAATGCCCTCCCCTGCTGGCCTGATCACACCCAACTGCCATCCCCTGCTGGCCTGATCATCCACAACTGCCCTCCCCTGCTGGCCTGATCACCCCCAACTGCCCTCCCCTGCAGGCCTGATCACCCCCAACTGCCCTCCCCTGCAGGCCTGATCATCCACAACTGCCCTCCCCTGGAGGCCTGATCATCCACAACTCCCCTGCAGGCCTGATCACCCCCAACTGCCCTCCCCTGCTGGCCTGATCACCCCCAACTGCCCTCCCCTGCTGGCCTGATCACCCCCAACTGTCCTCCGAGCAAGCCTGATCACCCCCAACTGCCCTCCCCTGCAGGCCTGATCACCCCCAACTGCCCTCCCCTGCAGGCCTGATCATCCACAACTGCCCTCCCCTGGAGGCCTGATCATCCACAACTCCCCTGCAGGCCTGATCACCCCCAACTGCCCTCCCCTGCTGGCCTGATCACCCCCAACTGCCCTCCCCTGCTGGCCTGATCACCCCCAACTGTCCTCCGAGCAAGCCTGATCACCCCCAACTGCCCTCCCATGCAGGCCTGATCACAACTGCCCTCCCCTGGAGGCCTGATCACCCCCAACTGCCCTCCCGTGCTTGCCTGATCATCCACAACTCCCCTGCAGACCTGATCACCCCCAACTGCCCTCCCCTGCAGGCCTGATCACCCCCAACTGTCCTCCCCTGCAGGCCTGATCATCCCCAACTGCCCTCCCCTGCAGGCCCGATCACCCCAACTGCCCTCCCCTGCAGAGCTGGTCCCTCCCAACTGCCCTCCCCTGCTGGCCTGATCACCCCCAACTGCCCTCCCCTACAGGCCTGATCACCCCCAACTGCCCTCCGCTGCAGGCCCGATCACCCAAACTGCCCTCCCCTGCAGGGCTGGTCACTCCCAACTGCCCTCCCCTGCTGGCCTGGTCATCCAAAACTGACCTCCCCTGCAGGCCTGATCACCCACAACTGTCCTCCCCTGCAGGCCTGATCATCCCCAACTGCCCTCCCCTGCAGGCCCGATCACCCCAACTGCCCTCCCCTGCAGAGCTGGTCCCTCTCAACTGCCCTCCCCTGCTGGCCTGATCACCCCCAACTGCCCTCCCCTACAGGCCTGATCACCCCCAACTGCCCTCCCCTGGAAGCCCAATCACCCCAACTGCCCTCCCCTGCAGGTCTGGGCCCTCCCAACTGCCCTCCCCTGCAGGCCTGATCACCCCCAACTGCGCTCCCTTGCAGGCCTGATCATCCCCAACTGTCCTCCCCTGCAGGCCTGATTATCCCCAAATGCCCTCCCCTGCAGGCCTGATCACCCCAACTGCCCTCCCCTGCAGGCCTGATCACCCCAACTGCCCTCCCCTGCAGGGCTGGTCCCTCCCAACTGCCCTCCCCTGCTGGCCTGATCACCCCCAACTGCCCTCCCCTGCAGGCCTGATCATCCACAACTGCCCTCCCCTGCTGGCCTGATCACCCCTAACTGCCCACCTGTGCTTGCCTGATCATCCACAACTCCCCTGCAGGCCTGATCACCCCCAACTGCCCTCCCTCCTGGCCTGATCGCTCCCAACTGCCCTCCCCTGCTGGCCTGATCACCCCCAACTGTCCTCCCTGCAGGCCTGATCACCCCCAACTGCCCTCCCCTGCAGGCCTGATCATCCACAACTGCCCACCCCTGGAGGCCTGATCACCCCCAACTGCCCTCGCGTGCTTGCCTGATCATCCACAACTCCCCTGCAGACCTGATCACCCCCAACTGTCCTCCCCTGCAGGCCTGATCATCCCCAACTGCCCCTTCCTGCAGGCCCGATCACCCCAACTACCCTCCCCTGCAGGGCTGGTCCCTCCCAACTGCCCTCCCCTGCTGGCCTGATCACCCCCAACTGCCCTCCCCTGCAGGCCTGATCATCCACAACTGCCCTCCCCTGCTGGCCTGATCACCCCTAACTGCCCTCCTGTGCTTGCCTGATCATCCACAACTCCCCTCCCCTGCTGGCCTGATCACCCCCAACTGCCCTCCCCTGCAGGCCTGATCATCCACAACTGCCCTCCCCTGCTGGCCTGATCGCCCCTAACTGCCCTCCTGTGCTTGCCTGATCATCAACAACTCGCCTGCAGGCCTGATCATCCGCAACTGCCCTCCCCTGCTGGCCTGATCACCCCTAACTGTCCTCCTGTGCTTGCCTGATCATCAACAACTCCCCTGCAGGCCTGATCACCCCCAACTGCCCTCCCCTGTTGGCCTGATCACCCCCATCTGCCCTCCCCTGCTGTCCTGATCACCCCCAACTGTCCTCCCTGCAGGCCTGATCATCCCCAAATGCCCTCCCCTGCTGGCCTGATCACCCCCAACTGCCCTCCCCTGGAGGCCTGATCATCCACAACTGCCCTCCCCTGCTGGCCTGATCACCCCCAACTGCCCTCCCCTGCAGGCCTGATCACCCCCAACTGCCCTCCCCTGCAGGCCTGATCATCCACAACTGCCCTCCCCTGCAGGCCTGATCATCCACAACTCCCCTGCAGGCCTGATCACCCCCAACTGCCCTCCCCTGCTGGCCTGATCACCCCCAACTGCCCTCCCCTGCTGGCCTGATCACCCCCAACTGTCCTCCGAGCAAGCCTGATCACCCCCAACTGCCCTCCCATGGAGGCCTGATCACAACTGCCCTCCCCTGGAGGCCTGATCACCCCCAACTGCCCTCCCGTGCTTGCCTGATCATCCACAACTCCCCTGCAGACCTGATCACCCCCAACTGCCCTCCCCTGCAGGCCTGATCACCCCCAACTGTCCTCCCCTGCAGGCCTGATCATCCCCAACTGCCCTCCCCTGCAGGCCCTATCACCCCAACTGCCCTCCCCTGCAGAGCTGGTCCCTCCCAACTGCCCTCCCCTGCTGGCCTGCTCACCCCCAACTGCCCTCCCCTACAGGCCTGATCACCCCCAACTGCCCTCCGCTGCAGGCCCGATCACCCAAACTGCCATCCCCTGCAGGGCTGGTCACTCCCAACTGCCCTCCCCTGCTGGCCTGGTCATCCAAAACTGACCTCCCCTGCAGGCCTGATCACCCCCAACTGCCCTCCCCTGGAAGCCCTATCACCCCAACTGCCCTCCCCTGCAGGTCTGGGCCCTCCCAACTGCCCTCCCCTGCAGGCCTGATCACCCCCAACTGCGCTCCCCTGCAGGCCTGATCATCCCCAACTGCCCTCCCCTGCAGGCCTGATTATCCCCAAATGCCCTCCCCTGCAGGCCTGATCACCCCAACTGCCCTCCCCTTCAGGCCTGATCACCCCAACTGCCCCCCCCTGCAGGGCTGGTCCCTCCCAACTGCCCTCCCCTGCTGGCCTGATCACCCCCAACTGCCCTCCCCTGCAGGCCTGATCATCCACAACTGCCCTCCCCTGCTGGCCTGATCACCCCTAACTGCCCACCTGTGCTTGCCTGATCATCCACAACTCCCCTGCAGGCCTGATCACCCCCAACTGCCCTCCCACCTGGCCTGATCGCTCCCAACTGCCCTCCCCTGCTGGCCTGATCACCCCCAACTGTCCTCCCTGCAGGCCTGATCACCCCCAACTGCCCTCCCCTGCAGGCCTGATCATCCACAACTGCCCACCCCTGGAGGCCTGATCACCCCCAACTGCCCTCGCGTGCTTGCCTGATCATCCACAACTCCCCTGCAGACCTGATCACCCCCAACTGTCCTCCCCTGCAGGCCTGATCATCCACAACTGCCCTCCCCTGCTGGCCTGATCACCCCCAACTGCCCTCCCCTGCAGGCCTGATCACCCCCAACTGCCCTCCCCTGCAGGCCTGATCATCCACAACTGCCCTCCCCTGGAGGCCTGATCATCCACAACTCCCCTGCAGGCCTGATCACCCCCAACTGCCCTCCCCTGCTGGCCTGATCACCCCCAACTGCCCTCCCCTGCTGGCCTGATCACCCCCAACTGTCCTCCGAGCAAGCCTGATCACCCCCAACTGCCCTCCCATGCAGGCCTGATCACAACTGCCCTCCCCTGGAGGCCTGATCACCCCCAACTGCCCTCCCGTGCTTGCCTGATCATCCACAACTCCCCTGCAGACCTGATCACCCCCAACTGTCCTCCCCTGCAGGCCTGATCACCCCCAACTGTCCTCCCCTGCAGGCCTGATCATCCCCAACTGCCCCCCCCTGCAGGCCCGATCACCCCAACTTCCCTCCCCTGCAGAGCTGGTCCCTCCCAACTGCCCTCCCCTGCTGGCCTGATCACCCCCAACTGCCCTCCCCTGCAGGCCTGATCACCCCCAACTGCCCTCCGCTGCAGGCCCGATCACCCAAACTGCCATCCCCTGCAGGGCTGGTCACTCCCAACTGCCCTCCCCTGCTGGCCTGATCATCCAAAACTGACCTCCCCTGCAGGCCTGATCACCCCCAACTGCCCTCCCCTGGAAGCCCTATCACCCCAACTGCCCTCCCCTGCAGGTCTGGGCCCTCCCAACTGCCCTCCCCTGCAGGCCTGATCAACCCCAACTGCGCTCCCTTGCAGGCCTGATCATCCCCAACTGTCCTCCCCTGCAGGCCTGATTATCCCCAAATGCCCTCCCCTGCAGGCCTGATCACCCCAACTGCCCTCCCCTTCAGGCCTGATCACCCCAACTGCCCCCCCCTGCAGGGCTGGTCCCTCCCAACTGCCCTCCCCAGCTGGCCTGATCACCCCCAACTGCCCTCCCCTGCAGGCCTGATCATCCACAACTGCCCTCCCCTGCTGGCCTGATCACCCCTAACTGCCCACCTGTGCTTGCCTGATCATCCACAACTCCCCTGCAGGCCTGATCACCCCCAACTGCCCTCCCTCCTGGCCTGATCGCTCCCAACTGCCCTCCCCTGCTGGCCTGATCACCCCCAACTGTCCTCCCTGCAGGCCGGATCACCCCCAACTGCCCTCCCCTGCAGGCCTGATCATCCACAACTGCCCACCCCTGGAGGCCTGATCACCCCCAACTGCCCTCGCGTGCTTGCCTGATCATCCACAACTCCCCTGCAGACCTGATCACCCCCAACTGTCCTCCCCTGCAGGCCTGATCATCCCCAACTGCCCTTCCCTGCAGGCCCGATCACCCCAACTGCCCTCCCCTGCAGGGCTGGTCCCTCCCAACTGCCCTCCCCTGCTGGCCTGATCACCCCCAACTGCCCTCCCCTGCAGGCCTGTTCATCCACAACTGCCCTCCCCTGCTGGCCTGATCACCCCTAACTGCCCTCCTGTGCTTGCCTGATCATCCACAACTCCCCTCCCCTGCTGGCCTGATCACCCTCAACTGCCCTCCCTGCTGGCCTGATCGCCCCTAACTGCCCTCCTGTGCTTGCCTGATCATCAACAACTCCCCTGCAGGCCTGATCATCCGCAACTGCCCTCCCCTGCTGGCCTGATCACCCCTAACTGCCCTCCTGTGCTTGCCTGATCATCAACAACTCCCCTGCAGGCCTGATCACCCCCAACTGCCCTCCCCTGTTGGCCTGATCACCCCCATCTGCCCTCCCCTGCTGTCCTGATCACCCCCAACTGTCCTCCCTGCAGGCCTGATCATCCCCAACTGCCCCCCCCCCTGGAGGCCAGATCACCCCCAACTGCCCTCCCCTGCTTGCCTGATCATCCACAACTCCCCTGCAGGCCTGATCACCCCCAACTGTCCTCCCCTGCAGGCCTGATCATCCCCAACTGCCCTCCCCTGCTGGCCAGATCACCCCTAACTGCCCTCTTGTGCTTGCCTGATCATCCACAACTCCCCTGCAGGCCTGATCACCCCCAACTGCCCTCCCCTGCTGGCCCGATCACCCCCAACTGTCCTCCCCTGCAGGCCTGATCATCCCCAACTGTCCTCCCCTGCTGGCCTGATCACCCCCAACTGTCCTCCCTGCAGGCCTGATCATCCCCAAATGCCCTCCCCTGCTGGCCTGATCACCCCCAACTGCCCTCCCCTGGAGGCCTGATCATCCACAACTGCCCTCCCCTGGAGGCCTGATCACCCCCAACTGCCCTCCCCTGCAGGCCTGATCATCCACATCTGCACTCCCCTACAGGCCTGATCATCCACAACTGTCCTCCCCTGCAGGCCTGATCATCCCCAACTGCCCTCCCCTGCAGGCCTGATCACCCCCAACTGTCCTCCCATGCAGGCCTGATCATCCCCAACTGCCCTCCTGTGCTTGCCTGATCATCCACAACTCCCCTGCTGGCCTGATCATCCCCAACTGCCCTCCCCTGCAGGCCCTATCACCCCAACTGCCCTCCCCTGCAGAGCTGGTCCCTCCCAACTGCCCTCCCCTGCTGGCCTGATCACCCCCAACTGCCCTCCCCTACAGGCCTGATCACCCCCAACTGCCCTCCGCTGCAGGCCCGATCACCCCAACTGCCCTCCCCTGCAGGCCTGATCATCCCCAACTGCCCTCCCCTGCTGGCCTGGTCATCCAAAACTGACCTCCCCTGCAGGCCTGATCACCCCCAACTGCCCTCCCCTGGAAGCCCTATCACCCCAACTGCCCTCCCCTGCAGGTCTGGGCCCTCCCAACTGCCCTCCCCTGCAGGCCTGATCACCCCCAACTGCGCTCCCTTGCAGGCCTGATCATCCCCAACTGCCCTCCCCTGCTGGCCTGATTATCCCCAAATGCCCTCCCCTGCAGGCCTGATCACCCCAACTGCCCTCCCCTTCAGGCCTGATCACCCCAACTGCCCCCCCCTGCAGGGCTGGTCCCTCCCAACTGCCCTCCACTGCTGGCCTGATCACCCCCAACTGCCCTCCCCTGCAGGCCTGATCATCCACAACTGCCCTCCCCTGCTGGCCTGATCACCCCTAACTGCCCACCTGTGCTTGCCTGATCATCCACAACTCCCCTGCAGGCCTGATCACCCCCAACTGCCCTCCCTCCTGGCCTGATCGCTCCCAACTGCCCTCCCCTGCTGGCCTGATCACCCCCAACTGTCCTCCCTGCAGGCCTGATCACCCCCAACTGCCCTCCCCTGCAGGCCTGATCATCCACAACTGCCCACCCCTGGAGGCCTGATCACCCCCAACTGCCCTCGCGTGCTTGCCTGATCATCCACAACTCCCCTGCAGACCTGATCACCCCCAACTGTCCTCCCCTGCAGGCCTGATCATCCCCAACTGCCCTACCCTGCAGGCCCGATCACCCCAACTGCCCTCCCCTGCAGGGCTGGTCCCTCCCAACTGCCCTCCCCTGCTGGCCTGATCACCCCCCAACTGCCCTCCCCTGCAGGCCTGTTCATCCACAACTGCCCTCCCCTGCTGGCCTGATCACCCCTAACTGCCCTCCTGTGATTGCCTGATCATCCACAACTCCCCTCCCCTGCTGGCCTGATCACCCTCAACTGCCCTCCCTGCTGGCCTGATCGCCCCTAACTGCCCTCCTGTGCTTGCCTGATCATCAACAACTCCCCTGCAGGCCTGATCATCCGCAACTGCCCTCCCTTGCTGGCCTGATCACCCCTAACTGCCCTCCTGTGCTTGCCTGATCATCAACAACTCCCCTGCAGGCCTGATCACCCCCAACTGCCCTCCCCTGTTGGCCTGATCACCCCCATCTGCCCTCCCCTGCTGTCCAGATCACCCCCAACTGTCCTCCCTGCAGGCCTGATCATCCCCAACTGCCCCCCCCCTGGAGGCCAGATCACCCCCAACTGCCCTCCCCTGCTTGCCTGATCATCCACAACTCCCCTGCAGGCCTGATCACCCCCAACTGTCCTCCCCTGCAGGCCTGATCATCCCCAACTGCCCTCCCCTGCTGGCCAGATCACCCCTAACTGCCCTCTTGTGCTTGCCTGATCATCCACAACTCCCCTGCAGGCCTGATCACCCCCAACTGCCCTCCACTGCTGGCCCGATCACCCCCAACTGTCCTCCCCTGCAGGCCTGATCATCCCCAACTGTCCTCCCCTGCAGGCCTGATCACCCCCAACTGCCCTCCCTCCTGGCCTGATCGCTCCCAACTGCCCTCCCCTGCTGGCCTGATCACCCCCAACTGTCCTCCCTGCAGGCCTGATCACCCCCAACTGCCCTCCCCTGCAGGCCTGATCATCCACAACTGCCCACCCCTGGAGGCCTGATCACCCCCAACTGCCCTCGCGTGCTTGCCTGATCATCCACAACTCCCCTGCAGACCTGATCACCCCCAACTGTCCTCCCCTGGAGGCCTGATCATCCACAACTGCCCTCCCCTGCTGGCCTGATCACCCCCAACTGCCCTCCCCTGCAGGCCTGATCACCCCCAACTGCCCTCCCCTGCAGGCCTGATCATCCACAACTGCCCTCCCCTGGAGGCCTGATCATCCACAACTCCCCTGCAGGCCTGATCACCCCCAACTGCCCTCCCCTGCTGGCCTGATCACCCCCAACTGCCCTCCCCTGCTGGCCTGATCACCCCCAACTGTCCTCCGAGCAAGCCTGATCACCCCCAACTGCCCTCCCATGCAGGCCTGATCACAACTGCCCTCCCCTGGAGGCCTGATCACCCCCAACTGCCCTCCCGTGCTTGCCTGATCATCCACAACTCCCCTGCAGACCTGATCACCCCCAACTGCCCTCCCCTGCAGGCCTGATCACCCCCAACTGCCCTCCCCTGCAGGCCTGATCATCCCCAACTGCCCTCCCCTGCAGGCCCGATCACCCCAACTGCCCTCCCCTGCAGAGCTGGTCCCTCCCAACTGCCCTCCCCTGCTGGCCTGATCACCCCCAACTGCCCTCCCCTACAGGCCTGATCACCCCCAACTGCCCTCCCCTGCAGGCCCGATCACCCAAACTGCCATCCCCTGCAGGGCTGGTCACTCCCAACTGCCCTCCCCTGCTGGCCTGGTCATCCAAAACTGACCTCCCCTGCAGGCCTGATCACCCCCAACTGCCCTCCCCTGGAAGCCCTATCACCCCAACTGCCCTCCCCTGCAGGTCTGGGCCCTCCCAACTGCCCTCCCCTGCAGGCCTGATCACCCCCAACTGCGCTCCCTTGCAGGCCTGATCATCCCCAACTGTCCTCCCCTGCAGGCCTGATTATCCCCAAATGCCCTCCCCTGCAGGCCTGATCACCCCAACTGCCCTCCCCTTCAGGCCTGATCACCCCAACTGCCCTCCCCTGCAGGGCTGGTCCCTCCCAACTGCCCTCCCCTGCTGGCCTGATCACCCCCAACTGCCCTCCCCTGCAGGCCTGATCACCCCACAACTGCCCTCCCCTGCTGGCCTGATCACCCCTAACTGCCCACCTGTGCTTGCCTGATCATCCACAACTCCCCTGCAGGCCTGATCACCCCCAACTGCCCTCCCTCCTGGCCTGATCGCTCCCAACTGCCCTCCCCTGCTGGCCTGATCACCCCCAACTGTCCTCCCTGCAGGCCGGATCACCCCCAACTGCCCTCCCCTGCAGGCCTGATCATCCACAACTGCCCACCCCTGGAGGCCTGATCACCCCCAACTGCCCTCGCGTGCTTGCCTGATCATCCACAACTCCCCTGCAGACCTGATCACCCCCAACTGTCCTCCCCTGCAGGCCTGATCATCCCCAACTGCCCTTCCCTGCAGGCCCGATCACCCCAACTGCCCTCCCCTGCAGGGCTGGTCCCTCCCAACTGCCCTCCCCTGCTGGCCTGATCACCCCCAACTGCTCTCCCCTGCAGGCCTGTTCATCCACAACTGCCCTCCCCTGCTGGCCTGATCACCCCTAACTGCCCTCCTGTGCTTGCCTGATCATCCACAACTCCCCTCCCCTGCTGGCCTGATCACCCTCAACTGCCCTCCCTGCTGGCCTGATCGCCCCTAACTGCCCTCCTGTGCTTGCCTGATCATCAACAACTCCCCTGCAGGCCTGATCATCCGCAACTGCCCTCCCCTGCTGGCCTGATCACCCCTAACTGCCCTCCTGTGCTTGCCTGATCATCAACAACTCCCCTGCAGGCCTGATCACCCCCAACAGCCCTCCCCTGTTGGCCTGATCACCCCCATCTGCCCTCCCCTGCTGTCCTGATCACCCCCAACTGTCCTCCCTGCAGGCCTGATCATCCCCAACTGCCCCCCCCCCCTGGAGGCCAGATCACCCCCAACTGCCCTCCCCTGCTTGCGTGATCATCCACAACTGCCCTCCCCTGCTGGCCAGATCACCCCTAACTGCCCTCTTGTGCTTGCCTGATCATCCACCACTCCCCTGCAGGCCTGATCACCCCCAACTGCCCTCCACTGCTGGCCCGATCACCCCCAACTGTCCTCCCCTGCAGGCCTGATCATCCCCAACTGTCCTCCCCTGCTGGCCTGATCACCCCCAACTGTCCTCCCTGCAGGCCTGATCATCCCCAAATGCCCTCCCCTGCTGGCCTGATCACCCCCAACTGCCCTCCCCTGGAGGCCTGATCATCCACAACTGCCCTCCCCTGGAGGCCTGATCACCCCCAACTGCCCTCCCCTGCAGGCCTGATCATCCACATCTGCACTCCCCTACAGGCCTGATCATCCACAACTGTCCTCCCCTGCAGGCCTGATCATCCCCAACTGCCCTCCCCTGCAGGCCCGATCACCCCAACTGCCCTCCCCTGCAGGGCTGGTCCCTCCCAACTGCCCTCCCCTGCTGGCCTGATCACCCCCAACTGCCCTCCCCTGCAGGCCTGATCTTCCCCAACTGCCCTCCCCTGCAGGCCTGATCATCCACAACTGCCCTCCCCTGGAGGCCTGATCACCCCCAACTGCCCTCCCGTGCTTGCCTGATCATCCACAACTCCCCTCCCCTGCTGGCCCGATCACCCCCAACTGTCCTCCCCTGCAGGCCTGATCATCCCCAACTGCCCTCCCCTGCTGGCCTGATCACCCCTAACTGCCCTCCTGTGCTTGCCTGATCATCCACAACTCCCCTGCATACCTGATCACCCCCAACTGCCCTCCCCTGCAGGCCTGATCACCCCCAACTGTCCTCCCATGCAGGCCTGATCATCCCCAACTGCCCTCCTGTGCTTGCCTGATCATCCACAACTCCCCTGCTGGCCTGATCACCCCCAACTGTCCTCCCTGCAGGCCTGATCATCCCTAACTGCCCTCCCCTGCTGGCCTGATCATCCACAACTCCCCTGCAGTCCTGATCACACCCAACTGCCCTCCCCTGCTGGCCTGATCACCCCCAACTGTCCTCCCCTGCAGGCCTGATCATCCCCAACTGCCCTCCTGTGCTTGCCTGATCATCCACAACTCCCCTGCAGACCTGTTCACCCCAAAGTGCCCTCCCCTGCTGGATTGATCATCCCCAACTGCCCTCCCCTGCTGGCCTGATCACCCCCAACTGCCCTCCCCTGCAGGCCTGATCATCCACAACTCCCCTGCAGTCCTGATCACCCCCAACTGCCCTCCCCTGCTGGCCTGATCACCCCCAACTGCCCTCCCCTGCTGGCCTGATCACCCCCAACTGCCCTCCCCTGCTTTCCTGATCACCCCCAACTGCCCTCCCCTGCTGGCCTGATCACCCCCAACTGTCCTCCCTGCAGGCCTGATCATCCCCAACTGCCCTCCCCTGCTGGCCTGATCACCCCCAACTGCCCTCCCCTGCAGGCCTGATCATCCCCAACTGCCCTCCCCTGCAGGCCTGATCATCCACAACTGCCCTCCCCTGGAGGCCTGATCACCCCCAACTGCCCTCCCGTGCTTGCCTGATCATCCACAACTCCCCTCCCCTGCTGTCCCGATCACCCCCAACTGTCCTCCCCTGCAGGCCTGATCATCCCCAACTGCCCTCCCCTGCTGGCCTGATCACCCCCAACTGCCCTCCTGTGCTTGCCTGATCATCCACAACTCCCCTGCTGGCCTGATCACCCCCAACTGCCCTCCCCTGCTGGCCTGATCACCCCCAACTGCCCTCCCCTGCTGGCCTGATCACCCCCAACTGCCCTCCCCTGCTGGCCTGATCACCCCCAACTACCCTCCTTGCAGGCCTGATCATCCACAACTGCCCTCCCCTGCTGGCCTGATCACCCCCAACTGACCTCCCCTGCAGGCCTGATCATCCCCAACTGCCCTCCCCTGCAGGCCTGATCATCCACAACTGCCCTCCCCTGGAGGCCTGATCATCCACAACTCCCCTGCAGGCCTGATCACCCCCAACTGCCCTCCCCTGCTGGCCTGATCACCCCCAACTGCCCTCCCCTGCTGGCCTGATCACCCCCAACTGTCCTCTGAGCAAGCCTGATCACCCCCAACTGCCCTCCCATGCAGGCCTGATCACAACTGACCTCCCCTGGAGGCCTGATCACCCCCAACTGCCCTCCCGTGCTTGCCTGATCATCCACAACTCCCCTGCAGACCTGATCACCCCCAACTGCCCTCCCCTGCAGGCCTGATCACCCCCAACTGTCCTCCCCTGCAGGCCCGATCATCCCCAACTGCCCTCCCCTGCAGGCCCGATCACCCCAACTGCCCTCCCCTGCAGGGCTGGTCCCTCCCAACTGCCCTCCCCTGCTGGCCTGATCACCCCCAACTGCCCTCCCCTACAGGCCTGATCACCCCCAACTGCCCTCCGCTGCAGGCCCGATCTCCCAAACTGCCATCCCCTGCAGGGCTGGTCACTCCCAACTGCCCTCCCCTGCTGGCCTGATCATCCAAAACTGACCTCCCCTGCAGGCCTGATCACCCCCAACTGCCCTCCCCTGGAAGCCCAATCACCCCAACTGCCCTCCCCTGCAGGTCTGGTCCCTCCCAACTGCCCTCCCCTGCAGGCCTGATCACCCCCAACTGTCCTCCCCTGCAGGCCTGATTATCCCCAAATGCCCTCCCCTGCAGGCCTGATCACCCCAACTGCCCTCCCCTGCAGGCCTGATCACCCCAACTGCCCCCCCCTGCAGGGCTGGTCCCTCCCAACTGCCCTCCCCTGCTGGCCTGATCACCCCCAACTGCCCTCCCCTGCAGGCCTGATCATCCACAACTGCCCTCCCCTGCAGGCCTGATCACCCCTAACTGCCCACCTGTGCTTGCCTGATCATCCACAACTCCCCTGCAGGCCTGATCACCCCCAACTGCCCTCCCTCCTGGCCTGATCGCTCCCAACTGCCCTCCCCTGCTGGCCTGATCACCCCCAACTGTCCTCCCTGCAGGCCTGATCACCCCCAACTGCCCTCCCCTGCAGGCCTGATCATCCACAACTGCCCACCCCTGGAGGCCTGATCACCCCCAACTGCCCTCGCGTGCTTGCCTGATCATCCACAACTCCCTTGCAGACCTGATCACCCCCAACTGTCCTCCCCTGCAGGCCTGATCATCCCCAACTGCCCTTCCCTGCAGGCCCGATCACCCCAACTGCCCTCCCCTGCAGGGCTGGTCCCTCCCAACTGCCCTCCCCTGCTGGCCTGATCACCCCCAACTGCCCTCCCCTGCAGGCCTGATCATCCACAACTGCCCTCCCCTGCTGGCCTGATCACCCCCAACTGCCCTCGCGTGCTTGCCTGATCATCCACAACTCCCCTCCCCTGCTGGCCTGATCACCCCCAACTGTCCTCCCTGCAGGCCTGATCATCCCCAACTGCCCTGCCCTGCTGGCCTGATCACCCCCAACTGCCCTCCCCTGCAGGCCTGATCATCCCCAACTGCCCTCCCCTGCAGGCCTGATCATCCACAACTGCCCTCCCCTGGAGGCCTGATCACCCCCAACTGCCCTCCTGTGCTTGCCTGATCATCCACAACTCCCCTCCCCTGCTGGCCCGATCACCCCCAACTGTCCTCCCCTGCAGGCCTGATCATCCCCAACTGCCCTCCCCTGCTGGCCTGATCACCCCCAACTGCCCTCCTGTGCTTGCCTGATCATCCACAACTCCCCTGCTGGCCTGATCACCCCCAACTGCCCTCCCCTGCTGGCCTGATCACCCCCAACTGCCCTCCCCTGCTGGCCTGATCACCCCCAACTGCCCTCCCGTGCTTGCCTGATCATCCACAACTCCCCTCCCCTGCTGGCCCGATCACCCCCAACTGCCCTCCCCTGCAGGCCTGATCATCCCCAACTGCCCTCCCCTGCAGGCCTGATCATCCCCAACTGCCCTCCCCTGTTGGCCTGATCACCCCTAACTGCCCTCCTGTGCTTGCCTGATCATCCACAACTCCCCTGCAGACCTGATCACCCCCAACTGCCCTCCCCTGCAGGCCTGATCACCCCCAACTGTCCTCCCCTGCAGGCCTGATCATCCCCAACTGGCCTCCTGTGCTTGCCTGATCATCCACAACTCCCCTGCTGGCCTGATCACCCCCAACTGTCCTCCCTGCAGGCCTGATCATCCCCAACTGCCCTCCCCTGCTGGCCTGATCACCCCCAACTGCCCTCCCCTGCTGGCCTGATCACCCCCAACTGTCCTCCCTGCAGGCCTGATCATCCCCAACTGCCCTCCCCTGCTGGCCTGATCACCCCCAACTGCCCTCCCCTGCTGGCCCGATCACCCCCAACTGTCCTCCCCTCCAGGCCTGATCATCCCCAACTGCCCTCCCCTGCTGGCCTGATCACCCCTAACTGCCCTCCTGTGCTTGCCTGATCATCCACAACTCCCCTGCAGACCTGATCATCCCCAACTGCCCTCCCCTGCAGGCCTGATCACCCCCAACTGTCCTCCCCTGCAGGCCTGATCATCCCCAACTGGCCTCCTGTGCTTGCCTGATCATCCACAACTCCCCTGCTGGCCTGATCACCCCCAACTGTCCTCCCTGCAGGCCTGATCATCCCCAACTGCCCTCCCCTGCTGGCCTGATCACCCCCAACTGCCCTCCCCTGCAGGCCTGATCATCCACAACTCCCCTGCAGTCCTGATCACCCCCAACTGCCCTCCCCTGCTGGCCTGATCACCCCCAACTGCCCTCCCCTGCTGGCCTGATCATCCCCAACTGCCCTCCCCTGCTGGCCTGATCACCCCCAACTGCCCTCCCCTGCTGGCCTGATCACCCCCAACTGTCCTCCCTGCAGGCCTGATCATCCCCAACTGCCCTCCCCTGCTGGCCTGATCACCCCCAACTGTCCTCCCTGCAGGCCTGATCATCCCCAACTGCCCTCCCCTGCTGGCCTGATCACCCCCAACTGCCCTCCCCTTCAGGCCTGATCATCCACAACTGCCCTCCCCTGGAGGCCTGATCACCCCCAACTGCCCTCCCGTGCTTGCCTGATCATCCACAACTCCCTTGCAGACCTGATCACCCCCAACTGCCCTCCCCTACAGGCCTGATCACCCCCAACTGTCCTCCCCTGCAGGCCTGATCATCCCCAACTGCCCTCCCCTGCAGGCCTGATCATCCACAACTGCCCTCCCCTGCTGGCCTGATCACCCCCAACTGCCCTGCCCTGCAGGGCTGGTCCCTCCCAACTGCCTTCCCTTGCTGGCCATTTGTGGCAGCCATCTTGTGTCCATATGGGGGCAGCCACCTTGTGTCCCAATGGGGGCAGCCATCTTGTGTCCATATGGGGGCGACCATCTTTTGTGTTGGCGTGACGGTCAATTTGCATATCACTCTTTCATTCCATGGGATGTTTTTGGTTGATTACATCCCACCCACCCACCCACCCTCCCTCGCCTTCCCTCTGAGATTCCGCACTCTGCTCCATGCTCCCTGTGTCTGGTTCCACCCCTCTCATCAGTTTACGTTCCTTAAGATTCCACATGCATGTGATCGTGCGACACACACTTGTCTTTCTCTGACGGGCTTATTGCACTTGTCATGACATTCTCTGGGTCCCTCCGGGCCGTCTCAAAGGGTAAGAGAGCCTTCTTTCCCACTGTTGCGTGGTATTCCGTGGGATAAACGTACCACAGCCTTTTCGTCCACTCGTCTACCGAGTAAACACTATTAAAAACGTCCCAATTGTACGAACGTAGTTAAAGATGTGGAATCGTGCATGTGGAGATCCCTTTGAATCAAGACACGCAGTACTTACAACTGAAGTAAGAGTGTTAAGGCGAATGGTAAGGCCCAAGAAGGCGTTCCATTTTGGGGGTTTGAAATTTAAAGAACTGTATTTTAATAACGCCAGACAACACTTCAGATGGACAAAAGAGACTGAGGAAGGTCTTATTCTTAACTTTATTTTTATTTGATACTACAGACAGATGTAAGAACCACCACCGTATTAAACCAAGAAGCTGTGCACGGAACAAGGTGAGAAAGCATATCGAGATGGTAACCAGTCTCTGGATGATGCAAACAGGGTGTCCCTCTTCGACATTTCTGCAACTTCAAAGCTTCTACAGGTGAACACATTCTGTGCTTACAATGGAGATAATATGCAATAAAGGTGGATTACCAAAACACTATCGGATCAAGACCGTTCAAGAAAACCAAGACAACGTACTTAAACCGTAATCCCACAACCACACAACCGATTTCTTCGTTAACTCTCCATATTTCTTCCCACCGTTGACTCTATGCATACTTATCATTAACACCCTAACAATCAGACTGGGTGGACAGACAGATGTTTCATAGGAGCTGTTAGGTGCTGGGAATATGGGTGGATTTCTTTTCTATTTTATCGAATTCCCCCAAATTCTGAGTATTATATTTGCAATGGGAAAATACGTACATTAAGATTTTAATAGCAAAAACACCAAAGATCACCCAAGAGATTTGAGACAGAATATTTAACCAGAATTCCACAACAACACTACGTTAATGAGTCTCCACACTTTTTCTCACCGAAGACCTGACGGGTACGTAATTCAACACTCACCACAAGTTTGGGCACTGAAACGAGATGGAGGAAACAGATCAAGATATTCCGTTGTTGAGTGTTGGGAGTGTGAGTGATGTTTTTCTCTCCTCTAATTTACTGTATCTGCCAATTTTTTCCTCTGGGTATGTATTATGCTTGTAATAGAAGCATAATAAACTTTTTTTTTTTTAAAACCAGAACACTAATTTTAAGGAACATTTGAAAACGAAGGTAATTTAACATCAATTTCGAATACACATTTTGACACGGTTAATAATCACAAACCTGTGCACAGAAACAAGAAATAATATATCAAAGAGTGTTTATCTATCTTTGGATGGTGGGGATATGGTTTGTGTTTTCTTCCTCCACTCTTATTTTCCAAGTTTTGACAATGGGTTCAAATTTTGTTCACAATGGAGACATGACTATAAACTTTTTAGTAACACTACCATTAAGAACATCAAGGAATTTCAAGGAGTTTAAGAAAAATAATGCTCAACTAGAAGCCTACAATGATACAACAGCTGTTGACTAAAAGCGTACCTTTCTAAACAGTTATAATTGCAGTATAAATATAATTCTGTGTCCTGCTTTTTCCACTTAATATTCTGTAAATATATTTCCATGTTACTACATAGCTCTGCATGATTACCACGGCTAAAACAGCTGAGTGAGAATCAGATACGTTCACTTAATCACTCTAACGTTTGGCACCGAGTTGTTGCTCAAGTTTCGCCAACTCGCGAGGTTGGGGCGGACACCCTGACATTTGGCAAGTTGCTTCCGGAGAAGGACCCACCCGTTAACTGATGCCGCCAACAGTGACGGGGCCAAGTTCACCCCGACACGGGCGATGGCTCCCCCCTCTCCCTTCTCCAGGGCCCTGCTCGGAGGCAGTGCCGCGCTCCCGTTCCCCCCGCATGTCCGCTCCAACCTCGGGTCTCCTCGCCCAGATGGCCCCCTTCTAAACTGCCAAGGCCGTTTGTTCTTGCTGACCCGGCCTTCCGGTCCGTTTCCGATGTTACCCCTCTGTCTGCTTCTCCTCGCCCTCCTAGGTCTGCTGCTGGGTTAGGACCCCCATCTTTGGCTTCCTCCTTTCTGAGCCCCGTGCTCTCACAGCCCAGCAGCCTGTCTTGGAGGCTGGCGCTCGAAGCAGCTCTGACACACTCTCCTCCCTCAAGCTCTAACCTCAAGCTCTAATCGCAGATCTGGGAGGGCGCGATTTGGGCACATTCCCAAAGAAAGCATCGGTGTTGTCTTTCTCAAAGGATCTGCTCTTTATCTGGTGTTCACTTCTTCATCAGATCCACTTTGAATTGTTTTTTGTTTTTTTTACAATTTTAAAATGATTTGGCCAGTCAACTCAAAGCCAAAAAAAAAAAGGAAAGAAAAAATCTCAATAGTCATGACGCGGGGGGTGGGGGGCGGGGGGGCGGGGGGGGGGGGCAGCAAAAGGAGCAAAAGCGGGAAACCACAGCTGTGAGGTCGATCAGTAATTGGTGGAAATCAGACCAACCGGACGCGAATGGATATAGCTCGCAAGTATTGAGGGGGGCGGAAAGAGGAGGGAACAGATGATAACAAAACAAATTAAGGCTGATGGGAACCTGAGTCCATGTTAAGCTTAGGTTGACTGTAATACAGAAAGCTTTTCTTTTTTTAAAAAAATGCAAGCGAGACGGGGGTTTGAGGGTCAGACAGGTAAAGACAAGGATTCGAGAAAGCTCCAAGGGCACTCGCCCCTGGGCACCCAGGGGCACACGGACTGGTGGCGGCAGCTGCCGAACGAAGCCGCACTGCTACTTGTCACTTAAGGCAGAAAGCGCGCACACAGCGATGAGAGGGGGCGCCTGCGTCCGCAGGCGCAGCACGAGGCTCTGCTCACGGTCTCGGCCTTCACCAGGCACAGGCGTGACCCAGTGATGGCTGTTCACCGACCCCCTCTCTCACAGGCAAAGCGGCAAGACCGACAGGGAAAAGCTGGGCGATTGCGGATTCCCGATCGAACGCACATCGAGCTGATCAAACAACACAAACTTGCAGTATTTCTGCACGAGAATCACCGCAAGGTACAATATGGCAAGGGATCAACGCGGGTCACGGAAGCTCAAGCCGCAGGTGGGCAAAGACTTTTACAGCATTAGGTTCCGAGGTGTTGGTGTAGGCAAGGCGGCTGAAGAGGAAGCGCAGAGAACTTCTCAAACGGCACAGGGGGGGTGACGTTTACCTCGCGTGCCTACACCTCACAGGGTACTTCAGAGACAGGGCAGACACGGTTACTCAGAAAGATGCTCAAGGGGCCAGGACAACGCGCAACAGATCTCCCACAGGAACTAAGACACTGCACAAGGACGGTGCTCGATTCCTCCCCCCAAAACCAAAGCATGCCACAGCGGCGTCTCTGCCCAGCCAACGCTAACTCTGTCTCGCTAAATCCAAGTCCCTGTGACGACGGGGTGCTGTGATCTGCTGTGTTCTGCTCGGCTCGGGAAAGGGGCCGACAGGTTTCAGAAGTGTCATTGGGTTGGGGCTGTCTCTGCCGTCTCAGATCCCCTAGGACTGTCCCTCAAGCTGACCGCTAGGATGAAGGGAAGGGATGTGCTGTGGCCCCCCCTCCCCCCCACGCACGCACTGGGGGGCGATGGGGGGAGTTAGGACCGATGGAACCGCCGCCGCCTGCTCCTCCGGCTCCTTTCTGTCCGGGTTATCTCGAGTTAAAGTTGGGTGTGTGCAGCTGAGCTAAGTGTCCTGCTGACGTGATGAGGGTTTGCGGTGAGTTCTCTGAGGGTCAGTCCTAAGGAAGGAGAGGGTTTCTGGCCTGTGCACTTGTGTTCAGCCGGTGTGGGTGTTCTGGTGTCTGGCGAGGGACAGGCGGTCACGGAAGAGCTCCCCGCAGACGTCACACTTGAAGTGCTTGTCGTCAGCCCCGTCGCTGTCGTGGGCGCTGGCGCTGGCGCTGGCGAGCCCGGGGTGGGGGGCGCCCTCCCCGCGGCCGTCCCCGGGCTCCAAGATGATCACCCGGCCGTGGCTCTGCCGGTGCTCCCCGTAGGCCGAGGTGGAAGTGAAGGTCTCGCCGCATTCCCTGCAGTCGTAGTACGGCTCTTCAACCTGGATCTCCTGGTCTTCGTCCTCCTCCTCCTCGGGGTCCTGGATGCCCGCGCCGTCCGGCTCGTCGGCGTCTTCCTCCGGCTCTTCGGCCTTCCCCTCCAGCTCCTCGTCTCTCTCTTCGGGGTCTTCGATCCCGGCGCCATCGGGCTCGTCGGCGTCCCCGTCGGGCTGCTCGGCGTCCCCGTCGGGCTGCTCGGCCTCCCCGTCGGGCTCGGCGGCCTCCCCGTCTGGGCCTTCGGCCTCCCCGTTGGGCTCGGCGGCCTCCACCTCGGGCTCGGCGGCCTCCACCTCGGGCTCGGCGGCCTCCACCTCGGGCTCGGCGGCCTCCACGTTTGAGCCCCGGATGCGCAGGACTTCTCGGGGGACGAGAACGTTGGCCTCGACCTGCTGGGCCGCCGCTGCCGCCGCCTCCTCGCCCACGTGGAACTTCTGGTGCTTGGTGAGGACGGTGCTGTGAATGAAGGACTTCCCGCACTCCTTGCACTCAAAGAACGGGTTATCCGCCTTGGGGGGCTCCGTGAGAAACGAGGTGTGGACGAAGGAGGCCCCGTAGTCGTAGGGCTCGGCGTGCTTCTCGTGAATTTTCTTGTGATCCCTCAGGTCTGCCTGGCTGGGGAAGGACTCCCCGCACACTCCGCACGCGTAGCGCTTCTCTTCGGCCTGGCTCCTCTGGAACTCGGTGAGGGCCAAGCCCGCACCGGCGGCGGCGGCGGCGGCGGCGCCGCTTCTCTGGGCCGGGCCTGCGGCGCCCTGCCCCATGTGCAGCGCCAGGTGGTCGTTGTAGACGGAGCCGTGAATGAAATCCTGCCCGCACACGCGGCACCGGAGATAGAGGCCGGCGGGGCTCGCCTGCGGGGCCCGGAACCTCTGCGGGTTCACCGCGAGGGGGCGCGCGAAAGGCCCGTCGTACCCCCTGTGGCCGTAGTAGGGGTCTTGCTCGTGAACTTTCTGATGCTCGAGAAGGAAGGAGCTGTGGACGAAAGACTCTCCGCACGCCGGGCACTCGAAGAGCTGCTCCCCGGGGTTGCCTCGCTGGTACACGCCGATGGCGTGGGAGTGGCCGGCGGCCTGCGCGGACTCGCGAGCGTCGACGAGGCACCCTCGGCCGTGCACCTTCTGGTGGCCCTTGAGGTCGGCCCGGTCTGCGAAGCCCAGCCCGCACTCCTTGCATCCATAGATGGAATCCTCAGGTTCCTCTTCCTCCTCCTCTTCCTCCTCCTCCTCCTCCTCCTCCGGCTCAGGCTCTTCCTGCTCGGGCCGGCCCAGGCCTGCCCCCCGAATGACGGAAGCTCCCTGGAACTCTTCTCGGGCATAGATTTTCCGATGGGCCGCGAGGGCCTCGGCGGTAGCGAAGGTCTGCCCGCACTCCTCACAGGCAAGCGGGCCTGGCCGCTGGGCGTGGCTCCCGCGCGCTGGCTCCTCGGACTGCCGAGGGGAGCTCGCCTGGGCCGGCTGCTGAAGGCGCGGCACCCCCTCTGGCTGCTGAGCGCAGATCATCCCCACCGGCTCCTGGCCGTAAGCTGCCGCGGGCTCTTCGACGTAACTCATCTCCATGAGGTCTTCGAGGAAGCTCCTGTGCCTGGGCTGCTGGATGCAGGTCATGCCCTCCGGCTCTTTGGCGTGACTCTGCCTCGGCTCTTTGGCGTAACTCATCTCCACGAGCTCGTCGAGGAAACCGGCCTGCGCTGGCTGCTGGATGCAGGTCATGCCCTCCGGCTCCTGGTCGTAGCTCACCTGCACCGGCGGCTCCGCGTAACTGGCCTGGGGGCCAGCGGAGGCGACGCTGCGAATGACCGAGCGCTGGTAGCTCTTGCTTCCGAAAGGCTTCTTTCTGCGGTGGACCTTCTGATGCTCGGTGAGGTCGGAGCTCCGGACGAAGGACTCTCCGCACTCCGGGCACTTGTGCAGTCGCTCGCGGGGGCGGACCACTGCGGGCTCAGCGAAGGGCAGGGAGTGGACGACTGAAGCCTCGCAGTCCCTGCGCTCAATGTTCTTCTTCTTGGCGCGAGCCTTCTGATGCTCCGACGCATTGGCGTCGGGGACGGGCGCCTGGCCATCCTTCTGGGACTCGCCGGCTCCCTCCGAGGCAGGACTCTGGGGGGGCTCCGGGCCGGATACGCGGCGTATGACAGAATCCTTGTAGTTGTTGTTCTTGTCGGCCTCGCGGGGGCCCACCCTGGCGGGGGTTTTCTGTGGCTTCTCGTTGAGGTTTGCGGGTCCTCCCTTCTCATTGCTCTCCTTCCCAACGGGGCTCTTGGGGCGCTTGAAAACGGGCAAGCTGTGGATCACGGACCTCTCGTTTCTCTTCTCCTCAGAGGCCTTCTCTCCGGCGCGGGCTTTCTCGGCGGCGGCATTTGCGCTCGCGACGGTCGACTCTGCGGTCACCTTTGGCTTACCGAGCCCCCCGGCGCCGTGACGCTTCTGGACTTGGGCGAAGGGCAGGCTGTGGATGACAGACCTCTCACTGGGTCTCCTCTCCAGGACGTTCGCCCTTGCGGACGCTCGCTGCTTGTCGTCAGGACTGGAGCCAACGGGGAACGCCTTCTCGCTCTGGTTCTCCAGGGCTCTCGTGATGGTGTGGCTCCTCCGGGTCTCGGCGTAGGGCGTGTTGCGGATGATGGACCTGCCGTAGGCCCGGGCCTCGAACAGGTTATTTTGGATGCGCACCGTGCGCGGCTCACCGAAGTACAGCCGTTGCCCAAAGGCGCCCCCGACGTCATCCGGGCCGTAGAGCTTTTCCTCCAAGTACGTCTTCTGACGCCTCCTGACGGCCTGACCGGGATGGAAGGTCTCCTCGTACACTCTGCCCCTGTTTGCAAACAGGTCTGCCCTGGTGTGAATCTTCTGATGCTCTCTCAGAGACGAGCCGTGGAGGAAGGCCTCCCCGCACACCTTGCACTCGTACGTCTTCTCCTTCGCGTGCATTCTCTGCGGCTCCTTAAAGGCTGGGTTGGGTTTAGGGGCTTCGTCCTCTTTGTCCTCCCTCCCGTGGGCCCTCTTCTGGTGCTCAACCAGAGCCGAACTATGGAGGAAGGTTTCCTTACACACCCGGCACTCATAGAACTTGTCCTTCCCGTACATTCTCTGCAGCTCCCTGAAGGTGGGGCTGGGCATGCAGGGCTCCTCACGCTCCTCCTCGTCGCCGCCTGCGGCGCGCCCCCTCGAGTGGCCTCGGCCGTGCTCGGCGAGGTCGGCGGCCTTGGCGACGCTCTCCCCGCACTCCTTACACTCAACGCCCGGCCCCCGCGCCGCGTTCTTCCGGGTGACGGCCACGCTGCGGATGAACGTCTCCCCGTACTCATAGAGGTTCTCCCGCGTGTGCGCGATCTGGTGCTCCACAAACTCGGAGACGACGGCGAACGCCCTCCCGCACTCCTCGCACACGTAGGGCCTGGCGGCGAGGTCGGGCGGCGGAGCCCGGGCGCCCGGGGCGCTGAGGCCGCACATGCTCATGGCCCTCTCATGTCACTGCACTCGAAGGGCCTCTTGCGCGGGGAGCCCCTCTGGTCCTGGACGGGCCCCTTCCCGTCCGCGTCGGACTGGTAGCGCCTCTTTCTCTCCACAACTCTCTTTCGGGAAACGGGGTTTGCGTTGCCACTGAAACCGACCCCAAAGGGATTCCCCGTGTAGACCCTCCCCTGGATCACTGACTCGCGGTTGAAGTGCGCCTCTCTCCAGTCGTGGTCTGGCCGTCTCGGCAGCCGCAGGAACCGGTCGCTGGGCTCTCTGGCTCTCCCGGGCGGGGGGTTCCGCGGGGCGTCCTTGTTGAATTTCTCCATGATCGCGCCGTGCGAGGCCCCCTCCTCACAGATTCCCCGGCGGTGGGTTGACTTTTTGGCTTCGGGCAGCCCTGGAAAGAAACGCCACACGTCAGCACCCCCGGCTCCCGGACGTGGGCGAAGTCACGCCGGTCTCCCGTGGCGGCGGCGCGAGCGTAAACGGTTAAGGTTTATCGGCGCGGCAGGGCCCCGCGTGGCCCCGCGTCATTCTGGCGGGCGAGGTGCCGGAGGAGCGTAACTCGTGTGGACATCCGTCAGCCTGCGGCAGAGCTCGCTTCCCGTGAGGCCCAGGACCTGTGGACTCAAGCGAGGGCGCACTGCGCGTGCGTACACACTGCGCCCATCTGGCCGACTCGAGTGGCCACTGTGCATCGTCTGCCTAGTGCTTACCTCGACTGGTGCTCGGGCCGGCACTTCTCTGTGACCTGGAGTGGCCCTGTGCCACGTGGGAGCGGCCATCGTCCTCTGCAAGCTGAAGCCCTGTTCACAATGACACGACAGCTCACACTCAGGTTGGGGACCACCACTCGGCACTATCGGCCGGCGTCAGATTTCGCCGGGCCACTACGCGCACAGCAGCCCAAATCCGATGCTTCGGAAGTCGTGCGCTTGCAGTTTCACTTCCTCACTACCGTTCCTCTGCTCGCTCTAACCTGAAGGCAGTTGGTCTTCAGGTGAACGACTCTGCCTCCACATCTGTACAGAGAGACCCTCATGTCTCCCTGAGTGCACCGCATCCTTTCTAGGCTTCACCTTTTCCTAGCCACCTCCTCCATCTCGAGGTCCTGTTTTCTGTCCTCCGCGGGGGTCCTCCTACTACCTCTTGAAGCCTCTTTCCCCGCCTCTCTGCCAACACTGGAGCTCCTCAAGCTCCGGGGCCTCACACAGAGCTCTCGGCACAGTGCTCTCCACCGCGCAGCCCCGGACGGCCAGCTGCCTGCTCTGACGTGCCAGGCGACTCTAGGCGGGCACGTGGGAAGTCAGCGTCCCATTCCGAGTGTGTATTTACGTCTCTGCTGTCACCACCTATGAAGGTGTCAACTCTGTGGCAGGTGCCACCTCCGTGTCCCCCCAATATTGCTCTTCACCCAGAGCCAGAAGGGTTTCTTAACAACAGAAACCTCTTCATTTACGTGCCTGCTTTGAGAGCTTTCAAAAGGTCTCTGATTACCCTTGAGGTCCAGGCAGGCCCACCATCCTGCTGGTGGGGAGAGGAAGGTGGCAAAATGCCCCCCATGGCTGCAGGAGCAGCGGCTTACCCAGGAAAAGCAGCTTCCTGTAGTTCTCCATGTTGTCCTTGATGGAGTTCTGAGCCTTCCTGTCCTCGGTGAGCTTCACCATGTCCTGGTATGACATCGTGTCCTGAAACAGCAAGCACAGAGCTCTCAGTGGGGCCGCCGGGGGGGCGCGCGCAGGGAGAGAGGAGCGCTTGCGACACGGGAGCTACGACATACGAAGGTACGCAGGAAGTGCTCACAGCGCTGCGGCTGAGTGGTCCAGGCCAAGTTTTACTAGGGACCTACTTTGTACCTACCTTGGCGCTATAGTCTGAGGAAGATCCAAAGGACGTATGACACACATTCCTTGCCCTCATGCAGCTTATAATTTGGTTGGAGAGAAAAGACTCGTGAAACAATTAGAGAACAATAAGCAATAGAGAGGGGTACAGGTAAGCAGTGCTAATGGGTTTAGTAACAGAGGGACAGTTCAGGGGGGTGGCTGGACTAGTGAGCAAAGGTTTTGTAGGGCGCCTGGGGTGGGGCATTCAGTGGTGGGCGGTATTTTGACGCAGAGAGAGGGGGCGGCTGGGAAAGCTTCAACAGGCTAACTGTCAACTATGCATGGCATAGGTGGGGAGCAGAAAGAACGTGTGTTTTAGCAGACATGTGGCCAGGAACTGTGACTGAAGCCTCCCACCCCTGCACACACACCACACACACACACACACACACACACACACACACACACCGTGTCTGGTGCGCACGTGCTTTGCACAACACGGCCACCCTGTGGGGTCCTCTGGGTGTGTGGAAGTTCCAAATAACCCAGGGGGAATTTTAAGCGCTGTTGCTGTGTTCTACTAGGTCCTCTCCTTAAAAAGTTTAAATTCACTGTATTATTCAGAGTCTCCTCTGCAGAACCTTCCAGAACCTCTTCTCACGGCTGCACTACACACGAGTGCTCTCCGAGGGCGCCGGCCCGGGAGCACGCACCAAGGCTGGGACACGCTGATGGAGGGGGAGGGGACCGTGGGGAGCAAGCCCGCTTCAGAGCCACGGAGGAGGAGGGTCAAGGGAGGACTGCGCCGTTCTTGAGCCGAGCAGCCTTGGGAACAGAGAACTCTGGGCCTCAGGGTTCTGGGTAAAACGGGGAGGAGGCCCTGGCCCGCCCTGCGCACGGTGCGGGAGGCCGCCCTTCACTGTGACGTGAGGCTTAAACGGGAAACAGCATCGCTCCAAACTCTTCTAGAAAGACCAGAGGCCCAGTGCACGAGTTCGTGCACAGGCTGGGTACGGCCAGCTGGGGGATGGGGACGCGGGAGGCTGGACAGCCAGCCCTGCCCCCGATTAGGGTGGAGGGGTGTTTGGGGATGAGGACAGGCAGGGGAGGGGCCGTGGGCGGTTGGGCTGGCCAGCCCCGCCCCCTGGTGGGACTCCCAGTCCAGGGGACAATCTGCATGTTAGCCTTTTGCTGTGGAGGACACTTGGGTGATGTATCAGAGTCCCACTGCTGGGAAGTGGCCCGGACATTCACTGAGGTCTGAGCCTGCCTGCCCTCAGCGGGCTTCCACACGTCCTGGCTCGACACCGTACCCCCAAAACGGCAAACACGGGCCTCCCGAGAGAGGAGAAGATGCGGCAGAAAAGGTAGCTGCACATGAGGTGCACCTCTACCGGGAAAGGTGGGTGAGCGCGGGCGGAGGTTTAAGAGGGGAGCCAGTGTCCGCGCCGGTGACGACGCACCAAGAGCCAGCAAACGAAGCCGGTCAGGGCTGAGGACCCTCAGGGCAGACGAGCTCCAGGGGCTGCCACCCGGCACGGCCGAGCCGCATCCCTGGGGGGGGGGGGGGGGACAGCGCGGCTCAGGCCTGCCTCCCTGTGGCAGGAGGAGACAGCGCGCTCGCCCGGGGCGGCAGAGAACAGAGGGGCCAGGCCGGTGGTGGACCGAGGGAGCCAGGAGGGTCATCACCACTACTGTTAACAGGCCCCGAGGGCAACGGCAAAAGGGGAGGGGCATCTTTCCGGGCTGTCTCCACCGTCGGAGGACGATAAACGTACGTTAAATCGTGAACGGCAACTTCCCATGGAAGACGGCTGCTGCTTTGGGGTGAAACTGTTCACGGAGCACACGGGGGAGGGGGGCCGACGGCAGCGGCTCCCTTTGCGTGTCATCGCCAGTGGCACCCACAGGGCACGAGCTGCACCCCAGTGCCCAGGAGCGGGTGCTGCCCGTGCGGGTTACGCTCAGGCTCAGAGAGGAGCCGCCTCCGGAGTTCCGGGGCTCCCTGCCCGGGGGGGGGGGGGGGACCTCAGGGGGCGGACGCACACGCACGCTCTTGGAAAAGGCACCTCGGCGGGGAAGCGGGGCGGGAGCGCGGGGCGGAGACGCACCTGGGCCTGGAGCTCGCACTGCATCATGAGGCTCCGGCGGCGGCGGCCCCGCTCCATGGCCGCGGTCCTCTCCATCGCGGCGGGGAGCGACAGGTCGCGCGCAGGAAGCCCTGCGGGGGGAGAGAGGCCCTGAAGGGGAGGCCCGGCCCGCCTCGCGGCCGCGCGGGAGGTGAGGACGCGGGACTTACTGCTTCTGATAATCCTGCCGTACTGCCAGCGCTCGCGCAAGGCCAGGTCCCTGCTTCTGGCCCTCCGCTCCCGCTCCCGCATCCGGGCTCGCTCCCAAGCCCGGCCGCGGTCCCAGGCCCGGTCCCAGGCCCTGTCCCAGGCTCGGTCCCAGGCCCGGTCCCAGGCCTGCTCTCGATCCCGGTCCCAGGCCCGGTCTCGATCCCAGTCCTGGTCCCAATCCCGGTCCCGGTCTCCTGCGAAAGCCAGACATCCGGGGTGAGCGCAGCGCTGACACGTGCCCCCCGATCTGCAGAGCCCCCTCGGCCAGAGCGCCATCCGTGCTCCGCCGTAAGCAATCCGACCCCACACGCCCAAGGGCACCCGGGCTCCTCCCGTGGCTCTGGGCCTGGCACGGTTTCTGGAGGCTTCCACTACGTGGTGGTTGCGCTAAAGCAAGTTCGGATGCTTAATTCGGACGCTCCCCCCCTTCGGACACGTCCGCCGGTTCCCCAGCTTGCACGCGGTCAAGTCCGTCCCCGGGAAGACGGACACCAGCCCCTCTGCCGTCCAGCTCCCCGAGGGAGCCCCTCGGTGCGCGCGCCGCTCTGCTTACGACGCCCCTTTTCAGGGCTCGCCGAGCGGCCTGGCTGCTGGGACCCAGCGGCCGAGGGCGGGCCGGCTGTGAGCTGGGAGGTCACGCTCCGACTCCGGATCGGGCCCCACGGCCCCTCCCTCCCTCCGATTACGGGTTCGATCCCTGGTGTGGGGCGTGGAGGCAGCCCATCAAGGACCCTCTCTCATCACTGATGTCTCTCTCTCTCCTCCCTTCCCCTCTAAAACCGATAAAAATACGCTAAAAGCAAGAGCTGGCCTTTTGAAACCCGTCTAAAGCTCACCGAAGGGCGGTTTAACGGTGGAACGGCGGCAGCCCCGCCCCGTCTGGGAAGACAACGGCAAACGCTGCCACCCCCGAAGACCCGTGTTCTGTGCCTCACCCCCTCTGCATCAGCGCCGGCGGGGGTATAAAAACGCTCGTCTGACCTGCTATCACTTCACCTGCGCCCCCTCAGGTCCCCGAGGAGCAGCGGCCGCCCTGGGGGCGGAGGGGGGCCCCCAGAGGCCCCGGGTACTCACGGTAGAAATAGGCAGAGCGCGGCGAGGGGGAGTCTGCTCCGCTGCGGCTCATGCTGTCTTCGCTCTGAGTGTCACTGTCGTCTGGGGGACACGGGGCCGCTTAGTGCCGGCCGGCCCCCTCCCCCGTCCCCCCGCGCCCCTGCACATCCACCTCCACGGCCTCGGCCGCGACCGCTCCCACCTCGCCCGCCCCCCAACGACCGAGGCCACACGCGGGTCTCCAGAAGGGAGCCGGGCCCCTGGCCGGTGTTGCTCAGTGGTTAGAGTGCCGGCCCACGGACTGGGAAGCCACTAGCTGGACTCCTGTCAAGGGCCACGCCCGCCTCCGGTGCGGGCTCCCAGCCCGGCGAGGGCTCGTGAGTGAGGCAACCAACAGACGCCTCTCTCTCTCTCTCTCTCTCTCTCTGTCTCTCGTGTCCATGTTTCTCTCCCTCTCCCCGCTTCCACTCCGGACATCTACGGAAAACACACCCTCGGGTGAAGACTCTTTAAAAAAAAAAAGGGAGCCGGGGCCACAGCACGAGGCACGCGGGGCTCCTCGCGGACCTTTCCCCCGAGGGCGGGCGGGGGGGCTGGTTTGCACCCCCGGTGCTCCCGGCCGTCCCGGGGGGCGGGGCGCCCGAGCCCGGCCCCCGGCCTCACCTTCGGGCCCGTACAGCTCCTTGTGCATCTCCAGCAGGGCCACCAGCCTCTCGCAGGTCTGCGGCCGCCGGGCCTGCACCCAGGGCCTGAGCCGCTCCGGGAGGATGCTCAGGAACTGCTCGAGGACCACGAGCTCGACAATCTCCTCCTTGGAGTGGATCTCCGGCTGCAACCAGTCTAGGCAGAGGTTTCGGAGTCTGGTCAGGGTCTTTCGGGGCCCGACAAATTCTACATAGAGGAAATTCCGAAACCTCTGATGAGAAAGGTCAGAGTCAGTCGGACTTCCTCCTACGACGCCATCCGGGTCCTGAGCCAGGTCACTGTCTAGCTCATACGGGTCCGGGGCCCAGGACGTCTCGGGTCTCCCGGGGTGAAAGCGCTTTGGCGGCAGCATCTCTCTAGGGAAAGCGGTCAGGGGAGCAACCGAGGCGGCTCCGGGAAGGACGCAGCAGCCGTGCCAGCCAGGGCTCGGGGACCTGCAGAGCGCAAGGAGACACAGGTCCCGGCGGGTGAGGCCCGGCGGGGGCGGCGGTGCGTGCAGGGCCCCCCACACGACGGGACGGCGACCGCGGGCATGCCTCCGCACCACATGCACTGAGGGAGCCGGGCGGCTGCCGGCCGGCCGGCTTCGGTTTTGTGTGAATGTCTGTTTCCACCGACCGCCGAGAGGAAGGGGGAGGGGGGACACCGACGACGATGAGAACCACTGATGGCTGCTCCCGCACGCCCCCTGCCGGGGGCAGCCCGGGCTGCCCACGGCCTCCTGGTTCACAGGTGGGTGCCCAGCCGCCGAGCCACCGGCCAGGCACCACGGGCTGCTGTCACCATCCCGCCACCTACTCCACACCCCGACGTCTGTCCCTGTGTCTGCACGTTAGGGGCGACGGACCGACCCCCTCTGAGGACCGCGAAGCCTCCATAAGCCAGTGTGCCCGGAAGGCTCACCACCCGCCCGGGCCCGTGTGGCTCCGTGGGCAGAGCGTCGGCCTGCGGACTGAAGGGTCCCGGGTTCGATTCCGGTCACGGGCACCTGCCCGGGGCTGTGGGCTGGATCCCCAGTAGGGGGCGTGCAGGAGGCAGCCGGTCCGGGACTCTCTCTCGTCACTGATGCTTCCGTCTCTCTCCCCCCACCGGTCCCTTCCTCTCCGCGACACAATTTACAAAAAGCCCTCCCTACCCAACGCCCAGCCCCAGGGCACATGCCAAGACGCCGGCCGTTACTGAACCCGGATGGCAACTTTCTTTCTTAGCAAGCACGGACACAGGGCGCGGGGGGGCGGGGCCAGGGCCTCCTCGGACCCGGCCGGCCGGCACACCCCGTGGTCGCGGGCGGCTCCGCCGGGCCGAGCGGCCGCACGGGCCCAAGACCCACCCTCCTTTGAGGGCATGCCTGTCCGTCCCCAAACCCAGCCTCGGGCCAGTGCTCACACCCCCCGCCTGGGCACCTCTCCTTTCCCTCCATCTTCCCTTTCTTATTCTCACGCGACCTACGAAGGCCACACACCTCCCTTCGCGTTGCCCCGTCCCCCCCGGGTCGAGGTTTTATTGTGGAGCCTTTTACGCTGCGGGCCACGCTGGGGATAAGATATTCGTCCGGGGGCTGCGTGAACCTAGGGCTTTCCTTCCCGAGAAGAAAGCCGCACCCAGCACAAACTTTCTGTCTTAAAAGGAAAGCCCCAGGTGTGAAGACGAAGCTGCCCTGCCGGTGTGGGCTCAGGGGCCGAGCGGTGACCTATGAACCAGGAGGTCAGGGTTTGATTTCCCGTCGGGGCGCACAGCCAGGCTTCCGGCTCGATCCCCCAGCCCATCAATGGTTCTCTCTCATCGTTGATGCTTCTCTCTCTCTCCCCCTCTGAAGTCAATTAAAAAATAGTGCTTAAAAAAATTACTTTGTTTCAATACGTCAAAAGGAAAAAAAAAGGTGTTTCAATATTTAGAGCTTCAAAGCAGACTTCCTCGTTTGGGAGTAAAGGCGGCAAGCTCGGTCCTACACTCTCCTGCTGCGATGGGCTGCCCTCTGCCCACGAAAACTGCCCCCCACTGTCACCCCTGGAGCTGGCACCAGCACGGCGCCCTGCCCCCCCCTCCCCCCCCGCGGCCCTGCCCTCCTGAGGAGGAGGGGTGACCGCGGAGGAGGCACTAGATGCCACCTGCTGAGCGGAAGCTTCCAAAGCAGGGGACAGGCAACGTCCTGGCTCTGAGCAAGCACTAGAGTGACCTTTGGGGCGACAGCACGGTTTTACCCAGGACCTGGCTCAGAGGGGCCCCCGGGAGGGACGGAGGGAGGGAGCGAGCGAGGGAGGGAGGGAGGGGAGAGCAGGGAGCCCGCGCCTGCCGGACACAACACTGGGTCCCCGACAAGATGCAGCGCGGCCGCTCTGAGACGGCAGGGCACACTCAGGGGCGCGGATCACCTGTTGGAGCAGATCCTCTCCGGGAACTGCCGAACAAGCACTAGCACAGGAACAGGGTCGAAATGCCAGGCACCTGCAGACATTTCACGGGAAGAAACACGGGACGGATGAGCACAGCAGAAAGGGAAAAGAAGTGTCCGGGGCCCGTTCTCCAAACGGCCGTAGGCTTGGGGATCGTTAGGGGCGGCGCCCTTTCCATCACCTCCAGGAAAGGGACCGGTTACAGTGTCACAGAAACCAACCAGGAAGAAGAAACAGAAACAGAAAAAACGGGTTTTCTTCTACGAAACCAGAACCCAAGACCCAAGGCAAAGATTAGCACGAACAAACCACCGAGCCAGTGGCTTAGGGAGGGAGGCGGGACGGTCTGAACACTGTCGTCGCTGAACGTCACTCCGGGGCTCCAGCTAATTACCAGACGAGGCATAAAGAAAGGCATAAAGCTACCCTTCTCTTATGAATCGATAAGGAGACGCTATAATTTAATAAGGAAATCCTATCTGATAAAAGAGTAATATGCAAATTGACCGTACCTCCAACCAAGCCACGCCCACAAGCCAATCAGGAGCTGGGGCTGACCCAGACAGGGAGCACTAGGCCTGAGCTGGGGGGGGTTTGGGGGGGTGAGACCGAGGCAGCAAGGACTGGGGGCGGGGCCAAGGCAGCCAGGGCGGGGAGGCGGGGCCGAGATGGGCGGGGCCAAGGCGGCCAGGGCAGAGGGGCGGGGCTGACGTGCATGTTAGCCAGGCATGAGCTGGCCAGGGTGAAGGCCTGGGCCGGGGTGGGGAGTGGGTAGAGGCCAGGGCTGCCAGGGCCACGGGGGGGGGGGGGGGGGGGGGAGGGGGGGGCGGGGCTGACGTGCATGTTAGCCAGGCACGAGCTGGCCAGGGTGAAGGCCTGGGGGGGAGTGGGTAGAGGCCAGGGCTAGGGCAGAGCCAGCCATCAGCCCTATTGCAGGGCAATGGCTGGGTGCCCAAGGCCTAAAGCCTGGAGGTGAGTGGTCAGTAGGACATCCCCTGAGGGCTCCCAGTATGTGTGAGGGGGCAGGTTGGGCTGAGGGATCACCCACAACCAGTGCACGAATTTCAGGCACCGGGCCCCTAGTAATTTATAACAGACTCCTTACACATGTATCGATAATACTTTTTTTTTTTTTAAAGTGGGAAGAGCTCCAGTATAAAAAATAGCACCCACATAGAAAAAGTTACAAATTATACTGCAATAAACTAGAGACACAGGATAGTCTGGGGAGATGCATGGATTCAGTGCACTCAAGTTCTAAATCCCCCCTAAGTTAATGTACATTATCTAATGGAGTGTCAGAGAATACTAATGGGAACCGGACACTGGCTCCGAGTTAACACGGAAGACTTCCATTTACGTCAATACTCTGAGAATTCGTATGTCAAAAGGCCAACAAGCCAAACACAAAATTTAAGAAATACGTATTTTTGTTCTAGAGCGGATGTACGTCATAAATCACTGCAAACACAGTGAGTAGTAACACGTCTTATTGTGACTCTTCGAGAGAGGGGTATAAAGTTTGGTGTTTTTTACAAGTGTATTTGACCACGGAATTCTTTTATTTTTCCATCACCAAGAAATAGTTTGATATAATCTTGGGGTACGAAAATTGTTTTATAGTAGGATGCCTGAAGGCAGAAAGATGACATGAAAATAAGAAGTGATGGTCTTGTCTACACCATCAAAGAAAGAAAATAACAAAAGAAAGCCACTTGCAATTTATGACAGAAAGACTCATTTAGGAATCATAATGAGTTTATAATACAGAGTTGAGTATGTAGTAGTCTATGGAAATGGCACTGGAACATAGTAAGGGACGTGCAGATTATTTCACTAAGTAGGAATAGGAAAACTAGCCAATCGTTAACTTGAGAGTGGAGGTCATACCATATATAAAAATGGTAAATCTAAAGTAAAAATGAAATAAAATTTTTATCATCCAGGAGCAGGAAAAGGTGGGGTTTTTTTTAGAATGAATATTTAGAAATTTTTATTTTTAAGTTTTATCTTAGTAAATTGATTGGGATGACAATGATCCACATTAATATACCAGAGGCCTTGGCTGGCCTACAGGGATCGGGCCGAAACGGGCTTTCCAACATCCCAAGGGGTCCCGGACTGCGAGGGGCGGTTCTTGGGTGATATACCCTAGCATCAGGCTTCCTCCTCTCCGGTTCCGGGTGCGTCACTCGAGAACCACAGCTGCCAAGTAACAGCAGCTCGGCAGTTCCTGCATTGAGCATCTGCCCCCTGGTGGGCAGTGCCTGTCATAGCTACCGGTCTGAGCATCTGCCCCCTGGTGGGCAGTGCCTGTCATAGCTACTGGTCTGAGCATCTGCCCCCTGGTGGGCAGTGCCTGTCATAGCTACTGGTCTGAGCATCTGCCTCCTGGTGGTCAGTGCCTATCATAGCTACCGGCCTGAGCACCTGCCCTCTGGTGGTCAATGCACATCACGGTTGCTCAGCCTTTTATATATATACCCTAGAAGAAGCCTGGTGCATGAAATTCATGCATGGGGGGGGGGCTCAACCCCTTTTATATATATATATATATATATGTAGGCTAGAAGCCTAGAGCATGAAATTCATGCATTGGGGGGGGGGGGGCTCAGCCCAGCCTATGCCCTCTTGAAGTCCAGGAGCCCTTAAGGGATGTCCTACTGACAGCTTAGGCCTGCTCCCCATGAGCAGGCAGACATCAGTGCTGCCACTGCCGCTGAGCTTGCCAGCCATGAGCCCGGCTGGCACTATCATTCACTGTGGGAGTGCACTGACCACCTGGGGGCAGCTCCTGCACTGAGCGCCTGCCCCCTGGTGGTCAGTGTGTGTCACTGGTACTGGTTGTTCCACAGTCCCATCAATTTGCATATTAGCCTTTTATTAATACAGGAAGATAGGTTCCAGGTGTGGCCCTCACATGGGCGGTGACTTTGGCACGTGGGAAAATCGTGCCTCCTTTCCAGCTGTGATAGGGTGGGTCTGTGGGTCCCACAAGCACCTCGGGAGCTGTGCACCGCGAGAACCACTGCTCTAGGCTTGTGTCCCGTCCCGTCTGGCCCAGCCAACGGGTACATGTGGACAGGAGGGGCTGCTGGGGTAAGGCTCTGATGTGGGAATGTGAGCGAGTAGGAATGACCACTACCCTACCAGACCGGCCACGGCCTCCCGCTCTGGTCGGTCCACTAGGCGGCTCCTCTGATAGTCGCCACATCACCCCGGCTCACATCTCTACCACTTACCACGTTGCAGCAAAGCTTCCTCCGTTGTCCACTCCTGAGGTGTCTCCCGGATCAGACCTACTGTGAATGGACCGGGGAGGGAGGGCGGGCGGCGATGGGGGCTCCTGGTGTCATGGTAACCCTAGCCGGAGCTTACGGCACCAGATGGAGGCGCTGCCACCTGGCAGGCCAGAGCTACTATAAAGTGTGTCCACGTGCTCTTGCACCAAGCACCCTTCTCGCGAGGGTTTCATTCCCATGTAGGTCTGCCCACAGGGAGAGAACCTGCTCATCATCCACACTTTTGAGTATTTGCGTCTCAGCTACAGTGACCTCCCGCCATAAACCAGCAAACCCGAACTGAGCAAGCTGTTTTCCCACATAAATTAGGTCAGCAGGGCTTAATACGGCCCCTGAGCTTCATTCGTGCGCATCTACCACATGAGATGGGTTCTCGGGCAAAGCGAGGTCTCGGGGTCTCCGCAGGCTGGAGCACGGACGCTGGCTACTTGGAGCTTTCACCCAGGCTGGGCGCCAGCCCGCCCCCCCCCCCCCCCAGGACCTGTTGCAAGCAGCTCCTTAGCCTGTCCCCACGTGGTGCCTCAGCACGGCCAGCCACTTGGCAAGCACGCTGCCTTACTGTGCATTTAATCGGAGTTCTCATTCGGGGACACCGGGGTCAAGGACTATGTCACTCGCTTCGGGGGACCCCAAGTCTAGCGTGACCCTGCCCCAGCCCAGGCCCAGGCCCGAGGCTTGCTGGCAGCTCCCTTCCCCAGGCAACAGGACTCACTAAGTCTGGCCTGACAAAGGGGACAGCCCCGCTGAGCTGAGCGCCTCCAGAGTCCCCCACTTACCCACCGCCGTGACCCTAAATCCCAAGCCACCATCTCTCCCTCAGACTGGAGGGTGGCCTCCCGGCACCCACTGTTTCAACCTTCCCCTTCTGACCCCTGCAACCAGGTGACGTGTTCAACACAAAAATCTGACCACCGTGGTCCTTCCACGGTTCGAGGTCGCAGCGGCTCCCCGTGTGCTGCGGACGAAGCCACGTGCTTACCTGTCCCCGCGTCCGTCCGCTGCCGACCGAGTCCTTCCTGCGCGCCGGGAGTCGCCGACAGCTGGCTCCTCTCTCGTTCTCTTAGGAACGTCCATGTCGCCCCGCCCAACACCCCCCTTCCCACACTACCACCCACCGCCCTTCAGGCTCAACTCCCATGGCCCTGGTTTCCTCAGGGGGGCCCTCTAGGGCCTCTTCCACATTAAGGTAACCGCCTGTAGTGAGTGAACGCATGCGACTCACAATCACGTGTTCAACGTCTTTCGTTACTTAACACGCTATGAGCTCAGGGACGCACTTCCTTTCCCACGGGGGGGGGGGGGGGCATGTGTACTGGTAACTAATGACTCTCTCGTGCATCTTTAATTGCTCAGTAAGAGAGAGAGAGAGAGAGAGAGAGCAGGCCTGAGGCGGTAGCCGAGTGCTGAGAAGAGCGAGGATACCGAAAAGGATGGCACGAGGCCACGGGGAATGCCTGGCGACCACGGGATCCACCAGAAGTGTGTGTGGGTTTCCCGAGAGCACAAAGGGTGCCGTGGCCGTGCGGGGGGGCCACACGTGTGCCAGGAGGAGGAAGGACACGCCCGCTCCAAGGGAGGTGTGTGGTGCTGTGAGGCGAGAAGTCGAGTTCGGCTTACCTGGATGGACAAGGCCACCTGGCGCTGGGGTCTAGTCGGTCGTCTGGGAAGAGGGTAGAAGTTGGGGAAGGCAGAGCTGGGGAAGGAAAGGAAAACATGAGACGTCACGTTTGCGTTGCCGCGACTGGGTCCCCGCAGCTGGCGACGACAGCGCAGCCGCAGCCCCTTCCTCCCGGGCACTCACAGGGGCCTGCGGAGACCAGGGACAGCCCCTCCCAGATGGCAGGGCCACGTGCTCTCCGAGGCCCAGGCTGCCCCCTGTCACCGGGCGCACAAGGCAACCTGGGGGGGGGGCCGGCGGTCTCCGAGGAGCAGAGCAGACTGAGGAGGACACGGGCTTGTGGGGTTATGGCAAGTTAAGAAGCCCAACTATTGGCTAGGGGGCACCGGCCAATCGCTGCAGGCAAGGGCCATGTGGCAGGAGGGCCAAGTGGCTCAGGAGGCACGATGATTTGCAGCGAATGACAGCCAGGGACAGCACCTAGCCCCTCACTTGTAATGTCTCTTGTTGATCCTCACAGAAAAGCAGAGGCTCTGAGGACTCCATCCCAGAGCTCACGGCAAACGATGACAGATCGACCTTTGTTCCCCATGGCCGCCACGTGGGATAACGACATGGGTGTCCCTTAGAGAAGGGAGGCGGGGCTCCAGTCGTGCCATTTAATAGCTGGTGATGCAGGGCCGGAAACTGAACTTGCCTCTGTGTATGTATCAGGAAGACCTAGCTCCCATAGGCCCTTGATGCTAGGGGTCACCATTATTTTGGGGTAGTGCTATCATCACCGAACCTTGCATAGATTCTCGGTGTGCTGTGGGGGGGAAGAGGGGTTATGCTAACGCTCTGTCACTGGCGGATGTATGCTTGAAAAAAAAAAACAGGAAAAAAAAGAAAACACTCAGCCCGGGAAACGGGTCGTGCGGCAGACCCGCTCACAGCGCCATACCATGGACAGCGCCACCGGTGGCTGTGCGCATGCGTGGCCCGTGCCCGCCCGAGGCCCCCCTCCCAGCAGGGAGCCCCGCCCCACGCCGAGCGGCCCCGCCCCCAGCAGAGCCGCCTCCTCCCCTCACTCCGCGCAGCGCCCCCCCCCCCCAGGTGGCCATTCTCGCTCCACCTCCTGCCCCACAGTTCCCGCGAGATCTGCCCGCCCTTCTGAGCCCGCCGCCTCCGTTCTTCCTTTCCCCACATTTCGCAACATTTCTCAATTCTGAACCGCGGTTCTCTCCTAAGTGACCCCTAGGACCGCGCAGTTGAACCTGGTCCCCCATTTCTGACGCGACTTTGGCGCCCCTCACAGGAAGCAAGGCTCTCGCCGCCACACAGCGCGGCCACGGAAGATGGCGCCACTGCGGCGGGCGCACTGCTGGCCGCTCTGCGCCTGCGCAGCGAAGACGGCGGGGGCAGCTCAGTGCCTGCATCCCCTTGGGCCCCCACAGCCCTGCTGTCCTTCAAAAAGGCGCCTTTTGCAGTAAGCCTTGGCTGCGGCCCTGCCATCACTCAAGAGAGGGCCAGTTCTGTAAGCCTCTGCGGCTGCCAACGAACAGCGCCGGGAAGGGGCCGGGTCTTCAGCACCACCCGTCACTCAAGAAGGGAGGCCCCGCCCCTGGGGCCCGCCCTTGCAGGCCGCCCCCCCACCACTCAAGATGGCGCTGACGCAGAAAGCCTGGCCAACGTGGTGGCGGAGTGGGCGGGGCTTCCGAGGCCCTCCCAGGCCCCGCCCCTGAAGCATCACCGTCATTTATTCATCATGACGGGCAGGGTGGGCAGCCTGCCAGAGGACAGCCCACCTCTGGGCCCGCCCCTGCAGTATCATCGTCATTTATTCATCATGACGGGCAGGGTGGGCAGCCTGCCAGAGGACAGCCCACCTCTGGGCCCGCCCCTGCAGCATCACCATCATTATGACGGGCAGGGTGGGCAGCCTGCCAGAGGACAGCCCACCTCTGGGCCCGCCCCTGCAGCATCGCCATCATTATGACGGGCAGGGTGGGCAGCCTATCAGAGGACAGCCCACCTCTGGGCCCGCCCCAGCAGCATCACCATCATTTATTATGACAGGCAGGGTGGGCAGCCTGTCAGAGGACAGCCCACCTCTGGGCCCGCCCCTGCAGCATCGCCATCATTTATTATGATGGGCAGGGTGGGCAGCCTGTCAGAGGACAGCCCATCTCTGGGCCCGCCCCTGCAACATCACCGTCATTTATTATGATGGGCAGGACAGCCCACTTTTGGGCCCGCCCCAACAGGGCCACAAGATGGCACATGCGCAGTAAGCCTCAGACGCCACTTAGTGGCCAACAGGCACCGCAAGATGGGTTGGGTCTGCACCTGGCACCATCCATCACTCAAAATACGTCATCCTCTCAGACCCACCCTCTGTAAGCCGTCATTCAAGATGGCGCCTGCGCAGTAAGCCTCATTGGCCACCTGTTGGCCCACATAGAGCGGGAGTAGGCAGGACTGCAGCCCCATCAGTCACTCAAGACATGAAGCCCCGCCTTGGGCTCAGCCCCTGCCCCTGCCACTTGCTGTCACTCAAGATGGCGCCTGCGCAATAAATCTCTGGGCCACCTGTGGGCCAACATAGCGCTAGAGTGGGTGGAGCTAAGGAGCCCCTCCCTCGGACCGCCCCTGCAGCCAGCCCTGCTGTCATTCATGATGGCACCTGAGCAACAAGCCGTGGCTCCCACCCATCAGCCAACTTACATAGCTGCAGGCTTCGGTCCCCGGACGACCACAGAGCCACCTGTGTGACACACCTTGGCTGTCCCCCCACCCCTAGCACCCCCCAGCCAGAAAATGCAGCCAGACACACCCCCCAGGGTAAAAACAGTCCTGAAACGACTACCAGGGGCGCAGTGAGCCTCTGAAGCTCGCCCCAGCCCCCCGACACCGGCATCCTGACAGCCTGTATCCCTGTCCCTCCAGACAGTTCTGCAGCGGCAACAGCCACGGCAAACCGCAGGCACCGTGCCTGGTCACCACGTGCCACATGGAAAAACAGGACACTATTCGTGGCTCCATCTCAGAGTCAGAGTCCAGACCCCATCCTAGTCAGGCTGGAACCGACACACCAAGAAAGGTACGAGACAGGCAAGCCCCTCGCAGCCCGTCATCACTGCAGCCGCCGCAGCCTTTGGCCCCGCCCCGTGCGGCCAGCCAGCAAAACTGCGCCTGCGCAGCAAACCTCAGCTGCCCCATCCAAGATGGCGCCGAGGAGGCGGGGCTTCAAGACCATCAGAGCCCAAAGTGCCTGTGGTAACAGCCCTTGGCCCCGCCTCAATCTGCAACTAGCCAATCAGGACAGCGCCTGCCCAGCAACTGGCCTATAGTGATCAGGTTACCATGGTGGGCGGGGCTCCCCGCCCAGCTCGGTCGCAAGAAAATAACCTGGAGGCGTCACACGGTTTGGACCAGCCTCTCACAGCCCTTAGCTCCTCCCACAGCCACTGCGGCAAAACACGCACCGCCCCCAGACGCGGCAGGGATGCGAGGCGGCCCGAGGGTCCAGCTCTGCAGCCCCCTGCCCCCGCCCGGGAAAGCGGGCCGGCCCAGAGACCTCACCACCGCCTGGACGCCCTCCCTGGCAGGCTGGCAGTGACAGGAGCCCATCGCTTCTGCAGCCATCGCGCGCCTGTCCCCCACCTATAGCGCGGCAACATAGCGCGCAACACCCCCGACTCCCACCTGTCCCCACCTACAACGCGGCAACATAGCGCGGCAATCCCCCCACTCCCCCCTGTGCCCGCTTATATCGCGGCAATCCCCCGACTCCCGCCTGTCCCCACCTTCATCGCGGCAACACAGCGCGGCAATCCCCCCACTCCCCCCTGTGCCCGCTTATATCGCGGCAACTCCCCCGCTCCCGCAGGACCGCGCTTACATCGCGGCAACAGAGCGCGGCACCCGCCGATGCCGCGGCCGCTTCCACTGGGCAGCCGGCCGCGCAGGCTGGCGCTCCTGCGGCGGGCGCGGTTTCCCGCGTGTAAGACCTTCTGCGCACCCCCGCCTCTTATTCGCTTTCCAGGAACGGAAGCGGAGGGAAAAGGCGGAGATGCGCAAAGGATTACACGCGCGCCCGCCGCGGGCACCGCACCTGCGGCTGATACCGATGCGCCCGCCGGGCACTGGCAGGAGGCAGGCGCGGGCGGGCGGACTCACCTCACCGCACCGCACCGCACGCACGGCCAGCGAGGCGCACAGGCTAGCGCACCCACACCGACCCGGGCGCCCGGCGGCGCCACCAGCCCAGGGTGGACATGTCGGCTCCTCCGCTACTCCGCTCCGACCTGATCCTCCGACTCCGGGCGTCTGCGGCTCGGCACAGCGCGGCCCGCGACTACTTGTGCGGCTCTCCGCAGGGGCGGGGCTCCGGCGCGCGCCAATCAGCGGCAGCGCGCCACCCTGGACGCCCCCCACGGTGCCCCGGGGCCCTGCCAATCAGAACACGGTTGCCGTAGCTACCGCTTGGCGCCAGGGCCCGAGGCTGACGTCAGCCGAGCCCACGCGAGGGGCCCCAGAGAGGGGTCTGGAAAAAGGGGTGGGGGGCTGTGCGCCCCCGACACAAAGAAACGGGGTGCGGAGAACCCGCCGCTGATGGCTCCCGAACGCAAAGCTGCCGAGGACGGGAAAAGGCGGCGGGGGGCGAGGGGGAGGAAAACCACGTCCATTTTTGTCTAAAAATGTAAATCCGAGAAAAAAACACATATATGTCGGATGCTAAAGACGAGAAAGCGGGAGACGAGACCGCTCCGCCTGAGACACACGAGAGGCATGGGGGCTCATGTGTCCATGTGTGAAGAGATCGCGGAAACCAGTACCCTACAGCCCCGACCGAGCCAGGAAAAATGGGGGGAAAAGGGGAGGAAGCTGGCAATCCGCGGGAAAACGCCGATGGCTGGTAGACCTCGGGGACACAGATCCCGACTCGGCTCTGAGAAACACTAGACCGAACCCCGCGGCTGCGGCCCGCGGCGCCCTTCCCGCAGCGCCCAGCAGGACGGAGGGAGCGGCGCGGGCTGACAGGTGGCGCGGCGGGCGAGCGGCGCGCACGGGCCGGCGGTAGCGCAGAGGTGGTGGCACACGCGCTGACATGAGCTGGTAAGTGTTTTCGTTTGTTTGTCGAGCATGGACACCTGCCTCTGCGGGGAGAGCTTGCGGGCACGCAGACCCGGGATCCTAACGGGTTACCTCTGGGAAAGGGGACGGGGCGGGTGTGTGTGTGTGTGTGTGAGTGCGCCCGAGTGTGTGTGCGCGCGCGTGTGTGCAAGTGTGTGTGCGGGCGTGAGTGTGTATGTGTGTGTGTGTGCGCGCGTGTGTGTGCAAGTGTGTGTGTGGTGTGCGCGCGCGTGTGTCCAAGTGTGTGTGCGGGCGTGTGTATGTGTGTGTGTGTGCGCGCGCGTGTGTGCAAGGGTGTGTGTGTGTGCGGGCGTGTGTATGTGTGTGTGTGCGCGCGAATGTGAGTGTGCCCGAGTGTGTGTGCGCGCGTGTGTGCAAGTGTGTGTGTGTGTGTGTGTGAGTGCACCCGTGTGTGTGCGCGCGCCTGTGTGTGTGTGTGTGTGTGTGTGTGTGCGCCCGAGTGTGTGTGCGCGCGCCAGTGTGTGTGTGTGTGTGTGTGTGTGTGTGTGTGTGTGTGAAGGACAGATTTTTCCCTTCTCCGACCCATACTGTTTGAATGTGCCTGCCAGAAATGTGTATTTCTTTTCTAGTAGTAAAATCAATGAATTATAAAAAAAAAAAAAAAAGTTCATTAATGTAGCCTCAGAGTCCAATTATTCGCTTTCAAGGAATGAAAGCAGAGGGAAAAGGCGGAGATGTGCAAAAGATTATACTCAAGCATATTCACGGAGCATTTTTCGTAGAAAAATGTGCTCGGCAGAAGAACCAAATTGTATCCTCGTAAATCATGCATTGCAATTGTGTGTGGCCAGTACGGATTTCAAAGGGGAAATTTTTTCATAAGACACAGTTAAATACGAAAAGCAGGTTACCAAAGAGCACACAGAATAAATAGGAGACCCCAAGTTACGATTTATATTTGGTAAGTTTTAGGTAAACAGAGAGGCAGATTTATACTCAGTGAGTATAAATATAAATCAGTAGCTGCCTGCTTCATTAAGAAGCTCCTGGCTGGGGGTGGAGGGTGATCTAAACTCAAGTCTTCAGTAGCCTCTTCTCACCCAGAAGTGCCGCAGCAATGCCAAAGGCACCCCTACGAGTGAATGCGGCACTACCCCTTAGGGCAGGGGTGTTCAAATCTGGCTGCACATCAGGATAATCTGGGGAGCTGCTAATCACTGTACGTGCCCAGGGTCCGTCAGACGTGTTTGTCTGGAGCTCCCCAAGTGATACTAAGGTCTGGTTATGTTTTTGGAGGTGATTTTAACACATTCTGCAGATACCCCCCCCCCCCCCCCCCGCACCCTCTCCTTTTCAAAGGTGTCTCGCTGCAATACCGGCTTCTCTTTGGATTCTGGGTCATTCATTCCCATCAGATACACCTCTCAGAGCTCCTCTAGCTACCCCCCTTTTCTCCTCTAGCAATGCCCCCCCCCCCAAGTAAAAGGCCTCTTGGAAATCTCATGTCACTGACTCAACAGGCTCCCGGCACATTCTCTCCCGCTGTGTCACATGCACTTCCATCTCTTTTACACTCGGAAACTTCAGCAATTCTGAGGCCGAGAAATGTGCTCTTCACCCCGCCTTGATTTTTCCACATGCTCATCAAAACGGTAACGCAAACCCGTGCTATCTCGTTTTCCGTGACACCGGTGTGCCCCTATGCTCGTGGCCTCCTCCGTCATCTTCGCTGGCTTCTAGGCTGTCCAGTCTCTGACTGAATGCTCAGAACGCGGTCGTTAGACGCCTCCATCCGCCTCCATCCGCACTCACGCCTGACCGCATGGCCCACACACGGCCCGCTCACCTCTAGCTCTCAAACTTAAACCTCCTGCCACCGGACTCCCCGCCAAGCCAATCTCAGACACCCGAACAGTCTGCTCCACTGCCCACGGCTCCACTTGGATGCCTAGTGGGCAACGCAAAGCACTTAAGACAAACTAGAATTCCCCCTTTCCCCCATTTCTATACACAGCTCCAGTGGCGGTAGCCCCAAATCTCATCATTGTTCCCAATCCCCCTTTTCCTTGCCACCCATATCCGATTCATCAGCAAGCACTGCTGACTCTCCATCGCAGACACATCCAAGATCTGTCCCAAGTTTCCCCTCGGCGGGACCGTCCTAACCACCCACCCGCCGGACCGGCGGGCCCCCACACCAAACCCTTCCCTCCAATCCTCTCCACACAGCATGCAGGTGACCTTGTTTAAAGGGGGAATAAAAGGTCATGTTCCAACTGGAATCACCTCCGGCCCGCTCCCTCCCCCAGTCACACTTCAATAGATGTCCCAAACCCATGCCACGTACAAGGTTGGGAGAGTGTAAGTGTGGGTGCTTGCCACATTTCACCTCTTCATACCCTCAGACCTCTCCCCCGACACTGAGGCTGTCCAGGCGTCCTAAGAGCCTCGTGTTTTGGTCTTGTGTTTGTTCTGGAAGGTGTTCTCCAGTCCGGGTCTATTTTTCCCTCCCGACAGGTTTCGGTGGATGAGCGGGCCTGTTCCCGTCCGCTCTCATCTGTCCCATGGCTCACACCCATCTCTGCGCGTTAGCCCAGCACGCTCGGTATTACAGGTTTACATTATCTGGATATGTGAAAGGGCAGCCGCGCTACCTTTTCAGAAGTGTCTTTAACTCTCCTGAGGCCTCTCTCTTGAAACGCCTTTTAGAACGAACTGGCTTGTCGAGCCTGATCAACTATCCTATTGGGATTTCGACTGACATCAAACCCATAAAGCAATTCAGAGAAACCCGAGAGTGTTATGCCACAGCTCCCATCTCTGACGATGGTCTGTCTATCCCCCCGCCCCCCCACCATGTACACACGTCTTCTGTGACCATCAACAGGTCAGCAAACTCCTTAGTCCACAGAGCCAAATATCAACAGGACAACAATTGACATTTCTTTGGAGAGCCACATTTTTAAAACTTAAACTTCTTCTAACGCCACTTCTTCAACATAGACTCGCCCGGGCCGTGGTATTTTGTAGAAGAGCCACACTCAAGGGGCCAAAAAAAAGCCGCATGTGGCTCTCGAGCCGCGGTTTGCCCACCACGGCCCTACAAAGATCCTATTTGCCTTTAGGGGGCCTTTTTACTGATTGCTTATCCAACTGGTTATTTTCGGGTTACAAAGCGGTCTAGCTTTCGGGGGGAGAGGGGGGAAATCACTTCAGATTTACAGAAAAGTTGTGAAGATTCTACAAAGATTGCTTACTTAACATCATTGCATAACCTCGGTACAGTGTCAAAATGAAGACGTTAACATTGGTATAAAGCTATTGATTAAACTACAGACTTTATTTGGATTTCACCCATTTCCCCACAAATGCCTTTCCTCCACCCCACAACTCGGGGCCGTAACACGTTCTCAGTATTTTCTTGCTTTTCATGACGTTAGCGGCTTTGAGAAGTACTGATCAGGTACTTTTGGCGGCTTTGAGAAGTACTAATCAGGTATTTTTGTAGAATGTCTCTCAGTCTGTCTAATATTTCCTCATGATGACATTTGGGGTTAGGAGTCTTTGAGAAAAATGACCTGCTATCGGTTTTTGTATGTTGGTTTTGTACACAGTGAACCTGCTGACCTCTCTCTCACCTTAATTCTAATAGTCTGTCTATAGATTTTCCTGGATTTTTTAACTGACGTTTTTACTGGATTTGGCCATCGTACCTCATTTCATTATCACAGCGCGTTGGCTAAGACCTCTGGGGCGATGTGGGATAAGTCTTGTTCTAGATTCGGCAGGGGATCTTACTCTTTACCATCAAGTAAAAAGGATCACGACAAGCTTTCTGGTAGAGCCTCTCTATTGGAGGTTACGGAAATCCCTCTAAGAGTTTCCTAAAAAATTTTTACCATAAATTACCTTTACAAGTATCTTTTCTACATCTGTTGGGGGAACTGTACTTTATTATTTTATGTAACCTGTTGATGTAGGGACTCGAGGTGGACTTTCTGATGGCGAAACATGTTTGAATTCCTAAACCCTACTTGGCTGAGATGGTGAGGGTCTGATTTAAACACACATGCTCATGCGGCGGGATACTGCTGGGTTACATCTTACTTTTGTTTGTTTTTTTTTGCACCTAAGGTCTTACTTTGTTATGTTTTCCTTGTATGGTTCCAGTATCAAGACTATAGTTTCATAAAATGATTTGGCTGGGTTGCTACCTTGCTGCTTATGCTTTCCACAACACCATACAAAAAATTGAGAATCTCTACTTTTTAAACAGTTAGTATAACTCACTATAAAATTATTTAAATCTGATGTCTTTTTGCATGGAATATCTTGGACTTCTTTTTTCTGCTTTTCTGGAGTCAATTTTGGTCATTTATAGTTTAAAAATAAAATTGTCCATGTCACTTAAATTCATTAGCATGTAATTAGACAGAGTGTTCTTTTGATTTTTAACTTATTCTTCACTGGTAATTATGTCCTCTAATCTATTAATGTCATTTAATCTATTTTTCATCCATTTCCTTCACTGTTGCTTAAGACAATTTTATGTCTTTTAAATTGACCCTTGCTTTTTTTTTAAACCATTTTCTTTCTCCTTTTCCATTTAATTAGCTTCTTTATTATTTGCTTCCTTCTACTTATTTGAGTTTATTTTCCTAGCAGCTTGAATTGTGTATTTAACTTATTTGCTTTTAATATTTCTTACATTTCACAGATATATTTAAGGCTATGGTTTCCTTCCACGTGCCACTTGAACCACATTCCATATATTCCATTAGATTTCCTCTTAGCGATATTAGGAATGTGTTTAGATTCCCAAGCGCCCTGAAAAATGCTTTGGATTGTAGATTTTTTCATTTAAGTGCATTTTGCCAAATGATATGGCTTGTTATTATTTGATGTTTGCTAAAACTTCTCTTGTGATAAATCAGGCTATCTGGGTATTATAAGCCCATGGATTAGCTCAGAGCTTAATGCATAGAAGCCTCTGAATGTTTATTTATTCATTCTTTCAACAAAATATTTGCATGCTTGCTACATATAAGGCCAATGCTAGGCATAGTTCACTGCAAAGGACACTGAAATGGCCCCCACCCTAATTAACTTGCTAGATAACGGCTTCAAGCTTCAGTCTGAGAAGATAGGTTTAGTAAGTTGACAAAATTAACTTTTAAAAATGTGGTGAGGGCTCTGAAGAAGAAGAAGAAAAACACATGTTGAAATGAGGAGGGCTGTGCTAGTATGGTGGTTCCATAGAGTGGTCAGTGAAGACTTCTCTGAGGGAACAAAGGCTGGGACTAAATTGTGTAAAAGAGCCATTCCGGGGAAGATCAAGGGAAAGAACATGCTGGAAAGATAAAATACCAATGTACAAAGACCATAAAAGAAAAACAGAAAAAAGACGCCAGAATGGCTGGAGGGTAGCAGGAATGGGGTTGAAGGGCATAAAATGAGATTGTTCAGGTATGCAAAAGACCTCTCTTTCGAAACCAGAGGCCAAGATAATGGTCATTTCAGTTTCGTTTACAGTGACCTGAATGTGATGGGGAGCCACTAAAGACTTTCCACAAGACCTGACAGCATCCCCGGTCGTGATTCGCGCTGCCGTGGGGAGACCTGGGGGGCTGGGGATAGGTAAGAGAGGAGGCAGGAAGCCAGTGAGGCACACACGGCGCCTGGACAAAGGATGACAGTGCTCTGAGGTAGGAGGGCGGCAGTGGACACAGGCAGAAGTGAACCCAAAGGGACAAATCTCGCTGAAAATTTGTGTATGTGTGGCGAAGAAAAAGGCGACTTGGGCTACACGGCAGACAGGTGAAAGTGTTGCTCGGTGGGTCTGGAGTAGCAAATTTGGGCAGAGGAAAAGCACAAACGAAGAGCCCTCTTCGGGATGTGTTACATTTGAAATGCTTATAAACATGCACGTGGAGATGTGGCGTAAGGGTTCTGGGGAGGCCTCTGCTCGAGTTCTGACTCTGGGGTCCTCCTGCACAGAGCCGGAGTGTTACAGGAGCAGTCCGTTTAAAATAAATACTGCTTTCCAAAACAGAGAGATGGGTTCTTCAGGACCCTCGTGTATAGTGCCGAACAGGTAAATATCTTAGTATACAAATGCGTGTGCAGTGCGTCGGCAATTCAAACCTAACCCACTTCCCTTAGGGTGAACTTGCTTTGTGTGTTCATCTTCACAAGGAATTGCAGGACGACATAAAACCAATCATTCCTATTAAAGACAACCACCTCTTTCACCAAACCTGCTCCTAAATTCAAATATGAAAAGAACAGGTCCACAGAGCAATTAATTACACTGTTAAGATTAAAGACAAGCAAATGACAACTCTGTCACGAACCAGGCGATATAAAAGGGAACCGTGTCAACCATTTGGCAGAGAGGCGAAGTTCAGAACGACAGGAGTTTCTGTATGCGGGAAGGCTCATGTACCCCGCGTTTGCTCACATGTCCCTGTCCTCGAGGGCACTGGGCACCCTGTCTCAGAGGGAGCAGAACATTCCCAAGTCAGGCCTGGTCAGCACGGCTCAGTGGCTGAGGATCTGCCTATGAAGCAGGAGGTCACAGTTCCATTCCCATTCGGGGCTCATGCCTGGGTTTAAGGCTTGATCCCCGGTGGGACATGCAGGAGGCAGCCAATCAATGATTCTCTCTCATCACTGATATCTCTCTCTCTCTCTCTCTCTCTCTCTTTCTCTCTCTCTGAAATACATAAAGTACATATTTTTTAAGTGAAAAATATTAAAAGAAATTCCAAAGTCAGCTATCACATGCTAATCAAAACACTGAGAAAATGTAGGGCTGTTCACATACTTTTTCTTTTTTTTTTTTCTCACATCGGTTTACCAGCCACAAAGCTCTAATCCTGAACTGGCACTCATTTATTCAATCATTCAGCAAATAGGTATTAAGTTTATCAACCCCATCCAGACACGGGGGACATAATGATAATAAACGAGGAGACTCCGTCTCTGTCTCCGTAGGGCTGAAAAGTCCATGGATGGGGCCAAACAATCAAATAAGCATACACATCATATGCGTGGCAGTACATGTGATGAGGACAGACAGACTGCTGTGTGCATGTACAAAGAGAGAGTCTGACCTGGGCCAGGTGCTGAACAAGGACATTCCCTGCCTCCCTGACAGCGTGGACAAGAGGAATGTGGAGAGCCGGGGGGTTAGAGACAAACACTGGAGACAGAAGCCAGACCTCGCAGGGCCCCTAGGTCATTTAAGGACTGCGGATTCCTGACAAACAACCTCAAGCTATAGAATTCTGCACTCCACTCTCACTTAAATCTCTACCAAACGGCATGCCTTCCACACTCACAATGTCAGCAGCCTGGAGACACAAGGAGAGGCGATTTCGCTTTCCCAGGCAGCTCATCGAGGCCGGAGAAAACACACTCACGTAGCTGCTTTTGTCCAAGTCCCACTGAGGAGCCAAATCTAAAGCGGTGCTAAATGTGTGTTTTTATTTGTTACGTGAAAAGGGGGACGTGCACATATGCACATTTGCTTCACGAGGCCTGGGACAACTGTGGGCAGACTCTTCACGAAAGCAGTGACACTGGCCCACTTGGCGGGGCTCGGCAGTTGTGCACTCACCCAAGAACTGAGAGGCTGCAGGTTCGATTCTCAGTCAGGGCATATGCCCCAGTTGCAGGCTCAATCCCCAGTGCGGGGTGTGCAGGAGGCAGCCGATCAATGATGTTTCTCTCTTCGTTGATGTTTCTAGCCTCTCTATCCCTCTCCCTCTGAAAATATCAACAAAAATATTTTTTTTAAAAAATAGTGACGACACTGGTTACCTACAGGGAGGAAAAGTGGTGGCTGGAGATGAAATGTGGGCAATAAATTTTCCCTGTATTTCCATTTCTTTTTTAAATTTGGAACCACACAAACATTTTACCTATTACAAATTAAAGCAAACATGTTAACATTAGGTAAGACCAGTGGTCGGCAAACTCATTAGTCAACAGAGCCAAATATCAACAGGACAATGATTGCAATTTCTTTTGAGAGCCAAATTTTTTAAACTTCAATTTCTTCTAATGCCACTTCCTCAAAACAGACTTGCCCAGACCGTGGTATTTTGTGGAAGAGCCACACTCAAGGGGCCAAAGAGCCACGTGTGACTTTCGAGCCGCAGTTTGCCGACCAACGGCTTTAAATCAATACATGAACATTTTCTAAGGAAAATAAAAATGACAAAACCGATTACTAAAGGAATGGGGGGGGGAAAATCTTATGGAGGATTCCTGTGTTCAGACTCTGCGGTGTGTTTTAATAACCTAGCACGGGACTTTTCAACCACACAAGCTTAAAAACTCCTCTTCACTGAGCATGCGCCGTGCGCCAGATACTGCATGGAGCATTGCATGTATTTGCAGCTCACCCTTCCAGTACCTGAGACAGGTGCCCTCATCACCTGGTTTGCACATGAGGAGACTGGATTCATGCAATCTCACTCAAACCTACTTGCCTGCCTCGTAAACGACTCCAGAGATCAGACCCTTCACCTATGCCACATAACTCTGTGCTAATAACTCAGAAAACCTTTTCTAGGGAAGCAGAGGTGACGTGAAATTTCAGTTGAACTGGAAGTGTCTTTCAGAAATGCCCAGGGAGGGGAGGGAATTATTCTTAGTCTGCACAAATTGTTCCAGGGCATTAAAAAAGACAGAAGGTTTGCCAACTCATTGAACTAAATTAGAAGAGAGGCTCCCAAGAACATATTTCTTACGATGAATATGTGTTCCCAAAATAGCTCTCTCGTACGAGGCACTTGCTCTAAGTCGGGCACTGGGTTAAGCGCTTTAAACACAGCCTAGATGCCACTTGGAAAACGGCCCGCAGCTCCTTAAAAAGGTTAGGCAGAGTTACCACAGGACCCAGGAATCCCATTTCTAGGAGAGATTAAAACACATGCCCACATACACACGTGCACATGAATGTGCACAGCAGCATTATCGTCACAGTTAAGAGTGGGAACAACCCAAACGCCCCAGCTGGTAACTGGTACGTGAAATGTGGTCTCTGCATACAGCAGAGTGTCTGGCCATGAAAAGGAAGCCCTGACACACGCTACAGCAATGCTAAGTGAAAGAAGCCAGGCATAAAAGCCCATGTTGCGGAATTCCATTTACATGAAATGTTCTGAGTAGGCAAAACTTGTAGAAACAGGAAGTAGACTTGATAGTTGTCTTGGGCCATGAGGTGAGGGAAATGGAGAGTGAGGGTTTCTTTTTAGGATAGAGAGAATGTTCGAAATTGATTGTGGTGATGGTTGTAGAACTCTGTAAATATACTTAACACCTGTGCACTTTAAATGGGGGAACTGTATCATATATGAATTATACTTGAGTAAAACTATTCTATATGTATATACATACGTGCACAGCATTACATGTGTATATGTATACACGCGTGCGCGCGCGCACACACACATACTAGAGGCCCAGTGCACGACATTTGTGCACTGAGGGGTTGGGAAGGGAATCCCTCAGCCCAGGCCAGCACCCTCTCACAATCTGGAACCCCTAGGTCAGTGGTGTGCAAACTCATTAGTCAACAGAGCCAAATATCAACAGTATAATGATTGAAATTTCTTTCGAGAGCCAAATTTTTTAAACTTAAAACTTCTTCTACACCACTTCTTCAAAACAGTCTCGTCCAGGCCGTGGTATTTTGTGAAAGAGCCACACTCAAGGGGCCAAAGAGCCGCATGTGGCTCGAGAGCCGAGGTTTACCGAACACTGCCCTAGGTGGACCTCCCCCGAGGGATCCTTAGCACTGCCTCAGAGGCAGGAGAGGCTCCTGCCACTGCCCCTGCACTGGCCAGCCATGAGCCTGGCTTCTGGCTGAGCAGCACTCCCACTGTGGGAGCACACTGACCACCAGGGGGTAGCTCCTGCCCCCTGGTGGTGAGTGCATATCATAGCGACCGGTCATTCCACTGTTCAGTCGATTTGCATATTAGCCTTTTATTATATAGGATGAGTTCTCCCAGTAATCTTAGTGAAACTGCAACTAATATACTTATTTTATAGATGAGCTTAGAGAGGATGTCATCTACTCAAGGTCATAATCTAACCGGTTGAGAAAGCCAGGGTTCAAAGCTAGGTCTTTCTGTCTACACTGCTTACTCTGTACTTCCTAACACAATCCTATACAAACACAATGACAATCTTTAAGAAAGGGCTGCCTTTTTTTTAAGAAAACATGCACTTACGACTAATGGCTCATGAAGGCAATCTCCTAAAGACCACTAATTCCTACAGTGCCATTAAGCATTCTAGAACAAGAGCTTGGAAGGCTGTGCACGAGAAAGAACCTAGCAAATGCTTTACAATCTCAAATGGGTCTTACTTTAAGAGTGCCCCGGAGGCTAATAAAATAGCTTTTATTTGTTAAACGTTTACAACTGGCCAGGCCTGGCACCAAGCGCTGCATGTGCATCGTGTTTGATACTAGTAACAACTCTGTGAGGTAGAGACCATGATCATCCGCGTTTTCCAGACCCGAGGCGCGCCTTGAGAGGTCGGTGCATCGTCCCAGGCTACATGCCAGTCGGTGGAAGATCAGGAGTCAGAACAACTCCGTCACACGCCCGAGCTCTCCACCACCAATGGGTGCATCTGTCGGCTCTTCCATCCGACAGCCATAATGAAATCGATCATTCCTGGAAGGCAGGCAGATGATAAAAACTTGGCAAGTGTCGAGGGAGTGTTTTCTTCAAGAAGTGCCCTAAGCCCTTGCCATTTACGGGCAATTTTCTTCACACTCCCAAGGAACAGGTAATTCCTGAGCTTTCTAAATTACACCACTTCGGCAGAGAAACAGAAGTCTTTCATTTTAACAACAAGGCACAGCGGTTTTCAACCCCAAATATACCTTTTTGAAAGAAAAAAAAAAATCAAACCACACAAATCTATCTTATTGTGAAGTAACAACAGCTAATATTCATAATGTATCTGTGCCAGGGGTTTTTCTAAGCATTTTACAAAGTGTTAGCTTATTTCAGCTTGAGGATTCAATGCCCAGGACCGAGCATTTTATCTTCTGAACTGTCGGAAGGATGTACTATTATAATCTCTATCTCGGGGATGAGGAAAGAGAGGCAAAGAGAAGTTGGGTGACCATGTGAGCAAAGTCATGTGGCTAATAAGCGGCTAGGACTTAAATCCAGTCATGTATCTCCACCCTCTAGCACTTACTCTGTCTAACTCTCAAAAAATCATGGAGATGGCCAGTCTGTTTGTAGTTCACTAGACTCCCAACGGTGTGCACGACCACTCACATGCTCTCGGGCCGACAGGCTGAGGGGCACGCATGTTAGTATAATGCCCGTTTGCAAGATGAAGAACGCGGCTGGGTGCTGAGCAAATCGCCCAAATATACCCAATCAATACACATCAGAACCAAGTTTTCTGACCACACCACACGGCTAGACTGTGTGCCGTGCAATCCTCTGATAGGGGTCAGGAAACTAAGGCCCGAAGGCCAAACCCACCCCAGCTGTTTTTGCACAGTGCGCATATAAAACAGGTGAATTAACCATGACTTAAGTGATTGGACAACAAACGAAAGAATAATCTCTCAGGTCGCAAAAATTACGTGAGATCCAAATTTCAATGTCCATAAAGTTCCACTGGACAGGCCACACCCACGTGTACACACTATCCATGCTGCTTTCACTTACAACAGCTGAGTAATTTCGACAGGCACCAAATATCCCACAAGACCTGAAATATGTACTGTTTGGCCCTTCACAGAAAAGGTTACCGACTCCTGTTTTTAGTCTTAAATTTAAAACTCTTAGTGGCACGGAAGGGGAGTGTATAATAAAAAGCACCCCCCCCCCCCGCCCCCAAAGGAAGAAAAGGCATGGCTTTAAAGCAATGGTTCTCAATCTTTCCAATGCCTCGACCCTTTAATGCAGTCCCTCGCGTTGTGGTGACCTCCAGCCATAAAATTATTTTCGTTGCTACTTCATACCTGTAATTTGCCACTGTTATGACTCGTAATGTAAATAACTGTGTTTTCTGATGGTCTTAGGTGACCCTGCTAGCGGTTCTCACCCTGTGGGTCGAGAAGGTTGAGAATCACTGCTTTAAAGGGCGACTAGAATAGGGATGGAAACTTAAGTTCCAACTTTCAAGGAACGGATAATTTCTCTGTCCCATAATGTGTTCCGAGGCCTAGGAATCAGTGGGGGGGGGGGGGGGGGAGGGGGGCTTCCCAGTCCCTCTCACTGGTTCACAGAGGTTTACAATCCCTAAGCTGTTTTAAATGGCGAGAACTCGACGTGATGGAAGCAACAGCTGACAGCTAAGGATTGTTGTTCCCTGCGCTGCCAGGTGCTGTGCTAAGGAAAAGATTTCCATTGGATCCTCTGACGTTACCGGGAAAGGTAATCGGCCCCCAATTCCGTGGGTGGAACTGGGGCCTCGGGAGGATACGCACATTTCCCAGCGCACCAAGGCTGGTAAGAGCTCAGGCCACTAACCCTCGTTACTGCCTGGAGAGACTCGATTCTTAACAACACGCCATTTCATTTTAACCCAAGGAATCTGCTAATATTAAGGAAATGCCTAATTTCCTGAGAAAACAAAAGTACCAAAACCAACTATCAAAATAATATGGGGGGGGCCGAAACTGCTTTGGCTCAATGGATAAAGCGTCGGCCTGCGGACTGAAGGGTCCCGGGTTCGATTCTGGTCAAGGGCATGTACCTTGGCTGCGGGCACATCCCCAGTGGGGGGGCGGGGCGGGGCGGGGATGGTGCAGGAGACAGCTGATCAACGTTTCTAACTCTCTATCCCTCTCCCTTCCTCTCTGTAAAAAAAAAAAATCAATAAAATATATATTTTTAAAAATACCACGGCCTGGGCGAGTCTATTTTGAAGAAGTGGCGTTAGAAGAATTTTTAAAAATCTGGCTCTCCAAAGAAATTTCAATCGTTGTCCTGCGGACCAATGAGTTTGCCGACCCCTGTCTAGTCCATCTTCCCGAGACGTCCAGGAAAAGGCAATTCCTCTGGGAAATGGGGAACGGGGCCACATTTGGTTTTTCAAAAATGTAGGAACACAAGAAAAAAAATTTTAAATGGAGAGTCTAAGGGAACACCCAACAGATTTAGTGGCTGCTCGTGGCTGGGAGCCACCCTCGCTGCAAAGGGCTTGAGGGGATTGTGGAGGGATGATGGAAACGCCCCCCAAACGGGTTGGGGGTGAAAGTTGCACACATAGGCGCGCACGCGCACGCGCGCACACACACACAAGGGCTTAAAAAGCCGCCCTGCTGCGCATTCGCAAGGGGTGCGTTTTAGCTCTACGTACAAAAATCACACGTCAAAGGAGGCTGGCGGTTCCGGTCACCGGTTGTGCCATTTCCCCGGACTGGGCTTCCTCCCGTTGACAGCGACGCCCGGCAACAGCCAGCTGCTCCTCGCTCCTGGGAAACACGCGTCCGTCCGTGGGGCTGTGCGTTGGGAGCAGGCCCCGGGCCTCCCCCGTCTGGTCCCGGAAGTCTCTGCCTCTTCTCCCTCACAGCCCCATCCCGTCCAACAGTCTCTTTTCACCTTTTAAACACACCCCGCCGGTGAGGCCGGGCGTCTTCTCCCAGAGGCAGCCCCCGCAGACCGTTGCCAGAGCCCGAAAAGCGAGATTGTGAGGTCATCAGCGAACCCCTTGGCGTCTGACGGGGCCCCTGCCCGGCGCGAGGCCTTGAGGCGCGAGGCCTGACGGGAGGCCGGGGCCTCAGGCTGGAGGTCGCCACCGGAAGAGGAAGGAAGTCCATGTCCGAGGTGTCCCGAGGAGGCCCCCCGCGACGCGACGCGAGCGCATCAACCTCACAGGCACCTTCTAGACGATGCCTCGCTGCCCCTGACGGCGGGGTCCGCGTCCTGCGATGACCCAAGATGGCGGCGCTGGGAGCCCCCGAGGCAGGCTGCGCATGCGCCAGGCCCGGCCTTCCGGTTTAGGCCCGCGCCAGGCCCAGGCCTTCCGGTGTAGGCCCACGCCTGTGCGTCGAGTTCCCGGATTTTCCCAGAGCTGGGGAGGAAGTCGCCCAGTCTCTCCGTAGAGAGTCGCTCGGGAGGACCACGGCCTTCACTCCGCACAGTGTCAGAGTCGCGGGGCTCCAAGTCCTGCCGCACCCACAGAAGCGGACAGCGGTGGGGGCCCAGGAATAAGCATTTCCTGGTCAGCGGGCCACCTGCTTTTGTAGTTCTCACCCCAGCGCTGCGGGGACGCCCCTGCGCAAGGGCTTCTGGGAAATAGTAAAGGGAGACAAAAATCCTTCCCTCCTGAGCGCACGGCCAGATCTGGAAACTTAACTATCTGCACCGTTGTCTGTACCCAGCTGTCTGTTACAGAGCTTGGTGAGAAATGTATCTGGACCCGGTGACTTTGGGAATTTCGACCTAGGGCCAGTGGTAGGCAAACTCATTCGTACGCAGAGCCAAATGGCCACAGCACCACCACGATTGAAATTTCTCTGGAGAGCCCAATTTTTTTAAACTTCTTCCAACGCCGCTGCTTCAAAATAGACTCACCCAGGCCGTGGTAGTTTGTGGAAGAGCCACCCTCCAGGGGTCAAAGAGCCGCACGTGGCTTGAGAGCCACAGTTTGACGACCGCCGGTCTAGGCAATGAGCTAATTCTATCCCCCTCTCCCCCTCTCCACCTCTCCCCCTTCTTTTTATAGTATTGGGGAAAAGTTGGGAACGCTGGAAGAGCTAATTCTTATTTTTTTGTTTTGTTAATCCTCACACAAGGATTTTTTTTTCCATTGATGATTTTCTTTCCTTTTTTTTTTTTTTTTTACAGTGACAGGGTGGGGGTGGGGGGCAGAGAGAGAATTATCGATGTTTGATTATTTGCGCCCCGACAGGGCAGGATCAAACCTGAAACCCAGGCACTGGAAATCTGTGACCTTTTGGTGTATGGGCCCATGCTCTAACCACTGAGCAACATCAGCCAAGGGCAAGAGCTAATTCCTTTTAAAAAGTTTGATTGATTGATTAAGGTATTACATGTGTGTCCTCATTCCTCCATTAACCCCCCTAACCCTCCCAGCACTCATGCCCTCACACCCCTGGTGTTTGTTTCCATCAGTTAGGTTTATATTCATGCATACAAGTACTCTGGTTGATCTCTCCTCCTTTAAAAATAAATTTCACGTCTAGACTAGCTAAAAGGATATTCACCACAAACGTGAGGATTGCAAAGTACACAACATATGTAGCAGCATAAGATGCATTCGGAAATTTGATTTATTCTTGGACTGTACATTTCCCATGGACTGGGAAGTTCTCTTTTAAATCATTAAATATTAAGACGACCATCTCTGCTATTAAATTACAGTAAATGTCCTACCATTCAAATTAAGCCTTTACTCCCCTTGAGAGTTTTCAACATCAATTGATTGAGCTTCAGACTTTGCAACGTTTACCCTTATAGAGATCATCTTTACAGTTCCTCTGGGAAATGGGGAAATGGAAATGTGTCGCGTTTTGTTTTCAAAACTATGAAAACGAGAATTTTTTTTTAATTTAGGAAATACAGCTCAGTAAAATAAAATTGTTGGATTTCATTTTCCCATGGTTTTTTTTTTTTTTTTAAGTTTTCGTTTCAGAATTCTATTAGGTCATATTTTGACTAGGTTTCATTATGTTCTGGGGGGAAGATATGATTCTATGACAAGCATGAAAACACCCCACCATTTTTTTTTCTACCCCACCTTTAAAGGTGCCTGGCACAGAATGTGTGATCTGTAAATATTTTTCAAGTGAATGACTAAAGTCTTTCAAAGGGGGGGTTGTGTCCGGAGTTAGAATTACCGTTCAAGTTGAATCATCTGTTGGTTAGCTGATAAAATCAACTTTTCAGGTGTCACAAACTAGCCTAGCATGAGAAGTAGAGTTGCCAGGGTCAGCAAATAAAAATACAAGATAACTCAGTCAAATGTGAATTTCAGATTAACAATAAATAATTATTTACTTACTGATTGATTTGAGAGAGAGCGAGAGAGACATGGATTTGTTGTTCCACTTATTTATGCCTACATTAGTTGATTCTTGTACGTACCCTAACTGGGGATGGAACCTGCAACTGTGGCATATCAGAACGAAACTCTAACTGAGCTACCCAACCATGAGCAACACATACTTTTAAAAAATATATATATTTTTTATTGATTTCAGAGAGGAAAGAAGAGAGATAGAGACATCAATGATGAGAGGGAATCATCAATCTGCCATCTCTCGCACACCCCCACCCCCTTCCAGGGGATCGAGCCTGCAACCTGGGCATGTGCCCGGACCGGGAATGGAACCATGACCTTTTGGTTCATAGGTCAATGTTCAACCACTGAGTCGCACTGGCTGGGTGAACAAATAATTTTTTCGCATTGGTATGTCCCGTTAGGGCATACTGGGTTTCCTATATTTTATCTGGCACCATAGTATTGAGGTAGGAAAGAAAGATGATTTCATACCTCTTAAAAAGAGAACTAGAGAATGGGGCGGGGGGGGGGGGCGGAAATAGTATCTGAATTTTACAAATAAATACCTCCAAACAATTCTGAAGCAGGCCTGAAGACCACACTTGAGAAATTTTGATTTATAAAGTACCTGGCCTTGCAGCAAGGATTGTATTTACATCATCTCATTTTAAAGAAAGATTTTATTATTTCATTATTTTTATGTTACAAATGAGGAAAGAGGCTCAGAGATAGGAGGCCACTCATTCAAGTTTCCACATTTTCATTCAGTCACCCCCCCCCCCAAAAATATTTATGGAGAACCGTGTGCTGATCTGGTCTATTGATTTCACATGCAATCCGCCTCCAGAGCTGGAAAATTCCAGTCTCTGCCCATTCCTCAGCTTCCTGCCCCTTCCCCACTGCAGCTGCAGTTTCCGTGGTAACAGAGCTACCTACTTTCTATGGCTAATGAGAGTTGAGAGCACTTGAAGAGGAACAAGCCAGAACCATTAGCATTGACCTTAGCCTGGCTGGGGGATGGGAGGAGCCGCCTGCAGCTCCCGTGTTTTATGCAAGTGTGAAAATCTGGTGGGATCTCTACGGTGGCTTCGTGAGTCCAGGCAGACTGCACAGACTCACAGGTTTTCAGTTCAGAAGCTGCTGCCAACACCAGTGAGGGACACATTATGCATCCTTACCGTTTATTAATTCCATTAATCTATCATCCAACTAATACTTGGAGGAAAGGTGGCTTTCCATGTTTTAGACCGGTGGTCTTAGACCCACAGGCTGAGAACCGCTAGCAGGGGTCACCTAAGACCATCGGAAACGCACAGATATCTACGTTACGGTTCGTTAACAGTAGCAACATAACAATTATGAAGTAGCAACGAAAATAATTTTATGGTTGGGGGGGGGGGTCACCACAACAGGAGGAACTGTAATGAAAGGGTCGAGGCATTAGAAAGGTTGAGAACCACTGTTTCAGACAATGCTAGAAAGACCCTGAAGATATCATTGCTATCAAAACATGCATGGCTTATGGGGAAGGAAGAAGTTTTCACCCAGCCCTGGCCAGGTAGCTCAGTTGATTCAACAGTTGATTAGACAGACAGTTGTCTCAATACGCCAAGGTTGTGGGTTCAGTCCTGGTCAGGGCACATACAAGAATCAACCAATGAATGCATATGTAAGTGGAACAAAAAAAAAAATCGATGTTTCTTCCTCTCTGCCTTCCTCTCTCTCAAATCAACAAAATTTAAAAAGTTTTAAGTATGCCCTTCCTCCAACTGTTCTAATAGTTAAATAGACATGCGACAGATTGACAAACAAACAAACAAACAAAAAAGTAGACTTAAGCCCTCACCGGTTTGGCTCAGTGGATAGAGCGTCGGCCTTCGGACTGAAGGGTCCCGGGTTCGATTCCGGTCAAGGGCATGTACCTTGGTTTCTGGGACCTCCCCAGTGTGTGTGTGTGGGGGTGCACAGGAGGCAGCTGATCATTGTTTCTCTCTCATCGATGTTTCTAGCTCTATGTCCCTCTCCCTTCCTCTCTGTAAAAAAATCAGTGAAATATATATATTTTAAAAACTAGACTTAATTATGGGAACCCCACACACATAAGACGTTCGGGAACAGAAAGGAAAAAGGCCAGCACACAATTCTCAATACATATTGTTTTGGGAGTGACTGAATGGAAATAGGGAATCTTGAACAAGTGACCTCCTATCTCAGAGCTTCCTCCCTCGTTTGTAAAATAAAAATAACGAAATAATAAAACATTTAAAAATACAGGCACTCTGGGTTAAGGAATGAGGCAAAGTGCCCTGGACCTTCCTAAGGGGATAAGAAGAGCAGATGTTCCATCCTAAGAAGTTTGCCTGGCCCCTATACATAGGTCACAAAAGGTTAATTCTGGGGAATCATGCTTATTATGGGAAAGACCCGTCATTTAAATTCTTGTAGGTAGTTAAAGGAAGAGCAGATATTTCCCCTGAGTGTGCAGAATCTTGATTGCTGCCTTTAGCTCAAAATCGGAGAGGCCTGTTCTGAACCCTCTAACCTCTCCACCTTTCTGTTTCTGAGAATCCAGCAGAGGAGACGGTTATTTATTTGTCCATTCCTCAGCATATTCTGCGAGCCCATTATGTATGAGACATTTATTAGAGTCTGGCGAGGGGGGTGGGGGTGGGGAGAAGAGGGTGTTACAGAGGCGAGTTTAAAAAATAGGACAAAATACTGGAAATAGCCGAAACCAGTTTGGCTCAGTGGATGGAGCGTGGGCCTGTGGACCGAGGGGGTCCCAGGTTCGATTCCGTTCGAGGGCACGTACCTTGGCTGCGGGCACATCCCCCAGTGGGGACTTGTGCAGGAGGCAGCTGATGGATGTTTCTCTCTCATCATTTCTAGCTCTCTATCCCTCTCCCTTTCTCTCTGTGAAAAATCAATGAAATATATTTTTTAAAAAAATACTGGAAATGACCTGGTGAGATTGATGTTAGATGTTAAACATATAATCACAAACACAGCAACCATTTACTGAGCATCTACTAGGGCACCAGGCGCTGTTTTAGGCAAAGGGACTTGATAGCCATTCTCATGGCGCTTACGCTTACATTCTGGCGGAAAGAAAGGGGAAAAAAATAAATGTGTGAATGGATCGAGTAGCGTTCTTTCCAGCAAACAGGATATTCAACTCAAATGGGGCTTACATAAAAAGGAGAATGTATTGGCCTAATTCAGTGGTCGGGGGCTCTTGAGCCACATTCGGCTTTTGGCCCCTTGAGTGTGTGGCTCTTCCACAAAATACCACGCCCCCCCGGGCGAGTCTCTGTTGAAGAGGTGGCGTTAGAAGAAGTTTAAGTTTTAGAAATGTGGCTCTCCAAGGAAATTTCAACCGTTGTGCTGTTAATAGTTGGCTCTGTGGGCTGAGTTTGCCGACCACTGGTCTAATTCTTTTTAATTTTTATTTTTAAAATATATTTTATTGATTATTTTACAGAGAGGAAGGGAGAGGGATAGAAAGTCAGAAACATCTCGACCAGAGAGAAACATCGACCGGCTGCCTCCTGCACACCTCTTACTGGGGATGTGCCCGCAACCAAGGGACATGCCCTTGCCCGGAATCGAACCCCGGGACCTCTCAGTCCGCAGGCCGACGCTCTAGCCACTGAGCCACACCGGTTTTGGCCACTGGCCTAATTCATTGAAAACGGCAAAGGCATAGTTAGTTGCATGGGTATTTATAAACGTACTCCGTATGATGGCAGACCTCTGTCGCTGTTCTGCTCCACACTCCTTTTCCCTGCTTCTTCCTCTCCCTGCAAAACCCTCTCTTCCATGAGAAACTAATCAGTATCTGACCAAGGCCTGCTCAGCCGCCCCGGATTCCCTGATTTAACCCAAATGAAAAGGATCCCTACGAAGAGTGAGGCAGAGGGCAATTAGACACACAGACGAGGAGATGGTGTGGAAGGAGAGGCCGGGGGGCAGTCTGTTGAGGACTCACCCACCCCTGGTTCAGCCCTTTGAGGATTGCTCACCCACACCTCGTGTTGGCCTGGGAAGGAGAACTACCTGGTGCGCACCCTTGCCCTGTCCGAGGCATGCTGCTTCGCTGTGCCTGCAGTGGGCAGAGGGACCCAGCTGCTGGCGGGCTAGGCACGCGTGTCTGAATCATAGAGGGGACGCCCGACCTCCTGGGAGGGTCCTGATGG
>CM050525.1:1535484-1607984 GCA_027563665.1 Antrozous pallidus | reverse complement strand
ATAGCTGTATGATTTTTGTCCAGTCTCATACCCCTTTTCTCCCCAAGAATTGTCAGTCCATTCCCTCTCTGTGCCCCTGATTCTATTATGTTCACCAGTTCATCCTGTTCATCAGATTTTCAGTTCACTTGATTTTTAGAGTCACTTGTTGGTAGATGTGTATTTGTCATTCATAATTTTTATTTTGACCATTTTCTTCTCCTTCTTCTTCTTCCTCCTCCTCTCCTCCTCCTCCTCCTCCTCCTCCTCCTCCTCCTCCTCCTCCTCCTCCTCCTCCTTCTTCTTCCTTCTTCTCCTCCTTCTCCTTCTTCTTCCTCTTCCTCTTCCTCTTCCCCTTCTCCTTCTCCTTCCTCTTCCTCTTCTTAAAGAATACCTTTCAGCATTTCATATAATACCGGTTTGGCGGTGATGAACTCCTTTAGCTTTTTCTCATCTGCGAAGCACTTTATCTGACCTTCGATTTAGGCCGCCACAGAGCTGGGTTTGTCAACCTCGGTCCCGCTAACATTTGGGGCCATTCTGTGCAGCGGGGGTTGCTCTGAGGCAATAGAAGGTTGAGCCCACAGCGCGGCTCAGGTGTCCCACCAAAGTTACCTGCAGACCTTGCCAACTGTTGTTCCCTGGGGGGCCCAAATCGCCCCTCTTTGGAGAGTCACAGCCACAGAATGAGATGACAAAGTGATAAAAGTGAAATTATTTTCATTGGTTTATAATTACATTTCGGGTTGTTTTTTTGTTTGTTTGTTTGTTTGTTTGAGCTTGAGAAACATCCTTTATAGACCTACTCTGTGCTAAGTCAGTGGCTGGCAAAGTCATTAGCCAACAGAACCAAATAGCAACAGGACAACGGTTGAAATTTGTTTTGAAGAGAGCCAAATGTTTTAAACATAAACGTCTTCTCACGCCACTTCTTCAAAACAGACTCGCCCGGGCCGTGGGTATTTTGTGGAAGAGCCACCCTCGAGGGGCCAAAGAGCCGCAGGTGGCTCGAGAGCCGCAGTTTGCCGACCCCTGTGCTAAGGGAAACGGAAACGCACTCAGTGCATGAGAAAATGCTGGTGTGAGCCGAAACCGGTGTGGCTCGGTGGATAGAGCGTCAGTCGGCCTGCAGACTGAGGGGTTCCGGGTTCGATTCCGGTCAAGGGCATGTACCTTGGATGCGGGCACATCCCCAGTAGGGGGATGTGCAGGAGGCAGCTGATGGATGTTTCCCTCCCATCGATGTTTCTGACTCTTTATCCCTCTCCCTTCCAGTACCCTGAATATCGGGGGGTGTGTGGGGGGACTGTATTAAAATGAGGACCCACGGACACAGTGGCACAGCGGACGGTTGGTCTTCACACCTTCCTTACGTCCTGCCACCGGGTGTTTTCTGGAATACTGGGCGCATTGTGCTCGCCCGAGAACACAGGTCCCTTCATTAATTATTAGACATTGATGTATACGTAGCTTGGACGGCAGCCGGCAGGCAGCTCATGAATCAGGGGGAAATTCCACGGAAGGATGTTGACCTAAAATTTTCATCGGGACACTGGGCCTTGTGTGCATGTGCTTAGGGAGATTTCCAGGCATAAATCTCTCTCCCGGCTGCAGCCATTTTCCTTTCTATCCCTCCCCATCAAGCTCACCCCCAGACCTCCTTACTGCTCTCTCCACCCCCATCCTCCCTACCGTGGAGGCAGCTGCCGTCTGCTCTCCGGTGACAGCTATGTGAGGTGCCCGTCCCGGCATCCTCCTTGGCCCCCTCACAGCCATTCTCCAATCGGCTTTCGGATGAGTGTGAAAACCCCTTTCGCGGCCCCGGACAGTTTGGCCCAGTGGATAAGAGTGTCAGTCCACAGGCTGGAGGTTCTTGGGGTTCAATTTCGGTCCGGGACACGTAGCTCGGTTGCAGGCTCGGTCCCTGCCCCCCCTAGTCTGGACACATGCTGGAAGCAACCCATCCATGTGTCTGTCTCACATCCACGTTTCTCTCCCTTTCCACTCTAGAAATCAATGGAAAAGCATCCTCAGGTAAGGATTAAAAAAAAAAAAAACAGCCGAACCGGTGTGGCTCAGTGGATAGAGCATCGGCCTGCGGACTGAAAGGTCCCGGGTTCGATTCCGGTCAAGGGCATGTACCTTGGTTGCGGGCACATCCCCGGTAGGGGGTGTGCAGGAGGCGGCTGATCGATGTTTCTCTCCCGTCGATGTTTCTGACTTTCTATCCCTCTCCCTTCCTCTCTGTGAAAAATCAATAAAATATATTTAAAAAACAAAACAAAAACCCAAAACCCTTCCATAGCAGCTCCAGCCCGTGTTGGAATGTTGTCCCATGAGCAGGTTGCGGGTTCAACGCCTGGTCAGAGCACATACTTAGGATTCAGGTTCTATCCATGTCGGGACTTGTACGGGAGGCGGCTGGTGGATGTTTCTCTCTCACATCTATGTTTCACTCTCTCTCTCTCTTTAAAATCAGTAAACGTATCCCCCGGTGAGGGTTAAACACACACACACACACACACACACACACACACACCCCTAGCTGCTTCGGCTCAGAGGACAGAGCGTCGGCCTGCAGACCAAAGGGTCCTGTGTTTGATTCTGGACCTTGGTTGCAGGCTCCTCCCCAACCCCAGGGCCCTGGTCGGTTGAGGCTTGTGCAGGAGGCAACCAGTTGATGCGATTCTCTTTCACATCCGTGTTTCTGTCTTTCCTTCTCTCTTCACTCTCCCTGAAAAATCAATGGGGAAAAAAAAATATATCCTCGGGCCCTCACTGGTGTGGCTCAGTGGATAGAGCGTCGGCCTGCGGACTGAAAGGTCCCGGGTTCCATTCCGGTCAAGGGCATGGACCTTGGCTGCGGGCACATCCTCAGGAGGGGGTGTGCAGGAGGCGGCTGATGGATGTTTCTCTCTCGTGGATGTTTCTAACGCGCTATCCCTCTCCCTTCCTCTCTGTAAAAAAAAAAAAAAAATCAATAAAATATATTTAAAAAAAAGAAAAGAAAAATATCCTCAGGCGAGGATTAACAAAAATAAAAAATAAACACACACCGCACACACACACACACATACACACACACACTTCCACAGCAAAGCACTGTCCCAGCCCCTCACACCATAGGGATAGTTCCCCTCAAAAAACAGAACAAAACAAAACAAAACAAAAACACAACCTCAGGGAAGGTAGGGGAGGGTGGGGGCAAGGTGGAGAGATCAACCGAGGGACTTGTGTGCACGCATATACGAACCTAATCAATAGACAAAGACAACAGGGGGGTGGGGCATAAGTGGAGGGGCGTAGGTGTTTTTAGATATTAAAAAAAAAAAATCCACAAAACAACAAAACCGATAACCACTGTTCACAAGGATGTGGAGACACGGGATCCTTGTAAGGCCAACCTCGGAAAGAGACGAAATACTGTACGATTCCATTCGTATGGGGTGCTTACAGTCGGAACTGACAGCAGAGCAGAACAGACCAGGGGTCCTGGAGCTCAGCTTCTCGAGAAGATGATTAAATTAGCTCCCCGGAGGGTTGTAACCACGCTGGAATGTAGTCCTGTCCTGGGGCCCCTGAGGGATAAGCAAGTTTCAGGGATAAGCATAAAAAAACACACACACACACACACATATATATATATATATTCACTTCGCTTAAGATAACAGAAGAATGTAAGTCTTTTAAACACAGGATGTATAGCTCTGGTTCTTCTCTGCCCTTAAGCTAACATCGCTGACTTGTAATCCTCAAGACGTCTTGCAGAGCTCCCTGCGCACCAAAGAGGACCTTGGCCATAGTCACGGGACCCCCTCCCCCTCCTCCCCCCACCCCCCCCCCCGCCGCCCCGTCCAAGATGCCACTGAGCACTCCATAAATCAGATGGAATTGCTGACGCTTGCCCAAGAACTAACCCATCCACACGGCCATTACCCTGAGCCCTTTACTCATGATTATTCGTGATGTGTGTGTGTGTGTTTTTTTTTTTTGCCTTTATAAATAACCCCTTTCTGCCCGCCCCCTGCCCCCCCATTGTAAGCCATTTGGAGGTCTGGGTCTTAAGCGAAAGCTTCCCATTTTCCTTGGAGCGTGGCTCCTACCAATAAAGCAACCCCTCATCCCTCCACTGAGCTCTTCTGTGTTCAGGGTTCGGCTCTGCCGTGTGCCGGGTGGAGGAGAAACTCCCTTTCTGTTTAGCTGCACAGAGAGACAGAGAGCAGGACGGTGGGTGACGGGTGCCAGGAGGGGGGGGGGGTCTGCGGAGGAGGAGGACACGGAGTGGGGAGCTGGTTGTCTCAGGGAGTCCGAGCTTCAGTTGCACAGATGAGAGGCGTTCTGGAGACGGCGGTGGGGACGGCGGCACAGCACGACGGATGCATTTCACAAAACGGTCAGGGCCTGACCGGGGTGCGGCTCAGTGGACAGAGCGTCGGCCCGCGGCCTGAAGGGTCCCGGGTTGGATTCCGGTCGAGGGCATGTGCCTTGGTTGCAGGCACATCCCCAATAGGAGGTGTGCAGGAGGCGGCGGATGGATGTTTCTCTCTCGTCGATGTTTCTCTCTCTCTCTCCCTCTCCCTTCCTCTCTGCAAAAAAATAAATAAATAAATAAATAAAATATATTGTTTAAAAAAAAATGGTTGAGATGGTGCCCAGCCAGTGTGACTCGGTGGTGGAGCACCGGCCCATGAACCAGGAGCTCATAGTTTGGGTCCCGGTAAGGGCACATGCCGGGGTTGCAGGCTCCAAACCCAGTGTCGGGTGTGTGGGGGGGGGTGTGGGGGGGGGCGTGCAGGAGGGAGCCAATCAATGATTCTCATCATCATTGATGTTTCTATCTCTCTCTCCCTCTCCCTTTCTCTCTGAAATCAATATATATATATATATATATATATATATTTAAAGGTTAAGATAGCAACTTTGATGTAACATGTATCTTGCCCCAATAACAAAAATGACAGGAGAAGAGATGTAGGTCAAGCCCTGACCGGTGTGGCTCAGTGGATAGAGCGTCGGCCTGCGGACCGAAGGGTCCCGGGTTCGATGCCGGTCAAGGGCATGTGCCTTGGTTGCGGGTACATCCCCGGTAGGAGGTGTGCAGGAGGCGGTTGATGGATGTTTCGCTCTCGTCGATGTTTCTAGCTCTCTATTCCTCTCCCTTCCTCTCTGTAAAAAAAAAAAAAAAAAAAAAAAATCAATAAAAAATATATCCTATATAATAAAAGAGAAACGTGCAAATTTGACCGTACCTTCGCTCCCGATTGGCTATGCTACCAGCCAATCAGGAGCGGGGGTGGGGCCAAGTGGCACGGAGATGAAACTGCAGTGGTGGTGAGCACCCAGCCCCCCGCCCCCCCCCCCCGGAGCTAGGTGGTCACAGGCAGCCAGGGCTGAGCTGAGCAGGGTGATGGCTGGGTGCCCAAACCTCACCCTCTAGTGAGGCTTTAGGCCTTGGGCAGGCTGGGTGGGGGTGAGCCATCAGTTGGACATCCCCTGAGGGCTCCCAGTATGGGAGAGGGGGCAGGTTGGGTTGAGGGACCGCCCCCTCCACCCCCCAGTGCACGAATTTCGTGCACCGGGCCCCTAGTTTAAAAAACGAAAAAAAAATATATAAAAAGATGTAAGTCAAGGTTCCAGTCATCAGAACGCATGCCTCGGGGACGGAGATCCACCTGTCTGGGATGGCTTGTTCAAGTGCCTGGCAAAGTGGATGCAGGCTGCAGCCAGGAAGCCTCAGTTCCCCCACACCCTTCTCCTCCACGGAGCTGCTCGAGCGTCCTTACGACACGGCGGCTGGCTTCCTCCAGAGTGTCTGATCCAAGCAAGAATGAGGCAGGAGCCTCGGTGTCTTTCCCGACTTAGCTCCGGCAGTCCAGTCCCACCTGGTCATTTCTGCTACTGGTGACGTATAACAACCAACAGGAAGTCGACAATCAAATTCGTTGCGTGAATGGACACTCTGTCAGTTACGTATGTTAGGCGGACGGGAAACAAATCAGCTTTGTTTTCCTTTAGAAAGTATTTCATATCTTCAACCTTAAGTATTTTAAAAGCTGTAGTTCATTTTTTTTAAGTTTTTAAAATGTGGTTATGGTCTGAGAAGCCATTCAGAAGTTTAAGCTTCTTTTTTTTTTTTTTTAGCTGTTACCTTCCCCCCAAAAAAGCTCTGTTTTAAGAACAAAAACTAGCAAACATTAAAAAATAAAAAAAATTAAAAAAAAAACCTCAACTTGCCAAAACCGGTGTGGCTCAGTGGGTATAGCGTCGGCCTGGGGACTGAAGGGTCCCGGGTTCGATTCCAGTCCAGGGCATGTACCTTGGCTGTGGGCACATCCCCAGTAAAGGGGTGTGCAGGAGGCAGCTGATGGATGTTTCTCTCTCATCGACGTTTCTGACTTTCTATCCCTCTCCCTTCCTCTCTGTAAAAAAAAAATCAATAAGATATATTTTAAAAGAAAAAAAAACCCACAGAATGTTGTGCGTGAATTGTGTGGGTGGGTAGGGGAAGGAAAGATCTGAAGGGACAGGGGCTAGTGATGAGGGAAAAATATATATATATAATATCAAGATTTCAGACACAATGCAGTTTCTTGGTGTGTGTGTGTTTTTTTTTTTAATCTTTATTGTTGAACGTATCACATAGGTCCTCCTTTCCCCTCCATGAACCTTTCCCAGCCTGGTTCCGTCCCCCACAGCAGACCTCACCACCCCATTGTCTGTGTCCACGGGTTATAAATAGACACATACAAGTTCAATGGTTGTTCTCTTCCCACCCACCCTTCCCTGTGACAAAGTCTAGGTAGATAGTTGAGTAGACAGGCGGATGGATGGATGGATGGATGGATGGATAGATGGAGTCACATAGGGAAAAAAATAAGACATTCTAAACTAATCAGTTGCTTGGAAATTTAAAAGGCAAGAAAGTTCGCCTTTCAATTCTAGTCTCTGAGTAAATAAGAAAAGGAAGTCGACAATCAAATTAGTTGCATGAATGAACACTCTGTCAGTTACTTATGTTGGACGGAAAAAAAAATGTTTTGTTTTCCTTTAGAAAGTACTTCATATTTTCAACCTTAAGTATTTTAAAAGCTGTGTTTCATTTTTTAAAAGTTTTTAAAATATGGTTATACTCTGAGAAGACATTCAGAAGTTTGCGCTCCCTCCCCCCCCTTATTTTTTAGCTGTTACCTTCCCCCAAAAAAACTCTGTTTAAGAACCAAAACTAGCAACCATTAAAAAAAAAAAACAAAAAAAAAAACCCTCAACTTAACCCACACCTTGACACATGCCAAGAATTCGGTTCATGTTTATAAACTGAATAGCTAAAACAATAAGATCTATGATAGCATCAGAATTAATATTATTAACTAATAAACACAGCTTTAAAAGGTAGCAACACACTAACGAGGAAATACTCCGTCTTTAGTTGTGGCTAATGTGCATTTTTAAAATCGATTTCAGAGAAGAAGGAAAAGGGAGAGATGGAAACATCAATGATGAGAGAGAATCACTGATTGGCTGCCTCCTCCACACCCCACACTGGGGATCCGGCCCGCAACCCGAGGAGGTGCCTCTGACCAAAACGGAACGGGGACCCCTCAGTCCGAAGGCCAACGCTCTGTCCGCTGAGCCAAACCAGCCAGGGCTGAAACATTTTAATAACAGAAGAAAAAAAGGGTAGACTAAGTAACCCCTAAACCTTAAGAGCAGTTAACCCTCCAGTGTTTAATTATATCAAGAACCTGCAACTGCCAAAACCGGTGTGGCTCAGCGGATAGAGCTTCGGCCTGCGGATCTAAAGGTCCCCGGGTTCGATTCCAGACAAGGGCGTGTATCCTGGTTGCGGGCACGTCCCCAGTGGGGGGCGTGCAGGAGGCGCCTGATGGATGTTTCTCTCTCATCGATGTTTCTGACTTTCTATCCCTCTCCCTTCCTCTCTGTAAAAAAATCAATAAAATATATATGTATATTTTTAAAAAGAATCTGCAACTATTTCTTCCCGTGGACCAAATAATCGTGCTCCTGGAAGTCTTCGTCAGGAAGACAAACAACAAGGAAGGCCCCGGACGATGCATGTGCAAGAACTGCCTGCCGTTCCCGCTCTTTTCCACATGTATGAGAATAGACTTAGAAAGGAGCTGGGAGTCCAGCCATTTCCAGATGGCAAGTACCTTTGGGTGTGTCTCTCCAAGATGAGAGGTTTAGCTGTCTGCACAAGCCGTGTTCTCCAGAGAACCGCTAGCCCCTGGCCAGGAAACTCAGTTGGTTACGGCGCCACCTCCACCCACACGCCAAGGTTGCGGGTTCCAATCGGGGCGCGTACAGGAAGCACCCAATGACTGCGTGAATAAGTGGAACTGCAGGTCAGTGTTTCTCTCTCTCTCTCTCTCGCTCGCTCTCCCTTCTTCGTCGACGCGCACCTCATGCGGAATGCCAGCTCCGTAAAGGCTGGGAGCTCAGCTTCGTTTGCCGCTGTAGGCCTGCCACCTAAGACAATGCTTTGCACAATGATCGATGTTTCTCCCTCATCGATGTTTCTGACTCTCTATCCCTCTCCCTTCCTCTCTGTAAAAAAAAGAAATCAATAAGATATATTAAAAAAATAATAATATAAAAAAAAAAAGAACGTACAGCTGATGTGGAGATGGTGGCGAGAACATTGTCGGAAGGATGGAGAGAAACCCAGGATGGGCGGGGGTCAGTATGTGAATGGAAGGTCGGAGGAGAGGAGACTAGGGTTAGGGTATGGGCATAAGAAACGCTCACTTAAAAAAAAAATGTTAAATGAATAAACGAATGAGTGACTGGTATGCTCACGGTTTCGCTAAAGGTGGTTTTCATGTCCTAAGCGGTGCGGCTCAGTGGATAGAGCGTCGGCCTGCGGACTCAGGGGTCCCAGGTTCGATTCCGGTCAAGGGCATGTACCTTGGTTGCGGGCACATCCCCAATAGGGGGTGTGTGCAGGAGGCAGCTGATAATGGATGTTTCTTTCTCACCCATGTTTCTAACTCTCTCTCCCTCTTCCTTCCTCTCTGTAAAAAAAAACACACACAGTAAAATATATTTTTAAAAAGTGGTTTTCACGACTATAGTTGCATCCAAACGAACGGGTGAAACTACTATTTCTAGAACTCCCCCTCCCCCCCCCCCCCCCCCCCCCCGGTTGGGTCTGCTTAGCTGGTAGCTTTCATATATTTCCCCGCCTTCCTATATTTTTTTTTGTAATTTCTAAAGTAGCCCCAGTGGGCACATTTTCCTTGATTAGCATGAGAGAATTAAAAAAAAAAATCTTATCTAAAAGGAAGAACTGGTGGGGGACAGGGCCAGGCCCGATAACCTATTTCTTTCAAATCCAGCTGTGGTAGAGTAGGGATGGACTTGCGTTCTTCCTGGTTCTTCCTGGTTCTTCCTGGTTCTTCCTGCCCGGAGCCCTCGACACCCCAATGGCTGTCATTTGACCCAAGGACACGTTGGAGGGCCAGCAAACAGGGAAACACGTGAGGAGTCCTCTCTGGAGGCGCCACAGCGACCCACTGCGTGGTTTCAAGCACCCTCCCCTCCAGGTCATTCATAGGCCGTTATGACATCACTCATCCACGTTAGACTGAAAACTTTGCCAAGGCGGGGGCGGGGGGACGGGGGCCAGGGGTGCAGCTGACCAGTGGGGGGCGGAGGGGAGTGGCGTGTAGTGTAGAAGGGACCTGCTTCATCCCCCCAAACCCCCCCATCCCCCTGCTAGGGGACATGGTCTGGTTAAAGGGTTCATCACTTCAGTCTGTCTCTCTGGAAATCGATGATAATTGTGATAGAAATAATGATTCTAGAGGTTACGATGGATCGCAATATGCCCAATAGCCTTACCCTAGTCTCCTCTCCTTCGACCTTCCATTCACATGCTGACCCCCGCCCATCCTGGGTTTCTCTCCATCCTTCCGACAATGTTCTTGCCACCATCTCCACATCGGCTGTACGTTCTTTTTTTTAAATTATTTTTTTAATATATCTTATTGATTTTTTTTACAGAGAGGAAGGGAGAGGGATAGCGAGTCAGAAACATCGATGAGAGAGAAACATCGATCAGCTGCCTCCTGCACACCCCCACTGGGGATGTGCCCGCAACCAAGGTACATGCCCTTGACCGGGATCGAACCCAGGACCCTTCAGTCCACAGGCCGATGTTCTATCTACTGAGCCCAACCGGTTTTGGCTATTCTTTTTTTTTTTTTAATAAATCTTTATTGTTCAGATTATTACAGGTGTTTCTCTTTTTTTTCCCCCATAGCTCCCCTCCACCCGATCCCCCATCCCATCTCATGTCCTTACCCACCCCCCAGCCACTGTCTTCAGCCATAGGTGTAAGATTTTTGTCCAGTCCCTTCCTGCACTCCTCATACCCTCTTCCCCCTGAGATTTGTCAGTCCACTCCCTTTCTATGTCCCTGATTCTATTATATTCATCAGTCCATTCTGTTCATCAAATTTTTCATTAAAAACCACCGAGAAACTTGACGAGACCTCCGACAAGCTTAGTGAGACCTTCAAGGACCTTAATGAGAATCTAAGAAAATGGAAAAGGACCGGTCAGAAATGAAGTATACACTGTCTGAAATAAAGAATATACAGAAATTCAATGGTAGATCGAAGGACCCCAAGAATCAAACCAAATATCTGAAATATGAGGAGACAGAAAACACCCAACCAGGAAAAAAAAACAAAAAGAAAAAAGAATCCAAACATAGGAAGATAGTGTAAGGCACCTCTGGGACAACTTTAAGCATACCAACCTCCGAATTATGGGGGTGCCAGAAGAAGAGAGAGAGAGCAAAATATTGAAAGCCTATTAGAAGATATGACAGAAAACTTCCCCCACCTGGTGAAAGAAATAGACTTACAAGTCCAGGAAGCGCACAGAACCCCAAACAAAAGGAATCCAAAGAGGACCGCACCAAGACACATCATAATGAAAATGACAAGAGCAAAAGACAAAGAGAGAATCTTGAAAGCAGCAAGAGAAAAACAGCTGGTTGCTTGCTGTACCTTCTTCCCCCAGAGCTTCAACCAAATTCCCATTCGTGTATCAGCGCAAATGTCAGTGGGGTCTTTTCTGCAGATGTCCCACCCCCTCCATCTCCATAATTAACACCTATTCTTTGCTGTGGGCACCGGATGCATTCTCTGTTTACAAATCCCATTAAACACAAATCCTTTGTTCCCCCTTTCCCAGGATCCACTTTCTGACCCTATGGATTCGACTACATCACGAATAAGTGGGTTCATTCAGTGTCTGTCCTCTGTGTCTGGCTTAAGCCACTTAGCGTAACCTCCTCCAGGTTCACCCATGCTGTATCATGTGTCAGGATTCCCTTCCTTCTGTAAGACTGGGCGAAATTCTGTTGGACGGATGGACCCCACTGGAAGGTTGTTTTTCCACCCACCTATTGATGGACACTTGAGTGGCTTCCATCGTTAGGCTTTTGTGAAGAAGGCTGCTGTGAATGTGGATTTGAGACCCTGCCTTTAATTTTGTTGGGATAGATACCCAAAAAAGTAAGAGTTGCTGGGTCATAAGGCAATTCTCCATATGAGGATTCTCCATACTGTTCTCCATAGCAGTCGTACCATTTTATCATCCCACCAACAGTGCACAAGGTTTCAATTTCTCCACATCCTTGGCAACACTTCCCTTTCTTCCTTCCCTTCTTTCCTTCCCTCCTTCCCTTCCTTCCTTCCCTCCTTCCTTCCACTTCTTCCTTCCCTTCCCTTTCTTCCTTCCTTCCTTCCTTCCTTCCCTTTCTTCCTTCCCTCCTTCCTTCCCTCCCTCCTTCCTTCCTTCCCTTCCTTCCCTCCTTCCTTCCCTCCCTTTCTTCCTTCCCTCCTTCCTTCCTTCCCTTTCTTCCCTCCTTCCTTCCCTCCTTTCTTCCCTCCCTTTCTTCCTTCCTCCCTCCCTCCCTCCCTTCCTCCCTTCCTTCCTTCCTTCCTTCCTTCCTTCCTTCTTCTCTCCCTAATAATAGCCATCCTAATGGGTGTGATATGATATCTCCTTGTGGTTTTTATGTGCATTCTCTGATAATTGATGGTGTTGAGCATAATGTACTGTTGGCCATTTGTATATCATCTTTGGAGAAATGTCTATTGAAGTCCTTTGCCCATTTTTATTTATTTGTGTTGAGTTTAGGAGTTCTTTATACGTTTTGAATATTAACTCCTTGTCAGATATATCATTGGCAAATATTTTCTTTTTAAAGTTTTATTGATTTGAGAGAGAGAGAGGCAGAGGAAAAGAGAGACCAATTTGTTATTCCACTTATGTATGTAATTCATTGGTTCTTTTTTTAAAAATATATTTTATTGATTTTCTTACAGAGAGGAAGAGAGAGGGAGAGGGAGTTGGAAACATCGATCAGCTGCCTCCTGCAGGATGTGCCCGCAACCAAGGCACATGCCCTTGACCGGAATCAAACCTGGGACCCTTGAGGATGTGCCCGCAACCAAGGCACATGCCCTTGACCGGAATCAAACCTGGGACCCTTGAGTCCGCAGGCCGACGCTCTATCCACTGAGCCAACCTAGTTAGGGCAGCATTGGTTGATTCTTGTGTGTGCCTTCCCCGGGATCCAACCTGAAACCTTGGCATTTAAGGATGATGCTCTAACCAACGGAGCTAGCCGGCCAGGACTGCAAATACATTTCCCCCCATTCCACAGGCTGCCTCTCACTGAGTTGATGGTTTCTTCCGATGCACAAAAGTTGTTAATGTCCCACACTTGTCTACTTTTGCTCTTGTGGCCTGTGTTTCTGGTGTCATCACCGGTTATCTCCAATTATCTTTAAAAATTACCTTCATTTCCTTAGTCAGATGCCCGCTCCCTGCTCCACACCCCTAGAGGAAAAGGAACATTATCTCTTCATGAGCTCTCATGCTTCCCCAGGAGTTAGCCCTGGGAAGGAAGTAGTAGGCCGGCAAAATACTTGTTGAATGAGTGAATGATGGATCCGTTGTTTGGTGTCCCATAGAATTTTTATTCATACTTTACACCTAACTTTCCCAAGACGGGGGGGTCTCTCAGTTCCTCTGGTCGACACCCTGAAGGGAGAAAGGGGGCTTCCGGAGGAGACCCACCAACAGTCCCTCTATTGCAATGAATGCGGCATCTGAGAAACAGAAAGTAGCTCCAGGTGCCCCACAGGGCTGTGCACCCCGGGGGAGCGGGAGCGTGGGAGCCTTCCTGCTCTTTGATTGCAGGGTTAATGAGGTGGAACCCCTCTCTACCCCTCCCTCCCCACACCCCTCCTTTTGGTATGCAGAAACCTGAGGCCTCTGGGGGCTTAGGGAAGGCTGGGGCTGGATGAAGCTGGAAAGGGGCGGTGGTGGTGGTGGTGGTGGTGGTGGTGGTGGTGGTGGTGAGGTGGGAAGTTCCGGCTCTTGCCTGAACCGTTCTTGAATCTTTCTCTTTGCAGCTGGAGACAGCTTTTTATTGGGTTGCCCGCTCCAGAAAGGGGACTTGGAGGTGGGGGGTGGGAGGGGGAGCGTATGGAGAGGCAAGGTCTCTACCCCCTTCCTGGATAAGGAGACATTTACTAGGTGCTCAATCCCTTCCCGAATATGGAGACATTCCTAGGGTCCGTGCTTCCTCCACTCTTGGATGAGGACACAAGGGATCCTTGCCTCGCCTTCTTCCTTAGCAAGACTGTGTCTCCTACCTCACTGGTTCACAAGTCCCTTTTGCACGTTGTGCAAGGGAGCAAAGGCAACACACCCCCCCACCTCCACCCCCTTCCCCCCCCCACCCCCCGAGGTGGTGGAAGACCGAGGGTGGAGGGGTCAGGGGAACGGGGCCGGCTTCCTTCCAAGCCCTCGCGAGGGCCTCTCACCCCCAGCTGGAGGGATTAAGGCAAGGAGCTCTCCTGGCGTCCCTCAGTCTGGGGCGGCCGCCCGCCCGGGAGCCTCTCGGGAGAGGCGGAGTGGGCCGGAGGGCTGCAGGCTCCCAAATCAATCTGGGCCCTGAAGGTCATTAGGGCTGTGGCCTTCAAATTAGGCTGCTGGTGACCCCCCCCCCCCCCCGGGGGAAGGCAGGCCCGCATGCCCTCCCCGAGAGGGCGGCGGGAGAAAGGAGGTTTGTTTATGAGAAGCAATCTCCCAGCCAGGGCCCTCTCCCCCCCACCCCCACCCCCCTTTCACTGTGGCCCTTGGACCGCTTTGCAAATGAATAGCATAGGGGGCTCGCCTACACCCCTAATCTTAGGGAGGCGCATTGTCCTGGGACGGTTAAAAAAAAAAAAAGGAAAATAAAGTATTTTTTTTTTAAATCTTCTGAATCCCCTAAGTCAGACAATTAGGAGGGAGTGGGGGGGAAAAAAAAGCCAGGATTTGCTCCTGGCCCAGGAAGGTTAACTCGCCCAGGAAAAGGAACACGTTGGCCGTCGTGCATGCACACGCGGGGCCTTCTGTGCCCCAGGACGTGTGTGAAGGGGAAGGGCTTGGGCTAGCTTTGGGTGAAAGACGAAAGAGAACCCAGCCTTGTAGCTGCCTCTTCGAGGCTCAGTGCACATTCAGTTCGCTGCTAGGTCGTCTCTCGTGCTGGTGCGCGCCCACCGAGGCTCGTTTCGCAGGGCCAGCGACCCGGCGGCCACTTGTGGCTTCCGCAGCAAGGTGTTACTGTGTCGTGTCAGTGTGTGTCATTACGTGGAACATTACCACCGTACGTGATCATGTACGGTAAAAGGATAACGCGCGCCGAAACCGACTTGGTTCAGCGGATGGAGCGTCGGCCTGTGGACCGAAGGGTCCCGGGTTCGATTCCCGTCAAGGCCATGGACCTTGGTTGCGGGCACATCCCCAGTAGGGGGTGTGCAGGAGGCGGCTGATGGATGTTTCTCTCTCATCGATGTTTCTAACTTTCTATCCCTCTCCCTTCTGCTCTGTTAAAAAAATCAATAAAAGATATGTTTTTTTTTAAAGACTAATATGGGAATTGTCCCCTCAACCAGGAGTTCGACTCTGGGGCAGGGCTGGCCACCGACTGCCTGGGGCCCCTCCCCCTGGCCATCCCCATCCCCAGTCAGACACCACCCGTGCACGAACATGTGCACCCGGCCTTTAGTTCACATACAGCTGTGTTCAAGATGAGTGTGTAGAAAATGCTTACCTCACAGGCACCAACAATAAATAGTTCGATGAAGGCATGGGGTGGGGTGGGGTGGGGTGGGGTGGGGGACATCGGTGATACCCTCAACAATAAAAATAAAATAAGATCAGCACACCGAAAAGCCCACAAGTCCAGCCGGCAGGACAGCAAAATCTCTCCTTGCAGCCCGGGTTCCAGAGCAGAAGCTACGCGCTCTGGGGGCCTGGATGTGGCAAGACAGGCGTTGAGAGCGTTTCTCCCCCACTTTGACCGAGGGCCGGTCGAAAGGCAGGCGTGCTTCCGAAACCGTAGCCCAGGGGAGGCATTGTGCTTTCAGAGAAGTCTCTCGAGGAGAAACACGGCGAGCCACAGAAGGATGTAGCTGTTGGAACTCGGCCCCTCGGGGAAGGGCGGAGAGCTTTCCAGCGAGCGTGAAAGTTGGAGATAAAGTTCTTCTTCCAGAACATGGAGGCACCCAAGTAGTTCAGGACAACAAGGATTATATATATATACATAATTGATTTCAGAGAGGAAGGGAGAGGAAGAAAGACACCCAAACACCAATGATGAAAGAGAATCATGGATTGGCTGTCTCCTGCATGCCCTCCACCCCCCAACTGGGGATCAAGCCAGCAACCCAGGCATGTGCCTCTGACCGGAATCGAGCCCGAGACCCTCTGGTCTCGCAGGCCGACGCTCCACCCACTGAGCTAAACCAGCTGGGGCTGGACGGCGAGGATTCTTTCTCGTCGAGTGACGGTGGCCTTGTTTGGAAAGCGTGCAGGCCGAAGTAAGTGGCTGTGGAAAACGGCACCACCGGGGTTGGAGGTGGAAGAGGGCACACAGCGGATACGTGATGACGGCAGACGTGAGATTAAATGTAAAAAAGGAAACGGCATTCGCGTGAGGCTGCCCGTTCCATCGAAGTCCTAAAATCTTTCATCATGTAAATAATTTAATAAACTAGTGACATTGTAATAAACTAGTGACATCCAGCCATTAAAATTTAGTTTCACTGTGTGGATATAAACATTGTAAAATAAAAATACATAAATACCTAGTAATTGGTTCCAAAAACCATTTATTTATATGGTTAATATTATATGTCATATAATATTATATATTTAATTATATGTTAATTATTTATAACATAATAAGAATATACAATAAGTGAGGGACATCTGTTTTTGCAAGACCTACACATTTCCTGATTCCTTTCTTCTTGAATGTCACTGAATACTGTCTCATTCTCGCAGTAAGGACCATTCATCAAAGATAAGTAGGTGAGCCCTAGCCAGTTCGGCTCAGTGGATAGAGCGTCGGCCTGCAGACTGAAGGGTCCCAGATTCGATTCTCAAGGGCGTGTACATTGGGTGCGAGCACATCCCCAGTAGGGGGTGTGCAGGAGGCAGCTGGTCGATATTTCTCTCTCATCGATGTTTCTAACTCTCTATCCCTTTCCTTTCCTCTCTTTTAAAAATCAATAAAAAAAAATACATATATATATATATATTTTTTAAAAAGATAAATACGCATTCTCACAAATTGGTTCTCATGATAACCTTTTGGTGGATACTCTCTGAATTCCTTTTTTTTTTTTTTTTAATGTAGGGAAACTAAATCACGAAGGGGAGAGGTAATCTGTCCAACAGGGAGAGTACACAGCACAGCCAAGATTTGAACCCAGCTGGTTTGGGAGCGCTAGTCCTGGTTCTTAAACCACAGCATGGTATTGCCTCATCCGTGAAGAGCTGCGTCAGTGGAAGCCCCAGTGTTCGAGGTGTGGCGGCTCGGTGCTCCCCCCGACTTGGGCCCTCTCTCTCCTCGGATACTATTGGAATCCAAAGGGAACAGCGTGGGAGGGTTTTCTCTCTTTCCCACGTCCGGCGTGCACAGAGTGGATCCCGTTACTGAGCAGAGAGGAGCTGGGGACGGAGACGTGATAGAAATAGGAATAAAAAGCTGGGGCTGGGTGGGATCTCTGTTCTCTCTGACGGAGAGACAGGAATCCCAAACCCAACAGCAGCGTGTTTGTTTATACCACAATACAAAGGGGTTTCACCAGGAAAAAAACAAAAACCCCAACTTAGGATCAAAGGAGCTTAAGCGGGTCCAGGCCCCACTCATTCCCTCATTCCCGGGGCTCGGCTGAATCTACATCTCAAGGCCCCCCCCCCGCCACCCCCCCCCCCCCGACACCTGGAGCAAGTTAAGAGTCGGTACTGACAACGCATCCAGCCTTCTGGGTGGATGTGTTTCCAAGACGCGGCTCTGCCTGGTGCCTCGGATTCAGCTGACAATTTAAAGAATGCTCAGGTGTCTTCCCTGAGGGCCCTCCACAGATAAAGTGACATTCTGCCAACACTACGTTCACACCAGCATCACGACCCTGAGAGTCCTCCTCCTCCTGTTGCCACATGCGAGCTGCCACGCTCCTCTCTCAGGCCACCCTCTCCACTTGGATCCCGTTCTCCTCTCTGTTCAAGGGCATCGTTCTTAGCGTCCTTCCCCTCGCCTGCATCACCAACAACACCACAGTGACAAATATAATGGCTGAGTTTCAGCACTTAGAAGTACTTGGTAGTTTATCAAGTACTCCTCCTCCTCCTCCTCCTCCTCCTCCTCCTTTTTATTTATCTATTAATTTTAGAGATAGAACAAAGGGGAGGGAGGAAGAAAGAGAGAGAGTGTGTGGGAGAGAGATTTGTTGTTCTGTTTATTCATGCATCCATCGGTTGATTCTTGTATGTGCCCTGACCAGGAATTGAACCCTCAACCTTGACATATCAGGACAATGCTCTAACCAACTGAGCTACCTGACCAGGGCCCCTCGCTTCCTTCTTAACAGAACCAGGATGCAGTGGGGATTGATAGCACCAGACACCACCCCCCCCTGGCCCCAGGACGATGCTCTCTCATGACTTTCTTCCTTCCTCACTGTCCACACTGTAGTAGCCAGCCTCCAAGATGGCCCCCAGGAATCCTCACCTCCTGCTGCTATTCACTCCCCGGTGGCCTTGCTTGGATTGCTTCAGGCCCATCCTTGAAACCACCACGGGGCCAGGAGGACAGATGGCTCTCCTCAGCCAGACCTGGGTCCTCTGCCCACTTCCGGAGTCACCAGGGTGGGGTGAACGTGAGAGGAGGGGTCATCTCAGAAGAGACGCAGTGAACGCTCTTCGGGGGAAAGATGGCTGGATACGCGGTAGCTGTCGTAAGAGAACCAAGCAGTGTAGCCGTGTTCAGATACTGAGATACACAGGCCAGCTTAATGCGGGTCCACATTCATGTTTTCTTCTCTTTGCTCACATGTTCCTCACGGAGTAGCAAATATTTCTGCCCAGTTCCTCCTATTCGACATTCAGCACCTGGGGGCTGACCAAAGTCCGCACTTATCCGGGGCTGACGAAACGCGGGGCACGGTTCTGCGTGTTTTGCACAGATTGTCTGTCTTTGTCCTCTCTACCACCCCATGGGGTCAGGCTTCTGTTTTAATCGTCACCTCTGCTTTACAGAAGAAGAAACCGAGGTACAGAGAAGTTTGGTCACTTTGTGTACAGGCACATAAGCAAGTAATTTACGGGGCCAGAATCGAGGTCCGGACAGAACAAACACGGGTTCTATCCTCAACCGCCGTATGCTGTGCTGTGTCTCTAGGATTCTGTTCATTTTTAACAGAATTCCTCCCTCCTTCCCTCTTCTTCTCTCCCTGAAATTAATAAATAAAGAGAAAGGAGGAGGAGGAGGAGGAGGAGGAGGAGGAGGAGGAGGACTCTCAGCAGGACATCAGAAAGCAGACATGTCCCCTTATAGGTAGTCCCCCTAAAAAGCAGCAATGCATGCAGTAAGATGGATTTGGTCCCGGCCAGGTAGCTCAGTTGGTTAGAGCATCATCCCAATATGCCAAGGTTGTGGGTTCAATCTCTGGCCAGGGCACATATTAAGAATCAACCAATGGCCCTAATGGTTTGGCTCAGTGGATAGGGCATCAGCCTACAGACTGAAGAGTCCCGGGTTCGATTCCGGTCAAGGGCATGTACCATGATTGCAGGCAGATTCCCCAGTTAGGGGGGCGTGCAGGAGGCAGCTGATCGATGTTTCTCATCGATGTTTCTAACTCTCTATTCCTCTCTGTAAAAAATCCATAATATATATATATATATATATATATATATATACACACATATATATATATATAAAGAATCAACCAATGAATTCATAAATAAATGGAACAACAAATCCCTCTATCACTAACTTTAAGAAAATATTTTAAAGACTGATTTGCATGAATGAGGGAGCAGCACCGTGGCAGTGGTTCCCCCTGTGTAGCCTCCTGGTTATAAGGGTAAGAAGCCCAATTTAGTTCACATTAAGCTTCCCCCCACCCACGAGCGTTTTCGATCGGCCAATCTCTGCAGAACGGTGGCGGGGGGGGGGGGGGCAGCTGGTCATAGAGGGTCACAGATGACAACTCAAACTAGTTTAGGCAAAGAAGGGGCAGGAATGTCTTGGCTCCAGTAACCAAATCCCAGAGAGGGAAGGAGTATAGCTGCGCTCAGGGTGATGGGGTGCAGCCAACACCTGTCTCTCTAACTGCTTGAGTCTACGTGTTGGCTGTGTGCTGCCATGCAAAACTTCCCCATGAGGTCAGAGAGGTGCTATTCCTAGGTTATCCATCTGCAAGGCATCGTCTCGCTTCCCTTGTCCCAAGAAGAAGGTTAACTGGCCTGGCCTGGGCCACACTCTAACCCAGTGGCCTGGGCACGCAGAATAATACAATAGACCACCTTGGTGGGAATAGGGGTAGAGAATAAGCAGCCCCCAAAAAGAAGGCTGGGGGTTATTGTCCCCCCCACCAAAAAAAAAACCCAAAGAGGAGTGTTACACAGAACAAACCATTAAAATGTCTCTTGTGGGGCCTCCAGTTACTTTTTTCGGCACGGAGAAAGTAACCTATGCAACGAGGCCTCGGAGCCGAGCAGGGATTTGTTGAAAAGGCAATGGGAGAAATGAGAATTCAGGCTGGCCATGTGCAAAAGTTTAAGGATGGGAAGGTGGGAGGAACCAGAAGTAGTTTGTTCTGTGTGTGTGGAGGTAGTCGTGGTGGGGTACAGCTGCAGAGGAGACCGCAGTGAGCCTCATGGGAGCACGAACTTGATCTTGAAGGTATGCTCTGGATGGGCGCGGCAGATATAAGGTGGGCATTCGCCTTGGCACGTCAAAGAACAAGACGAAGACTAGGGAGGCCCAAGCCTGAGGAGCCCTGAGGAGCTGGGAGGCAGGCCTTGTGGGCTGGCAAATCCCCCTTTTTAAATATACATCTTACCGTTTTTCACAGAGAGGAAGGGAGAGGGACAGAGAGTTAGAAACATCCATCAGCTGCCTCCTGCACACACACACCCCCCCCCCACTGGGGATGTGCCCGCAGCCAAGATACGTGCCCTTGACCAGAATCGAACCTAGGACCTTTCAGTCCACAGGCCGACGCTTCATCCACTGAGCCGCACTGGAGCAAATCCCTCCTTGAATATTAACTAGCATGGAAAGCACAGTGAAGTCATGAGCAGAATCAGTGTGTATGTGTGTGTGTCTGGGGGGGGGGGGGGCGTCGCTGAAGCTGTGAGGGCTACCAGAGAGGGACCTCATTGTCCGCACCGTATTTTCCGGCGCATAAGACGACCTTTTAACCCCGGAAAATCTTCTCAAACGTTGGGGTTCGTCTTATACACCGGGTGTAAAAATACCGTAGCTTGCAGTTAGGATGGGCGTTGCTAACTCGCCAGGGACTTGCCTGGCAATCGCTCTCTCGCTCTATTGTTTGTTACCCTCCTCCTGTCATCGTCATCATCAGTTCCCGCCGTCTTGTTCACCGGGAAATACGGCACGCTAGAGAGACGTGGAAAATACGGCACGCTAGAGAGACGTGGAAAATACGGCACGCTAGAGAGACGTGGAAAATTCGGCACGCTAGAGAGACGTGGAAAACTCGGCACGCTGGAGAGACGTGGAAAACTCGGCACGCTAGAGAGACGTGGAAAACACGGCACGCTAGAGAGACGTGGAAAACACGGCACGCTAGAGAGACGTGGAAAACACGGCACGCTAGAGAGACGTGAAAAATACGGCACGCTAGAGAGACGTGAAAAACTCGGCACGCTAGAGAGACGTGAAAAACTCGGCACGCTAGAGAGACGTGAAAAACTCGGCACGCTAGAGAGACGTGAAAAATACGGCACGCTAGAGAGACGTGGAAAACTCGGCACGCTGGAGAGACGTGGAAAACTCGGCACGCTGGAGAGACGTGAAAAACTCGGCACGCTGGAGAGACGTGGAAAACTCGGCACGCTGGAGAGACGTGGAAAACTCGGCACGCTAGAGAGACGTGGAAAATTCGGCACGCTAGAGAGACGTGAAAAATACGGCACGCTAGAGAGACGTGGAAAACTCGGCACGCTAGAGAGACGTGGAAAACTCGGCACGCTGGAGAGACGTGAAAAAATCGGCACGCTGGAGAGACGTGGAAAACTCGGCACGCTGGAGAGACGTGGAAAACTCGGCACGCTAGAGAGACGTGGAAAACTCGGCACGCTAGAGAGACGTGGAAAACTCGGCACGCTAGAGAGACGTGGAAAATACGGCACGCTAGAGAGACGTGGAAAACTCGGCACGCTGGAGAGACGTGGAAAACTCGGCACGCTGGAGAGACGTGTAAAACTCGGCACGCTGGAGAGACGTGGAAAACTCGGCACGCTGGAGAGACGTGAAAAACTCGGCACGCTGGAGAGACGTGGAAAACTCGGCACGCTGGAGAGACGTGGAAAACTCGGCACGCTAGAGAGACGTGGAAAACTCGGCACGCTAGAGAGACGTGGAAAATACGGCACGCTAGAGAGACGTGGAAAATTCGGCACGCTAGAGAGACGTGACAAATACGGCACGCTAGAGAGACGTGGAAAACTCGGCACGCTAGAGAGACGTGGAAAACTCGGCACGCTAGAGAGACGTGACAAATACGGCACGCTAGAGAGACGTGGAAAACACGGCACGCTAGAGAGACGTGGAAAACACGGCACGCTAGAGAGACGTGGAAAACACGGCACGCTGGAGAGACGTGGAAAATACGGCACGCTAGAGAGACGTGGAAAATACGGCACGCTAGAGAGACGTGGAAAACACGGCACGCTAGAGAGACGTGGAAAACACGGCACGCTAGAGAGACGTGGAAAACACGGCACGCTAGAGAGACGTGGAAAACACGGCACGCTAGAGAGACGTGGAAAACACGGCACGCTAGAGAGACGTGGAAAACACGGCACGCTGGAGAGACGTGGAAAACACGGCACGCTAGAGAGACGTGGAAAACACGGCACGCTGGAGAGACGTGGAAAACACGGCACGCTGGAGAGACGTGGAAAATACGGCACGCTAGAGAGACGTGGAAAACACGGCACGCTGGAGAGACGTGGAAAACACGGCACGATAGAGAGACGTGGAAAACACGGCACGCTGGAGAGACGTGGAAAACACGGCACGCTGGAGAGACGTGGAAAACACGGCACGCTGGAGAGACGTGGAAAACACGGCACGCTGGAGAGACGTGGAAAACACGGCACGCTGGAGAGACGTGGAAAATACGGCACGCTGGAGAGACGTGGAAAACACGGCACGCTGGAGAGACGTGGAAAACAAGGCACGCTGGAGAGACGTGGAAAATACGGCACGCTGGAGAGACGTGAAAAATACGGCACGCTAGAGAGACGTGGAAAATACGGCACGCTGGAGAGACGTGGAAAATACGGCACGCTAGAGAGACGTGGAAAATACGGCACGCTAGAGAGACGTGGAAAATACGGCACGCTAGAGAGACGTGAAAAATACGGCACGCTGGAGAGACGTGAAAAACACGGCACGCTGGAGAGACGTGGAAAACACGGCACGCTGGAGAGACGTGGAAAACACGGCACGCTAGAGAGACGTGGAAAACACGGCACGCTGGAGAGACGTGGAAAACACGGCACGCTAGAGAGACGTGGAAAACACGGCACGCTAGAGAGACGTGGAAAACACGGCACGCTGGAGAGACGTGGAAAATACAGCACGCTGGAGAGACGTGGAAAACACGGCACGCTGGAGAGACGTGGAAAACAAGGCACGCTGGAGAGACGTGGAAAATACGGCACGCGGGAGAGACGTGAAAAATACGGCACGCTAGAGAGACGTGGAAAATACGGCACGCTGGAGAGACGTGGAAAATACGGCACGCTAGAGAGACGTGGAAAATACGGCACGCTAGAGAGACGTGGAAAATACGGCACGCTAGAGAGACGTGAAGGAGGGAGGAGAAGCAGGACATGGCTCCTCCCGACTCTGTCCAGGTAGTTTCTGCAAGTTGCCCGTCCCACGCAACCCCAACCCAGAGAAGGAACGCTGGCCTCCGTTGATGACGCGAAACCAGCACCCCAAAGCCACACACCCCGGCGAGGGTCTGAGCCAGGCTTGCGTCCGAATAGCAAGACCCTCTTTCCCATGCCGGGTGTGGGGGGATACCATGTCCCGGAAGCCGGAAGCGGGGCACCGGAAGTGCCTGGTGGGTTCTGAGTCTTGCCCAGATGCAGCCTTGCCCGCCGCCATGTTGGATCCTGGGAAGAGCCTTTTTTTTTTTTTTTGCAAGGAAGGAAACCAAAGACCCCGGATGTCGGGTGGATGGATGACCGGGTCTGGATCAGCTGAGTCTGGAGAGCCCCTCAGTTCAAGATCTTTGGTTAGAAGAAGGGGTTAAAGCCTTCCATCCCTGTTTGCGCGCCCCCCCCCCCCCCCGAAAAACCTCAGCTCGCATCCCGCCCTGGAATGTTCTCCTCGGAGCTACAAAGCCAAGGCCGGCTGCCAAGCCCTATGTATACGACGCCCGGTCGCCAGGCAACAGCGGGCAGCTCCTTCCGGGAAGGCCGCACAATGTGGCCACTGTTGGGTCGACGCCGGGTTCCGGGTGGAGGGAAAAGACTTTCAATCCCACCGGCTTCGCGGCTGTTGTGGGCGCATCTCTCTCCGGAGATCCTGTCCCCCCGGGGGCCCGCTTTCCACTCTTACCAGACTCTCAACGTGGCCCTTCCGACGGCATCTGGACATTTTCAATGGTCGTTGGTGACAAGGGGGTTCGCCCGCTGTGGCTGGCGGGAAATTCAGACACGAGAGGGACGGTCCCGGCGGGAGTGGCTCAGTGGATAGAGCGTGGGCCTGCCCTCCCTTTCACTCTCTCTCCAAAAATCAATGGGGGGGGAAAGAAACATTCTCCAGGGAGGATTAACAGCACACACACAAAAAGATAAGACATAAGAGAACAGTGATAAATAGATCACAGAGGAGAAAAAGGCCAGCAAAGCGCCTTGGGTGATTTTCAAATGGGGATCAAGGTAACAGGATACCAGAATCGACTTTAAAGACCAATCAAGAAATTAAAAACATCGGCCCTGACCGGTGTGGCTCAGTGGATAGAGCGTCGGCCTGCGGACTGAAAGGTCCCAGGTTCGATTTCAGTCAAGGGCATGGACCTTGGTTGTGGGCACATCCCCAGTAGGGGGGTGGTGTGCAAGAGACTGCTGATCGATGTTGCTCTCTCATCGATGTTTCTGACTCTCTATCCCTCTCCCTTCCTCTCTGTAAAAAAAAAAATCAATAAAATATATATTTTTAAAAAAGACTAATCAAAAAATTAAAATATTGGCCCTGACTGGTTTGGCTCAGTGGGTAGAGCGTTGGCCTGCGGACTGAAGGGTCCTGGGTTCGATTCTGGTCAAGGGTATGTACCTTGGTTGCAGGCGCATCCCTGGTTTGGGGGGGGGGGCGGGTGCAGGAGGCAGCTGATGGATGTTTCTCTCTCATCGATGTTTCTAACTCTCTATCCCTCTGCCTTCCTCTTTGTAAAAAATCAATAATATATATATATATATATTTTTAAATAAAATATTGGTAAAGGCCAGGCTGATGAGCGCAGCATCCGCAGTGAGCAAGGGTTTTCAGGGCAGGACCTGCTGGAGGGTGATTTTGTAGGATTTAACCCTATTCTGAATATGCTTAACCTTCGACACAGAAAACGTATTTCCATTAGTCCTACAGAAGTCCTCACAGAAGCGCACACTTCATTTGAGAACTGCAAGATATTGAAGCCAATTCTGTCTTCCCACCAGTAGAGGATGGGAAGAACAAATGATGTTGCATCCTCACTGTGGAATCGCTAAGCGGCTGTCCGAAAGTTGGGTGCAGAGTTGTGCGTTTGGATGTAGGAAGTTTCCTGGGATGAACTGTTGTGTCAAAAAGAGAAGAAAAAAAAATCACATGTGGAGTCTGAACTTGACCCTATTAAAAAGTATGTGTATGTGTACGTTTATCTATATTTACTTAGTTTTTGTACACACACAAAAAAAGAATTTTTTTCTGGCAGGAAAAATGAAATGTTAATAGTGGTTAGCACTATGGGGTGAAAAATTGTCCAGGGCAAGCCTGCTGATTCAACAAAGAAAGCGTATTGCTGAGCAATGTTTAGAACATGAATTCATTCCCACGAAAATAAAACAGTGTGTGTGTGTGTACATGTGTGCACCTTTGTACAAAAACTTCTAGAAGAAAAACAAAACATTAACAGTGACAGGCTCTGTAGAGCTGGGGAAGATTCTCACTATTTTGCTTTCTACATTTCAGTATAGTTTGAAGTTTCTCAAAGATTGCACGTATTTTCTAATTTAAACGTTCTTCAAGAAATGCCTTCCAGAAGTTATTGTTAATCATCAGCCTAGCTCAAGTGTTTTATGAATATTCCTATGTTTTGTACACCCCCGTTTCGAAGGCTCGCTATATGACGGGTGCTGTGCACATGGGCAGCGGAGACATCGGGCTGGTAATCGTAACTGGGGGTTCAGGAAGGGTTTGGAAGGCCATTGGCTGCCGCAGTTACCCACGAGCCAGGGGCATGTGGTTCAGCCTAAACGGGGAGCAGTGGGGATGGGGAGACACGAAGAGGTCTGAGCGAGTTCACGTTGTGAGTAGGGACAGCTCTGAAGAGGATGAGATGAAGTGGGGAGGAGTGATCGTTCGAGGCAGAAGGAAGGGGATTCGGCTGCCCACTGGGTAAAGGGAGAGGAAGGGACCTGGATTTAACCCACGATTCAGGTTGATGGTGATAGAGACACTGCAGAGGGTGCTCTGGGTTGGGGTGAAGGGAGGGAGGGAGGGTGTTGGTCTGGAGTAGGTTGCGTCCTTGGGCAACCAGGTTTAGCGGTGCGGGAGGAAAAATAGGGAGGTTCCTCATAAACGTGAAATTACCGTCTGATCCGGAAACTCCACTTCTGGGTACAGACCCAAAGGAGTGACAAACGGGGGGCTCAGAGAGACATCGGCACCCCCGTGTTTGCAGAAGCGGCATTCACAGTAGCCCAATGGTGGGCGCACCTCCCGTCCATCGGCGGATGAGCTGGTAACACTGCATGTATGATTCATCCGTACGACGGAATATTACTCAACCTTAAAAAGGAAGAAGATTCTGGCATGTTCTAAAACATGGGTGAATCTTGAGGACTTGTGCCCAGTCAGCCAGTCACAAAAAGATGGATCCTGTAGGGTTCCATTTATATGCTATCTCCCAAGTAGTCAAACACATACTAGTATATGCACACGTATTTTTGTGTGTGTGTGTGGGGGGGGCAAATATGTTCACAAAACCTTCACCACAGTCGAGACAGTAAACTCATCCAACTACCCTCAAAAGTTCCTTTTTTGCCCCTTTTCACTCTCCCCATGTGCTTCCCCACCCCCTCCTCCCTGAGAAACTGCCAGTCCACTCTTGCTTAATTTGCCTTTCCAGAGTCTTATGTACATGGAAGCACCTCATATGCATCTTCTTACCCGAGTTCTTTCACTTTGTTTAGTTCCTTTTAGGTAATCATACGTTGCGGTGGGTGTCCATGGTTTGTTCTTTCCCATCGCTGTATATTCCACCGTGTGGCTAACACCGCAACTTATCCGTCCATCTATTGGTGGGCATTTGAGTTGTTGCCAGTTGCCAGCTATTTAAGATGAAAGCTTCTGCCAAATCCGGTTTGGCTCAGTGGATAGAGTGTCGGCCTGTGGAGTAAAAGGTCCCGGGTTCGATTCCGGTCAAGGGCATGTACTTTGGGATGAGTAAGGCACATCGCCAGTGGGGGGGGGGGGTGCAGGAGGCAGCTGATCGATGTTTCTCTCTCATCACTGTTTCTAGCTTTCTATCCCTCTCCCTTCCTCTCTGTAAAAAAAATCAATACAACATATATTTTTAAAAAGAATAAAGCTTCTGTGAACCTTCATGAAGGAGTCTCTGTGTGGACCTATGTTTTGTTTCCTCTTGGGCACCTATCTGGGAGTGGAATGGCTGGCCCGTGTGGTGTGTGCATGTGTTTACACCCTCCTGGATGGTTCACATGACCCCGTGTTAGTTTGCGTGGCGACGTACCGAATGATTTTTTTTTAAATATATTTTTTATTGATTTTTCACAGAGAGGAAGGGAAAGGGAAAGTCAGAAACATCGATGAGAGAGAGACACTGATCAGCTGCCTCCTGCACACACACCCCCCCCCCCCCGGGATGTGCCCGCAGCCAAGGTCCACGCCCTTGACTGGATCGGACCTGGGACCCTTCAGTCCGCAGGCCGACGCTCCATCCATTGAGCCACACCGGCCTCAGCCCGAATGACTTTTAGTAGAAGTATGTCCCCATAAGCCTATGCGTTTGTTGTTTATCTGAAATGCAGATTTAACGAGGTGTCCTCCCGCGTGTTTACTGGCTGCGTCTGGCAGTTCCAGCCTTCTCTCGGTTCTTTTGAAGTCTCGGCTCACATGTCATCTCCCCGGGGAGCTCTTCACAGAGTCCATTCTCATGGCAGGCCATCACCCCTTCTCTAGGACCCTCACCAGCCTCCCTTCTTCCGTGCCGTGCCTCACAACCTGACGCTGTGTACCACTTTCTTTTATATAAATATAAATATATATATTATTGATTTTTTCATAGAGAGAGGGATACAAAGTCAGAAACATCGATGGGAGAGAAACATCCATCAGCTGCCTCCTGCACGCCGCCTACTGGGGATGTGCCAGCAACCAAGGTACGTGCCCTTGACCGGAATCGAACCCGGGACCCTTCGGCCCGCAGACCGACGCTCTATCCGCTGAGCCGCACCGGTTTTGGCTCCATTTCTTTGCTCATGTCCATTTCACTCAACTACCCCGTGCACCAGCAAACCCAGGTTACGGATGTGGGCTGTTTGCTTGTTCTCTCGTCTTATCCCAAATGCTTACAAGCGTGCCTGGTGCAGCAGGGTAGGCCTTGGGAGGGTTGTTCTGAATAAATCTCAACCCCGGCTCCCTCTTGCTAAAAAGCAGAGCCCGCAGCCCCCGCTGTCGGTTTGGGAACGCGGAACAGCTGAGGGGTGCCAAGATCATGCGCGCGCACACACACGGACCGAGGCAGCTGCGTCCGAGGACACGACTTAACGGCTAAGCCCCTTTGGGCCGACGCCTCGCCTGGTCAGCGCATTCTCTCCCCGGCTGATAACCAGCAGCGGGAAGCCCGGCCGTGCTCTGTAACCCTCACCCCACCCACCCCGTGCGAAACTAGCCGTCCGTCTGACCGTTTTCGGTTTGTGGGTGGGATTCGAGGCACCGGGCTGTTCAGGAGAGATCAAGGCTGGGTGCGACACTGGCTTCGTGTCGCAGGGGAAATGATAACCGTGCCCGAAGAGGAGGATCTAAAAGAAGTCGGTGGGGGAGAGGGTGGTGGGTGGTGGTGGAGGGATGGAAGCAGTGACCTGAGTGGGAGAGATCTGAGACCCCCACGGGGGTGGGGGGGGACCAGGGGGTTGAGGAGAGAGATGTGGGCTGCTGTCGGTACCCACGGTGGTGACTGGGTTACAGCGGAAGGAAGGCTAGTGAGGGAAGGACCCTCCACACCCTTTAGGGGACACCTGGTTCTGTTGGGAGGAGTTGTCAGTCAAGTGTTCAGGCTGATCTCAAGGGGGTGCACCCAAGAAAAACCTGCCGCCACGACGGGGAGGTTGGATCGAATAACTGAATGAACGCCCCTGTCCCTGGGCACTGACATTTAGACCCCATCACAGCCAACATCCCCCCCCCCCCCACTCAGACCGCATCCTGCTAGCTAAGACCTCATTCACTTGCTAAGACCTCATCCTGCTTGCTAAGACCGTTATGTTTCCCCTCAGGACTGGCCCTGAGTATTCTCTGCCCAGGAAAAAGACACACACACACAAAAAAAACCTGCCTGGAGTCCTTTAAGACCTCTGACTCCCCGCCCTGGGGTGCCGGCGCCATTTGGGGGCTCGGCCCATCCGGGGTTCCAACGAACTAACAAATTTAACCAAATTCGTAATTCTTTACCCCGATGGCCTCGTGCTGCTCCTCCTTCAGCGACCCTGACGATGGCCTCGGCGAATAAGGATTTCCTTTTCTTCTTTACCTGAGGATGGACCGACCGTTAAGGCTGAGTGGCTCCATTCAAGACCCAGACTCCTTTTCTCGGTCTTCCTCGCCTTCTGTTAAGTAGCGTAAGGCCATCTTCCTCGTGGCCACAGGATGGCTGCTACACTTCCAGGCATCAGTCCTCACCCGGGCAGAAAAAAAAAGGCGAGAAAGGCCATGTATGTTCTCTTTATTCGGGAACGAGTGCCAAGATTATTTTTGCCACGTTTCATGGACAGAACTGGCTCACCTGCCCCATTTGAGCTTCAAGGGATTTCTGAGGTGGTCTTTTTAACTGAGCACGTTGGTGTGCTAAAAAAAAAAAAAAATCGGAGTTGTGGATGTGTTGTTTTTTTTTAAGAGTAGAATGGATATCGACTAGGTAACCAGAGTGGAGTGGGAAGAGAGCTTGGGAAAGAAGTGAGTATGGTTCACAGAAACCGAGAGGGTCTCCAGATCTTTCCGCTTTAGGAGGCAAGGTTTGAAAGAGAGGGAGTTAACTAAATACCTCTCTTCCTCACCCAGTGCCTGTCAGGGGCCAGGCACCACCCTGACCCTTTTCCTAACTAGTCCTCTTGACCCCTCACCACCACCAACTCTTATAGACATTATCATTCTCCTTTTACAAAGCGAAAAACGAAATCTTGCAGGAGTTAACTTAATGCTTCTTACTGCTGCAAGTTCCTGAAACTGTCCATTTTTTTAAATCGTCGAACATGGAGCAAACATCTTATCTAATGAAAGCGTGATATGCAAATTGACCGTACCTTCACTACACTCACAAGCCATGCCCACCGGCCAATCAGGAGCTGGGGTGGAGCCAGCCAGGGCTAAGGCTGGGGCCAGTGGGCGGAGCCGAGGCGGCGGCGGCGGCGGGGAGCACGCCGGGCAGTCTCGGGCAGCCAGGGCTAAGGCCGGGGATGGGGGGGTGGAGGGGACGGGGCCGAGGCATCTCCGGTGGCAGCTGAGCCAAGCAGGGGGATGGCTGAGTGCCCAAGGTCTAAAGCCTTGGGCAGGCAGGTGGGGGGGGGGGGTGAGCAGTCAGTAGGTCATCCCCTGAGGGCTCCCAGTGTGTGTGAGGGGGCAGGTTGGACTGAGGGATCGCCTACTCCCAGTGCACGAATTTCGTGCACCGGGCCCCTAATCTACATATAAAGAGGAAATATGCAAATTAGGCTGGGATGACGTAACGGCTCACGCAGATGAGGCCCAGAGCGGAGGAGGAGGAGAGACAGGGGACCGGCAAGCCGCCGTGCCCTGGCTCGGGCCAGCCCCCCCAGAGTCAGAGCAGACGCGGACAGGGACGGGGGTGGGGGCCAGGCCCACAGCCTCCACACCCGAGCACAGGCCCACCTCCCTCGGAAGTGGCAGGCGGCCTACTGAGTGTGGTATCTTGCGACGGGCTACTAGCACTGGATATAGATATCAGAGAAGTCGCCCTGGCCGGGGTAACTCCGTTGGTTGAAGGTCATCCTGTGCGCTGAAAGGTTGCCGGTTCGACGCCCGGCCAGGCTACATACCCAGGTGGCGGGTTCGATCCTGTACGAGAGGCCACTGATGGATGTTTCTCTCTCTCTTTAAAAATCAATAACTTTTTTTTTTTTTAAACATCCAAGAAGCCCTGGCTGGTTTTTCTCCGTGGTTAAGAGTACCTACCGGCTTGCAGGTGGAAGGGTTGAGGGTTTGATGCCCAGTCAAAAGCATGTACCTCGGCGGCAGGGTCCCCAGCCTTGGTAGGAGAAGGAATGGGAGGCAAGCGGTCAACGTTGTCTCTCCCTCTCCCCCCCCCTCTCTCCCCCTCTCTCTCTCCCCCCCCCCTCTCTCTCTCCCTCCTCCCTTCCTGCCACTCTCTCTCTGAAAATCAATGGAAACCCCCCAAATGAACGGCCATGCATTTCAGGGCCATGGGCGCGCAGACGTCCCCGGCTGATGGAATAGGGTGCTTCTTTCGCATCTTCCTTATTTCTGTTGGTGACCTGCCCGTTTTAAATGCCCCCCAGGCGTGGGGGCCGGAGCGCTGTCTGGCAGTCCCAAGGGCGGGGAGGCTGTGACGAGCTCTCCAGGGAAGACGTTTCAGATGACATTTCTGTATCTGTTTGCTATGTCGGGTCAATGCTTCGTCACGTCTTGAGCGTTTTAACGAGCATCCCTCTCACGTCCCTGTAAGTGTAACTCGTTCAGGCGCGAGGGACAGCGCTCTTGGGCACGCTTCGTGATTAGCGCGTCGACCGCGTGTATTGGACGGCGGTGCCTGCGAGCGAAGACACGCGCACACACCGGGCTGGTGTCTGTGCGGGTCGGCGGGTGGAGAGGTGGCGGCTCGGTGCTGGCCGGTGCAGCGCTCACCGCCGTTTTATAGACCAGAACCGCAATGCAGAGCGCGCATCGACCGTATCCGTTAACCTGCTCACAGATGATCTGAGCATGTGCCAGCTTACAGATCTCTTTCTGCATGCTTATTTTTCTTAAAATACCTTTTATTGATTTTTTTACAGAGAGGAAGGGAGAGGGATAGAGAGTTAGAAACATGGATGAGACAGAAATATCAATCGGCTGTCTCCACACTTCCTACTGGGGATGTGCCTGCAACCAAGATATATGCCCTTGGGACCTTTCAGTCCGCAAGCTGACGCTCTATCCATGGAGCCAAACAGGTTAGGGCTCTTTCTACATGCTTATATTCGCCCCCCCCCCCCCCCACACACACACGCACACACAATCATGGGCACACGGTAGACACCATCTTGCAGGTTCACTTTTCAGCGTAACGCTCTGCCTTGGTGATTGTCCTCTGTGAGTTTTGGGTTCCTCAACCAGTAGACACCAGAAGTGTTATTAGACACACAAGAGATTTCTAAGGGGAAACACTTGTGGGGATAAACCTGAGGAGGAAGCAAAGGGAGAGCCTTTGAATCTGATGTCGGTTTGACCCCGAGTAGAAGAAAGAGAGAGAGAGAGAGAGTGGAAGGGGAGCGGGTTGGGGAGCTGGGTGAAAAGGCGAAGAGATGAAGACAAAAAACAAACTCGCAGAATCAGACAACAGTACGGTGATTATCAGAGGGAAACGGGGTCGGGAAAGTACAAGAGGGTAACGGGGGAGTAAATGGCGACGGAAGGAGACTTGACTTGGGGTGGTGAGCATGCAATACAGTACACAGAGGATGGATTATAGAATGTACAGCTGAAACCCGTGTCATTTATTCATCAATGTGAATGCAATAAATTCAATAAGTATTAAAAGGGGGAGGAGGAGCAGGGGGAGGAGGAAGAGGAGAAGAAGAAAAAGGAGGAGGAGGAGGAGAAGGAAGAGGAGGAAGAGGAAGAGGAGGAGGAGGAGAGGAGCAGGAGAGGAGAAGAAAGAGGGGGGAAAGAAGGAAGAGGAGGAGGAGGAGGAGGAGGAGGAGGAGGGGGAGGAGGAAGAGGAGAAGAAGGAAAAGGAGGAGGAGGAGGAGGAGAAAGAGGGGAAAAAGGAGGAAGAGGAGGAAGGGGAAGAGGAGGAGGAGAAGAAAGGGGAAAAAGAAGAAAGGGGGGAAAGAAGGAAGAGGAGGAAGAGGAAGAGGAGGAGGAGGAGGAGGAGAGGAGAAGAAAGAGGGGGAAAAGAAGGAAGAGGAGGAAGGGGAAGAGGAGGAGGAGGAGGAGGAGAGGAAAGAGGGGGGAAAGAAGGAAGAGGAGGAGAGTAGGAAGAGGAGGAGGAGGAGGAGGAGAGGAGAAGAAAGAGGGGGGAAAGAAGGAAGAGGAGGAGAGTAGGAAGAGAGGAGGAGGAGGAGGAGGAGGAGGAGATGATGATGATAACATAAACCCTGGCTGAGCACCTCAGCTGGTTAGCGCAGTGTCTTGATACTCTAAGGTTGAGGGCACGTACAACAACCAATGGATGGCCGAAACTGGTGTGGCTCAGTGGACAGAGCGTCGGCCTGCGGGCAGAAAGGTCCCAGGCTCGATTCCCGTCAAGGGCGTGCACCTTGGCTGCGGGCACATCCCTGGTGGGGGGAGGGTGCAGAAGGCAGCTGATGGGTGTTTCTTCTCTCTCCATCCTTTCTATCCCTCTCGCTTCCTCTCTGTAGAAAATCAATTATATATACATATATATATTTTTTTTTGAAAGAACCAATAGATGCACCAATAAGTGGAACAAATCTATCATTTCCCTCTCTCCAAAAATCTATCCCAAATAAACAAGTAAAGGAACCCGTGCTGGGCGGACGAGGATTATGCCCCGCTACCGGAGCGGAGGTGCTGGAAAGTGGGCCCAGCTGGCTCGCTCCCCAAGGCACCCGGCGGCAGCAGGTGGTTCCCATCAGGCCCCCCTTTCATCGCCCGCGGCCCCCGCGCGCCCCGGCTCCCTCTCTCGCCGTGACAGGGACGCAGCTTTGAAGATAACAAGATGTATGGGCCTCCCTCTCCCGTCCAGGCTCGGAGCGGAGAGAGATGGGCCCCAGCCCCCCGAGCCCGGGGGTCGGGTGGGGACGCGGGCGTGCGTCGGGACGGAGCCGCTGGCAGTCCCAGCACATGGCCCGGTGTCCAGAGGCAGCCTCGGCTCCTCCAGCTGCCCTGCTTATGATACGTTCCTCCGGGATGCACAGCCAGGCCCGGCTCCAAGAAATATAGCCGTGGCCGTGCGATTCGGCCGGGCTCTCGGGGCTCCCCAGCCCCCGGCCATGTGGGCAGCATTTGGGAGCTGTCGGTCCTGTCAGTCCGCAGATGACAACACGCCACCTGTTCCGCGCGCGCGCTCGCTTCCCCGGCCCTGTTCTCAGGCGGTCTTCCTCGCTGGCACTCAGCGAGGAAACAGCTTTGCGTGCATTTGTCTTTCCTTTTCTGAAAGGGATATAAATCAGTATTTGCTTTGCTTTTGTGTGTGGAATTAAAAAAAATATATATATATATAAATATTATTGATTTCGGAGAGGAAAGGGGGCGGGGGGAGGGATAGAAGCATCAGGGATGAGAGAGCATCATAGATGGGCTGCCTCCTGCACGCCCCCCACTGGGGATCCAGCCCACAACCCGTGTGGACATGTGCCCTGACCAGGAATCGAATCCAAGGGCTGCTTAATATATATATATATATATATATATAATTGATTTTTTACAGAGAGGAAGGGAGAGGGACAGAAAATCAGAAACATCGATGAGAGAGAAGTAACATCCATCAGCTGCCTCCTGCACACCCCCCACTGGGGATGTGCCCGCAGCCAAGGCACATGCCCTTGACCAGAATCGAACCCGGGACCCTTCAGTCCGCAGGCCGACGCTCTGTCCACTGAGCCAAACTGGTTAGGGCCCAAGGGCTTCTTCGTACAAGCTGCCTTTGGCCTGGGTGGGGGGCAGCAGCAGCTAGGACAGACTTGAGGCGTAGAAACCACTGCTTTGATGAAATGAAATTCATCCATGGGCTGCCTCTTGCACGCCCCACACTGGGGGGTCAAGCTGCAAGCCCCTGGCCGGGAACCCAACCTCGACCTCCTGGTTCACCAAGTCGCACTCAAACCACTGAGCCACACACAGGGGCCCCCGCGCAGCCACTGCTTTTCACCGCGGGAGAGGCCGCAGCCAGCCTGCGCGCAGGGGAGGGGCCCGGCGGGGAGGGGGCGCGCGGCTGGGGCTGGATGCCGTCTGACAATCTCTTTTGTCGTTCCTTTTATTAAAAAAAACAATAAATATTTCACTGAGCTTTTACAGAGAGGAAGGGAGAGGCATAGAGAGCTAGAAACATCCATCAGCTGCCTCCCACACTCCTGCTACCGGGGACGCACCCACAACCAAGGCACATGCCCCCCATCAGAATCGAACCTCAGGACTCCTGAGTCCACAGGCTGACGCTCCGTCCACTGAGCCAGACTGGTCGGGGCTTGCTGTTTCTTTCTTTCTTTTTTAATATACATTATTGACTTTTTTTTTTTTTTACAGAGAGGAAGGGAGAGGGATAGAAAGTCAGACACATCGATGAGAGAGAAACATCCATCAGCCGCCTCCTTCACGCCCCCCACTGGGGATGTGCCCGCAGCCGAGGTCCATGCCCTGGCCCGGAATCGAACCCAGGACCCTTTGGTCCGCAGGCCCACGCTCCATCCACCGAGCCACACCGGCGCCGCCAGACAACAGCTGGCGCGGTGGCCGGATGGGGCGGTGGGGGGGGGGGGGGGAGGCTGGGGAAGGGCGCTGGCCAGGCGAACGGGCGCAGACCTGGACGGTGGGCCGTGGGGGGCGGCGTCACCCCACCTCCCTCCGGGCAGCGCTTTTCCCGTGGCGGGTCCGTGTGTGGGTTTCGTTGAGGCCACATGCTGGCTTCCTTCTCGCTTTCTTTCCCCCCCTTAAACCCCCCACAAGGGCGGGCCGGCAGGTGGGCTGAGCCTCACGTCGGCTGTGGGTGGGGGCCACTCTCCCTGGGGGCCCGGAACCCCGGACCGGTGACTGAAACATGTCAAAAACACACGTGCAATCGTGTAACATGCCTGCATGCTAAGGGGGTTTTAAAAGGTTTTAAAAGACGGGCATGAAAACGGGTGGGAACATGGTCCATCACCCCCTGGGTACGGCAGCCTCCCCCCCCCCCCGGACTGCGCCCTCTGGAAACGCCCGGAAATGCTGGGTGTTAAAGCTGCAAAAACCCTCCGGCCCTGGCCCGTGTGGCCCAGTGGGTAGAGCGTCGGCCTGCGGACTGAAGGGTCCCTGGTTAGACTCTGGTCAGCGGCACACGCCTGGGGTTGCAGGCTCGATCCCCAGGGTGGGGCACGCAGGAGGCAGCCGATCAATGACTCTCTTCAGTCACTGATGTTTCTGTCTCCCTCTCCCTTCCTCTCTGAAATCAATAAAAATATCTTTAAAAAACAACAACAACAACAACAAAAAATACCTTCAGAACAGCCCATGGGGAGGGGGGGAAGGAGGCTTGAGAGGAGGTGGGCAAGGGGGGAGGGGATGGAGAGGATGGGGACATCTGTGATCCTCTTCAACGATAAAAATAAAACAAAATAAACAAAAGGACCATCTTCCCGAGAAATCAAAATAAAAACCCGCAGGAGGCCCTCACCGGTGTGGCTCAGTGGGTTCGATTCCGGTCAGGGCCATGCACCTTGGCTGCGGGCACATCCCCAGTAGGGGGTGTGCAGGAGGCAGCTGATCGATGTTTCTCTCTCATCCATGTTTCTGACTTTCTATCCCTCTCCCTTCCTCTCTGTAAAAAATCAATAAAATACATATTTTTAAAAAATAATAAAAATAAAACAAAAACCCGCGGGACACCACCGGACAGCTGCAGCCCACCGGAATCCGAGCTAAAACTGAGCGCCCCGACAATGAACTGAAACCTCAGAGGGGACCACTGGGCTGTCCCAGCTGCTGGGGGGCTCCTTCGGGGGGCCCCTGGACCTGAGCCTTATCTCCCCCCCCCCACCTGCGAGGCCCAGCTCCCAACAGCCGGCCAGCCCTCTGCGGCTGGTGCAGCGGGGGCGGGGGCGGGGGCCGGGCCGCGGGGAATGCGCCCGCAGCCCCAGCCCCCGCTGGGAAACTGGCCCGCGGGGCGGGAGCGGGCCCTGGCGCCACGAGGCCGCCCGCATGCGGCCGACGGCCGTCACGTGCGGTCGGGCCTGCTCCCGGCGCTGTCTCCGGACGCTCCCTGCGAGATAAGGCCGAGCCGGTGGCTGGGGGGGGGGGGGGGGGGGGGGCAGGGCCCGGCCTGGAATGAAAGTGGTTTGGGCAGAACCTGGGGGCCTGGACACAGGGCACTTAGACATTTTTGTTTTGGTTTAATATTTTATTGATGTTTTACAGAGCGGAAGGGAGAGGGATAGAGAGTCAGAAACATCGATGAGAGAGAAACATCGATCAGCTGCCTCCTGCACACCCCGCACTGGGGATGTGCCCGCAACCCAGGTCCATGCCCTTGACCAGAATCGAACCCGGGACCGTTCAGTCCGCAGTCCGACGCTCTACCCACTGAGCCACACCGGTTTCAGCAAGGCTTTTTTTTTTTTTCTCCTTTCACTTCTTGGCCCTCTGAGCGCTCCATGTCTAAACGGATGGATTTGATCTATATTGTGCGGTCGTTTTTCTCAGCTGCCCATTAAGTCTCACTTGTGATGAGCCTCGTTTCTCAGCGTTGTGGACACGGAGTCCTCAAGGTTTCCTTGTATGTCCCTCCTGGCTCCTGGTTAGCTCCTGGGGTGGGTGCGTGCGCACACACACACCCCATGATTGCTCATATTCTCCCCCCCCCCCTCCACCCCACTCTTCCTTCTCTCCCTCTCTCTCCCTCTCCCTCTCCGTCTCTCCCTCTCTCTCTCCCTCTCTCTCTCCCCCTCTCCCTCTCCCTCTCTGTCTCTCTTTCTCTCTCCCTCTCCCCTTTTCTCTCCCTTTCTCTCTCCCCCTCTCCTTCTCATCCCCCCTCTCTGCCCCCCACTCCCTCTACCCTTTCCTTATGCTGAAGTGAGCCCGGAGCCCTCTATGTGCTCCAAACGCCTGTTCCCATCCTCCCCTCCGACCCCGGCCATGGCCCTCGGGCAGGCGGGTGCCACAAGCAGGATGGGACTGACCCTGAGCCCCAAGGCAGGCAGGTCCCGCCGCTGGGGACCGTTTCCGGGGGGGGGGGGGGGGGGGCACGCCGGGCCCCGAGCGCTGGCCGCTGGGATGTCAGCCTCGGCCCCGCTGCCAAACAAAACGCGGGGCAGCGCCCGCCCTGGAGTTTCCCGATGGACGGGGGCCGCGAGCGCCGGCCCGGGCTCCAAGCTCTGTGCACCTGACTTCCGGCCCGGGCAGCGAGCGCTGTTCCCAGAAGCGGCACAACGTGGCCAGAATTCTGGCGACGTCCGTTTCTAAGCCGTAAAGCGAGTGCACGCCGGCCGGCCGTGTGAGAGCTCCAGTCCTGGGGTCACGCTCCCCAGGTGGGGTCTCTCTGGCTTTCTGGGGGTGAAAATCTCCTGTTATCGTAGTTTTTTCTTTTTTTAATACATTTTATTGAATTTTTTACAAAGAGGAAGGGAGAGGGATAGTCAGAAACATCCATCAGCCACCTCCTGCACACACCCCCCCCCCCCGAGCTGAAACTGAGCGCCCCGACAATGAACTGAAACCTCAGAGGGGACCGCTGGGCTGTCCCAGCTGCTGGGGGGCTCCTTCGGACGGAGCAAGGGCCTGCGGACTGAGGAGTCCCAGGTTCGGTCTGGTCAGGGGCATGTACCTTGGTTGGTTGCAGGCACATCCCCAGTCGGAGCGGGGGGGGGGGGGGGGGGGGGGGAGGGGAGGTGTGCAGGAGGCAGCTGAACCGATATTTCTCTCATCATTGAGGTTTCTAACTCTCAATCTCTCTCCCTTCCTCTCTGTAAAAAATCAATAATACGTATATATATATTTTAAAATATAAAATATATTTTATCTATTTTAGAGAGGAAGAGGGAGGGGGGAGGGAGGGAGGGAGGGAGGAAGGGAAACATCAGTGATGAGACAGAATCGTTGATCAGCTGCCTCCTGCACGCCCCACGCTGAGGATGGAGTCCACAACCTGGGCCTGTGCCCTGACCGGGAATCGAACCTCCTGCTTCCCAGGTCGACGCTCAAACACTGCGCCCCACCGCTGGGCCCTGCCCTCGTTTTGAGACGAGCTGGTGCTCGTTCCAGTGCCCATCACAGCCCGCGGCCCACAGTCCTCCTGGAGCACGGGGTCTCCAGTGTCGGAGCCCAGTGGCCATCCGCACCCAGGTCTGCATGCTGAGCTGGATGGAGCGTCGGCCTGCGGGCTGAAGGGCCCCGGGTTCGATTCCGGCCAAGGGCACCTGCCTGGGGTGCGGGCTCGAGCCCCATTGGGGGGGCGGGGGGCGTGCAGAAGGCGGCTGATCGATGTTTCTATCTCTCCCCCCCTCTTCCTTCCTCTCTGAAATCAGTAACAAATGTGTTAAATTCCGTAAACAGCGAAATAACAACTCCAGCTGGGTGTCCATTTCCACTCTCCATTTCTCTGTAACGGAGCCCATCAGCGCACAAACCCTCTGCGAGACCAGTCCCCTAGCCTGCCCGCCTCCAGCCGGACCGTCCCCCCCAAACCCCTCCTCCTGCGAGGAAGTTCTCAAGAAGAATCGGGGGTGGCCCCGGCCGTGGCGGCTCCATTGGTTGCAGCACTGTGCCCTGCACAGGAAGGCCAAAGGTGTGGACCCCCCTCCCCCCGTTCAGGGCGCACACCTAGGTTTCGGGTTCAATCCCCCGTTGGTTGGGGCGCACACGAGAGGCCACCAACGGATGTTGTCCCTCTCACACGGATGCTTCTTTCCCTTCCTCTCCCTTCCTCTCTGAGATCAATATTAAATTTTAAAAAAATAATAATAACCGGGTGCGCATCCACAGAGCAATGGAACCTGCAGAGGGTTCCAAAGGACGGGACCCGACCAGGTAGGTATGTATCCCTCGGCTAAATCCAGGAACACGCACGGATGGGGACGGGGGAGAAGCAGGAGGCGGCGGGACACGGGGGAGAGGTGGCGGCGGCGTGGATGAGACGGGGCAGCCAGGGAGATGGGGGCCTGGGCACATCCACTCCTCCGATTCGGTCGACGGCCCCCTCCACGGAAAAGCTGAGTAGCTGAGTCAGAGACCGCACCGGCCCGCAAAGCCTAAGGTGCTTATCAGGCGGTTTGCTGGCCACCCCAAGTGCAGAGTCTACCGGTTCAGAGCCTCCCAGGTTGGAGGGCAATCCCACAGAGCCCCTCCTGGCGACAGCTGGCACCCCCAAATTCCTCGGGAGAGAAAACCGGGGGTCAGCACGGCTTGCAGGCTGCCTCGAGGAGGCCGGCACGTATCTCCAGAGCAACAGGAACCGCCCAGCGGCCAGCCTGGCTCGGTGGTTGAGTACTGACCGGCCTGGGAACCAGCAGGTCACGGTTCGATTCTGGTCAAGGGCACAGGCCCGGGTTGCGGGCTCGATGCCCAGCGTGGGGCGTGCAGGAGGCAGCCAGTCAATGATCCTCTCTCGTCAGGGATGTTTCTCTCTCTCTCTCTCTCTCTCTCCCTCCCTCCCTCTCTGAGATCAATAAAAAATACATTTAAAAATAAAGAGAGCAATAGGAATCGATCGAAAGGGCCAGCAAGGGGAGGAACGGCCAGATTTTCCGTTGAGAAGGAAGAATCGTTCCGGTTGCTTCGCAGTAACTTGAGCAAGAGACAAAGAGGACAGGGTGGTGGGGAACCTGTATCTGAGGCAGGACCGGCCAGGCTGGCTGAGGGTTTTGGAGAAAGTCGGCCCTGATGTTCATGGTTTTCTGAGGACAGATGAGGGAGAGGGCTCAGGCATGGTGAGTGAAATAAAACATATTACGAACATTTTTAACTGTTTTCTTCCCCCCCTTTAAAAGGCATGGCTACTATAAATTTTTAATTCCTGTGTATACCTTTGGTCTAGAGAGAATCGTGACTTCACTTTCTGATCGACTGAGTTCAGGGCACATACAAGAATCAACCCAGGAATGCATAAAGAAGTGCATCAGCCAGAACCGGTGTGGCACAGTGGATAGAGCGTCGGCCTGCGGACTGAAGGGTCCCGGGTTCGATTCCGGTCAAGGGCATGGACCTTGGCTGCGGGCACATCCCTAGTAGGGGGGTGTGCAAGAGGCAGCTGATCCATGTTTCTCTCTCATCGATGTTTCTGGCTTTCCCCTCTCCCTTCCTCTCTGTAAAAAATCAATAATGTGTATATATATATATATATTTTTTTTTAAAGGAGGTAGATCAACAAATCCATCTCTCTCTCTTTCTCTCTAATCAATCAATGAAGTTTTTTAAAAAATGTAAAGTCTGTGGTGGGGCCTGAAAAACTGGATTTCTAGCAAGTTCCCTGCTGGTGCCAATGCTGCTGCTTCAAGACACACTCCCCTTAGGGAGCCACTGTGCAGCCGCTGATGGTCCCCCCGCATCACTAACCTCACTAAAGCCCTCCCCGCTTCACGCCCTCCCTCCTCCTCCTCCATCTTCCACTCATTAAGTCCCCCCACGCATGCTATTCCGGGGCCGAGGATTTTCAGCAGCTGAATAGCGGCTGGAGGGGATGGGGGGGCTCCGTCCTCCGGAAGTCCTCCCCACCCCCACCCCTCCACTCCCCCCCTCCCCCGCCCAGGCAATTTTCTTTGTTCTGCTCAGTACCTACAGGGACTGTGTTGCCATGGAAACTGCTGGCTGGCGTGGGCTGGGGGGAAGCAGCCCGTGGCCTTGGTAGAGAGCTTCAGAGATTGCCATGTTCCTGGCTGAGGAGATGTAAACATGCACTGGGGTGTGTGTGTGTGTGTTGTTTTTTAAATACATTTTGTCGATTTTGTTGTTTTTTTCACAGAGAGGAAGGGAGGGGGATAGAGAGCTAGAAACATCAATGAAAGAGAAACATCCACCAGCCGCCTCCTGCACACCCCCCACTGGGGACGAGTCCGCAACCAAGGTCCATGCCCCTGACCGGCATCGAACCCGGGACCCTTCAGTCCGCAGGCCGACGCTCCGTCCACTGAGCCAAACCCATTAGGACTTGTATTTTTTAACAATACATTTGTATTGATGTCAGAGAGGAAGGGAGAGGGAGGGAGAGGCAGAAAAACATCAGTGACGAGAGAGCATCGCTGACCGGCTGCCTCCCGCGCGCCCCACCCCGGGGATGGAGCCCCAACCCCGGGCAGGGGCCCTGACCGGGAATCGAACCGTGGCCTCCGGGGTCACAGGTTGATGCCCGGCCCCAGAGCCACGCCGGCCGGCCCAGGCGTGCTCTCCCTCCCATTCTCAGCACCTCGCTGTCGTGTCGAACGGGGGAGCAAGCAGCTCAGTGACACGGGGCCACTCTCTCCACTGAGGGCCGGCCGTCCGGGCAGAGGCGCTGGGCTGCCCGGGGGCGTGCTCGCCTGCCCGCCGGCCCCGCTCGCGGCCACTGCCTCCGGGCTGGTCCCGCAAGCCACAGCCGGAGCGGCCGGCGGACGGGCAGAGGGGGACGCCTCCAGCCTGTCCACCCGTCCGTCTGCCGCTCCCAACGAGGGCCGCGGGGACGCCGCACCGGGAGCCGCGATGGCCGTGGGCGGGCGGGTGGCTTCTCTGGGACTTCCTCCCGTCGTGCGACAAAGCAAGCTCTTGTTGTTGTTGCTCAGCCTCACCCGGGTTTTTTTTAATATCTTATTGATTTTTCACAGAGGGGCAGGGAGAGGGATAGAGAGTCAGAAACGCCGATGAGAGAAACATCCGTCAGCCGCCTCCTGCACGCCCCGCACTGGGGATGTGCCCGCAGCCAAGGTACATGCCCTTGTCCGGAATCGAACCCGGGACCTCTCAGTCCACAGGCCGACGCTCTATCCCCTGAGCCACCCCGGTTTCGGCTGTCTATTCACTGGGCCAAACTGGTTTCGGAACCCAGGGTATTTCTCCATTGATTTTTGTTTAGAGACTGGAAGGGAGGAAGGAGGGAGAGGGAGGGACAGGGCAGGGGGAGAAAAAGAAAGAGAGACACAGGCAGATCAGCTGGCCCCTGCACCCGCCCGGGACCAGGCCCGGCCAGGGAACACACCCACAGTCAGACATGCGCGCTTGCCTGGGAATCGAACCCCTGACCCTCTGGCGCGCCTGCCGACGCTCTACCCACTGGGCCACACCGGCCTGGGTGAAGATGGCTTCCGGTCACCTTCCGGTCCCCCTGGGGGCACGCCGCTCCTGCCCCCCAGTCTGCCCCGGGAGGGGAGCCCTGGGCCGAGCCTCGGTTCGGAGTCCGGGCTGGGACCCAGGACAGGCGGGCGTCCGCTCTTGGGCCTCCGCCCGGGTCAGCGTGGCTCTCGGGCGGGGCCCACGCGGACAGAGAGAGCACAAAGCGACGAGTGCAGGGAGAGAGGCAGGGAGAGGGGGAGCGAGCGGCACAAAGACGACATCTGCTCCCGAGTGCGCGTGTCCGGACGTCGCCGCAATCCACTCACAACGCCGCCCGCCCGCCCGACGCCATCAGGTTCCACAACGTCAGAAACGACAACAGCCTGGCCCGGGTGGCCCAGTGGACGGAGCGTCGGCCTGCGGACTGAAGGGTCCCGGGTTCGATTCCGGTCGGGGACGTGGACCTTGGCTGCGGGCACATCCCCGGGGGGGTGTGCAGGTGGCAGCCGATCCATGTCTCTGACTCTCTCTCCCTCCCCCTTCCTCTCTGTAAAAAACCAATAAGATACATATTTTTTAAAAAGCCAACACCAAAAACCGGTCTGCCTGCGGACTGAAGGGTCCCGGGTTCGATCCCGGTCAAGGGCATGTAGCTTGGTTCCGGGCACCTCCCGTCGATGTTTCTAACGCTCTGTCCTTCTCCCTTCCTCTCCGTAAAAGACCAACAAAATATATATAAATAAAGAAGACAACAAATATTTTATGAGCGTCCCCCTGGCCCACGTGCGTCCGGCTCTCCCCCCGTGGGGTGTGTTTGGGTCCGGCTCTCCCCCCGTGGGGTGTGTTTGGGTCCGGCTCTCCCCCCGAGGGGTGTGTTTGGGTCCGGCTCTCCCCCCGTGGGGTGTGTTTGGGTCCGGCTCTCCCCCCGTGGGGTGTGTTTGGGTCCGGCTCTCCCCCGTGGGGTGTGTTTGGGTCCGGCTCTCCCCCCGTGGGGTGTGTTTGGGTCCGGCTCTCCCCCCGTGGGGTGTGTTTGGGTTCGGGCGCGTCGCCGTCGCTTATGGAAACAGCGCTGCAGGATGGGCTTCCCGCTCATTTCTGTCCTGTTCCGGGAGAGAGCAGGCGGCCGGCGCTCCCTGGCCCCGGGGTGGCCGGACCAAGGACAGGTACGGCCGGGCGGTGCCCGGACTTGCCGAATTCCTGGAGACAGAGGGCAGGACGGCGGTAGCTGACCCCGTGGTGGTGGTGGGGGTCACTGTTTAACAGGTCAGAGGTTCCGTTTTTGCAAGGCGGCAACCGTGGAGGGTGGTTGCACAACGAGGTGAGTGTACTTAACACTGACCAAACGGCCCGGCCCCGGCCGCGGTGGGAAGCTGACCCCGGCCCCGGGAGCCGCAGGGCCCGCTCCTACGTGCGGGGCCCCTCGTCGGTGGCCGCCCGCCCGGGGCCGCTTCCGGGGTGAGCAGGTGAACTCGGCGGAGACGCCCTGAGTCACCGCCGCCCCGGGCAGAGCTGGGCGCTGTCCCTGAGAGGCTCGCCCTCGAGCAGGACTGGGAGCCTGGGAGGGGCCCCTCTGCACCCCCCCCCCCGGTCAGCCTTTTGCCTGAGCCGCCCCCCGAAACCACCAGCCATTCCTCTGACCGCCCTGGAGCCTCTGCCGTGCGTTGGGCCGAATGGAAATAATCAAACTTCTTGCAGCAAAAATAAAAAAGGTTGCCCTGGCCCGTTTGGCTCAATGGGTAGAGCATCGGCCTGGCCTGTAGGATGAAGGGTCCTGGGTTCCACGAATGTGTCTCCCACATCGACGTTCCTCTGTGTCCCTCCCCCTCCCTCTCCCTCACACTTTCTCTTAAAAAAAAAAATCAATGAACAATATCCTCAGGTTAGAATTAACAGCAACAGCAAAAGGTTAAGACGGTAACCTGAACCTGTCTGTCATGTGTGTGCTTTACCGTGATTTCAAATGTTTTCCTTTTGTTTTAATTTATACGTTTGTTTTTACTGAAGGGTTTTAGAGAGAGCGGGAAGGAGAGAGGGGGTGGAAAGAGAGAGAGAGAGAGAAAACATCGACTTGTCCCACTGATTCGTGCACCCACTGGTTGATTCTGTGCCTTTCCTGACTGGGGATCGAACCCACAACCTTGGCCTGTCAGGACGACTCTCCCAGGGGTCGGCAAACTCATTCGTCCGCAGGGCCAGACACCAACAGGACAGCGATGGAGATCTCTTTGGAGAGCCCAGTTTTTTAAACGTCAGCTTCTTCTAACGCCCCTTCTCCAACACAGACTCCCCCGGGCCGTGGTGTTTTGTGCAAGAGCCGCCCACCCTCAAGGGGCCAGAGAGCCGCCTGTGGCTCGCGAGCCGCCGTCTGCCGAAACACGGCCCCAACCAGCCGGGGCTCGTTTACATATTTTCTTTTTATTTTATTTACAATATAACTTATATTTAATATTAGTACATATGTTCCCCCCCCCCCCAATATCGTTTACGTATTTTCATTTGCGCTGACAGCGGACACCCCGCAGCGGCCTGTGTCGGGGTCGGGGCGCAGCCCGGTGGGAGAGAATCGTGTGCTGTACAGAGCTCTCCCCCTCCGTCCCGCAGCCTCCGGGCCCCCCCCCCGGCCCCCCACTCGGCCATCTCGCCAGCGCGGTGCTCCCTCCGCGGGCTTGCCAGCAGGTGGCTGTTGCATCCCGCAGCTGCCCATCTGCGCTGCTCGGTCCCCCGACTGCCATTTAAAGTTGTTTTTTACAAAAGGAGGTGAAGCCCGAGAGGGGCACGCAGAACCGTATCCCACGCGGAGACCGAGGCGAGGGGAAGGAGGGCCCGCGTCGCCGCAGACGGGGAGAGTCCGGGACAGCTGCAGCTGTCACCCGCCGGCCGGCAAGCGGTCCCCTTGCGGGGGACAGTCCCTCAGACAGAACGTGTTTGCCTTTCCCAGGCAGCGGCGTTCTCCCCCAGAAACCTCTCGTCAGAACCGAGCCCAGGAGACCCGCGTCCCTGTCATTGTCACTGTCAGTCGACGGCGGGGAGCCGGACGGGGGGGGGGGGGGGGGGGGGGTGTCAGCGTCTGTCAGCGTCTGGCCGGGAGTGTTCGACTTGTCCACATTTCCCGCACGACGCCAACTAATCCTTTTTTATTTTATTTTTTTAAGTTTTCATTTCTTGATTTCAGAGAGGGAGGGAGGGAGGGAGGGAGGGAGGGAGGGAAGGAGGGAGATAGAAACATGAATGATGAAAATTATTGATCAGCTGCCTCCTGCATGCCCCCTTCCCCTCCCCCCCCGCCTCCTGGTCCCCTTACTGGGGATCGAACCCGGGCATGTTCCCTGACTAGGAATCAAACCTGGACCTCCTGCTTCATAGCTCGAACCTCAGGCACTGAGCCCCAGTGGACAGGCCACTGTCTGCTTCCTGTGTGTGCCTTGACTGGGGGATCGGGCCCCCAACCCTGGCATACGGGGACGACACTCCAACCAACCACGTTACTGGCCGGGCCTAATGTGTTCTTTATATACAATGTTGTTTAAATAAGGCCCGCTTTAATAATAATAATAATAATAATAATAACAGTAATAATAATAACGAATAAGGCCCACTTGTTTTCTCATGTCGAGATCCCCCCAAACCCCACGAAGTAAACACGGTGAGTGTAATCGTAACTCCCACGGGGAGGGGGGGAAAAAGGGAAAAGGGGACATCTGTAATGCTTCCAACAACAGAGATGAATTAAAAATCAACAAGGAGGGGAGAAGTGGGAGAGACCTGTCATAACCACCAATGACAAAAATATATAAAAAGGTCCACGTTCAAACACAGACACGTGTCTGTCCGGACGGCTGGCTGCCAGAGCAGCCCCCCCCCCCCCCCCAGGCTGAAGTCGCCCTCGAACAAAACAGGGGCGCGCGGGGCCGTCCGCGTCCAGGACAAGCTAACCCGGCTCATCTCGGAGGGCGAGGTCCTGTCCTGAGTCTCTGGCCGCTCCTAGGGGAGGAAGACCCCAAACCAGTTTTTCGACATTGCTGGGTGCAGGCGGCTCATCAGCTCATCGGCCTGCGGAAGCGCCCTCCGGCCGGCCGACCGGCCCCGACCGGCCTGGCCCGTCACTCACAGCAGATCCCCCCCCCCCCCCCCCGCCCCCCCCCCCCGCCCGCCCTATTCTCCGGTTGATGCCCAAACTGTGTTTTCCCTTTGTCGTCGGTCCCCGTCATCCTTCTGTTTTCAATTTCCTATTTGGAAGAGCCCCGCTTCTCAGAATAAGAAAAGAAAAAGAAGAAAAAAAAAACCCGCCTCCTGCTGCCCTTTCCCTTTCATTTTTGGCTGCCATGCTTCTCCCCCTTGTCATCGTGATTTCTGTCTAATAGTGGTTTTAGTTCTTTCCCTATTTCAAGCCCCTGCCAGTCTTCTTTCTTTTAAAAACAATTATTGATTGGAGAGAGAGAGAGAAAGGCAGTGGGGGAAGAGAGAGAGAGATATCGACGGGTTGTTCCAGTTCGTTACGCGGTCGCTGGTTGCTTCTTACATGCACCCCGACCTGACTGGGGACGGGACGGACCCGCAGCTCTGGTGTGTCAGCCCGATGCTCCGGCTCCCTGAGCCACCCCACCAGAGCTCACCCCCTCGTGCTGGGTGGGGATGAGCCACTGTGATCAGGTTACCGTCCGCTTCGCTCCCGCAGGCTCCCCCTCAAGTGGCCTAGGCCAGCCCCTGCCTGCCCCAGGGCCTTTGCACGGGCTGTGCCCTGTGCTGGGAAGCCTTCCCTCAGGGTTCGCTTCCTGGCTTCATTCATTCATTCATTCATTCATTCGCCGCCTCTGGGTCTTCCACACCTGGAGAGATCTTCCCTGGCCTCTGGCCTAAGACATCACCCCTGGCTTCACTCTCTCTTCCACGAGGTAGCCCGCCCCTTAGGACCACCCCTCCAGCCGCCGCCCTGTCGATCTGGCGGGAACCCACCTCCGACTGCCCGCCTCCCACCGACAGAACTTCCCTTCCAGGGGGCGGGTGAGCCAGGTCCTCTCTCGCAGGCCCCACGAAGACGTGGGCAGCGGATCATGAATAAAACGCACTGAATGAAACTCTCTCTCTCTCTCTCTCTCTCTCTGTCCCTTACTCTCGGGGCCAAGCCTCTGCTGCCTGCTGGTTTCCGTCTGCAATCCCAGCTCTCAGCACCGAGTCTGGCAGACTGGAACACCCCCCCTCCCCCCGGCCCATGTTCACGGTGCGGACAAACGCACGTTTTGGAAAACACGGGATCGCTGCAGCTAGCTGGAGCCGCGTGGTTTCCGACAGGGAGCGAGGGCAGCAGCCAACTCCGCTGTCCTTTGCGAAGCCCGCCCGGTGAGACGCTGTGAGCGAGGTGGTCAGGGGGAGAGGGAGGGGGCTGTCCACTGGCCCCTTCCCCAGCCCCCTCCCCAGCCCCCAGCTCAGTCCTCCTCCTAGATGAGCTGTGTTCACCGTCCCCCACCCCCCCAGGGCTGGCTTTGCCTGTTGCCATGGAAACTGTAGCCTGCTGCCCGGGGCCTGGGGAACGAGACAGAACGGAACCACAGAGGGTGGGATCTGCCGGGCTCTGAGGGTGAACGGCTCGGAAAGGTCCCCCCCGCGCGCACACACACACACACAGGCCAGGCCTGGGCATCCCACACTCGGCCCCGGGCCCCAGGGGGTGGGGGGTCTCGCCTCGACCCGTACCACTTGCTTTTCGTACTATTGTTGGGTGTGCGGTCGCTGGAGAAGGTAGAATTGGGTACGTCGTACTCCTCGTATGGATTTGGGGGAGAGGGGAAGGAACGGGGAGCGGGCGAGAAAGAATCTGTGGCTCCACTTTATCTGGGCACTCACTGGCTGGTTCTTGTGCGTGCCCCGGCGGGGGGTCGAACCCCAAACCCTGGTGTGCGGGGATGAGCCAGATCTAACCAGCTGGGCTCCCTGGCCGGGCCGCGTCAGACTGTTTTCACTGAAGAGCGCGCTTCCGGAGCGGGCGGGAGCGAGCGAGCGAAAGGCCCGCGACCGGAACCGAGATGTGCCGGGCCCGGCGCGGCTCCGGGGCCGGGCATCGACCTATGACCCAGGAGGTCAGAGTTCAGTCCCCGGTCAGGGCACACGGAATGTCTCTCTCGCTCCCTCCCTCTCCCTCTGAAATCAACAACACTTATTTGTAAAGCAAGCCCTCTGATCGAGATGCGGCCGTTTCGGCCCGGTGACCGCCGGACCTCGTGGAGACGGGGTCCTCGCGTGCTCTCCTGTGTGTCTAGCGTCCGGGTAACTGAGTCTAACTCTCTCCCGTCCCGCGCTGTCCCGTGTGGACGGTCTGGAGTGAGGCATCGCCCGCCCACCATTGAGCAAAACCCCCTCTTGCGTGGCGCTGTCGCCCGCCCCCACCCCCGCACCCGGACACGCTTCGGGAAGCCCCTCCCCCGCCTCTCCGTGCTGCAGGAGGGGCTCCGGCCAGAGCCGCACGCGGTCGGGAGGCACGTGCGGTCGGTCCCGGAAAAGAAGTAATTTGGAGGTGGCTTCCTGGGCCAACCACCACGCCGATTGCATTTCAGGTCAAAGACTCCCTGTGGTGAGCGAGAGCCCCCCCTCCCCCCCGCCCCTGCGCGCCGGGCTGGGGACCAAGCAGCACGGGCGGACCTCGCCTCCCCCCCCTCCCCCTCCCCGCTGCAGGAAGCCGAGGAGTTTCTTGGAAACGACTCGGCCTCCGTTGGCCTCCATCCGGTTGGAAGACAGGAGTTTCCAGTTCGCCGCCGTCTCCTTTCGAGGCTGCTCTCTTCCGCGTCCTCGCTCAGCTGTAGTTTTCCGTTTAGGGAGTTTGGGGGGTGAAACCCTGGCTTCCTGGCGTTTCCGAGACGCTGGGTGCCCGCCTTGGGGGTCCCGGCCCCAAACCGGTGCTTGTGTGTGTGTGTGAGCGCGCTGACATCTGGCCCCGGATACGCTCGGCGGAACCAAATTACTCGGCGCGCTAAGTCACGGCCGTGTCGAGACCAGGCATTCCGGGTCCGTGCCCGAGCACACACGTGGGGGCACGCGTGTCCGAAGGCATCGTCCGCGTTTTCCTGCGGGCGGCCTGCGAGGAAGTGCAAGCGCCCGCACCTGCCCCCGCGCTGCCTTTGCAGACAACTGGACAGCTAACCTCTTGCAGATCGGGGTGGGGAGCCGAGTCTTCGCTCAGAGGGTGAAAGGGGTCCATCAACGTGATTTAAGGGGGTGGGGAGGGCAAGGTCCAGTGGGCTTTCCTCCCAGGCCCGTTCCGTCCCGGGGACAGGAAGTATTTCTGTTTGTGGGCACACAGCTGTGTCCACAGGGACAGTCTCCCGTAACGGGTCAGAGACTAAGAGCGTGGCCAGGGCTCCGGCATTCAGGAACCACACTCTTCCCCAGCCCGCCAGCCCCGTGGGAGTCTGCGGGGTCTGCTTTTGCTGCGTTGTCCGGTCTGTCCACCTGCACATCGCTACACGCAGTTCTCCAGGAAATGCGCCCGGTCCTTTATTCCCAGCGCAACGCCTGTTTCTGTTTACTCCGTGGGCATTTCCGCGTCGTGAAAACAGACTCTCAAACTCGGCTTCATCTGGGAAAACTTTGAAAAGAGTTTTGACTCTTGGTTTCTTCCCCCCCCCCCCCCCCCCCCCGCTTCTCTATCAGATCGTTTTATTGTGGAAAATAAAGACGCTGAACAGGAGAGTGCACTCTTAATAAATGTTTTAAATTTGTTATTGATTGGTTTTGTGAGAGAGAGAGAGAGAGAGAGCTGGTGGATGGGGAGGAAAAGAACAATGCTTTGTTTGGATCAGACCTGAAATCTTGGCATACGGGAATGATGCTCTAACCGCCTGAGCTGCCCGGCTGGGGAGAAACGGTAATATTTTTGACGCATTGCGCTAAGTGAATTACAGTATTGAAATCAATTCCACCTGCCCTGACCGGTGTGGCTCAGGGGATAGAGCGTCGGCCTGCGGACTGAAAGGGCCCGGGTTCGATTGCGGTCAGGGGGCATGCACCTTGGTTGCGGGCACATCCCCAGTAAGGGGGTGTGCAAGAGGCAGCTGATGGATGTTTCTCTCTCATCGATGTTTCTGACTCTCCCTCTCCCTTCCTCTCTGTGAAAAAAAAAAAAAATCAACAAAATATATTTAACAAATAAATAAAACCAAGTCCACCTATCTCTTTTCGTTGCAAAAAGGGAAGAGAGTAGCCACAGCTATGAGAAGACTCAGGCCCCTTCAGCACGTCGCCTGGTCTGCTGCAGGAAGAGGTCTGGGCCCGGCCTCAACGAACAGGAGAGGCTCGGAGCAGAGACCTCTCTCGCTGGAGACGCCTCGTCCCCGGGAAGAAGCCTGGATTGTCAACATCTGGCCCCGCTGCCAGATAAAACCTCAGTTCAACAACCCCCGCCGTGGAACGCTTCCCTGATTAATGAGCGAAACGCTGGACCGGAGTCCAAGCAACATATAGACGCTGCCATGGGGCTCGGGAAGGGCCCGGCTTTCCCGGAAAGAGCACAACCCAGCCAGTGTTCCGCTGTTTCCGCACCGTGACAAGCGGCCAACACTGGCCGCCTGTTCTGCAGGCCGAGTACCTGCGGCCGTCGCCCGCCCGCCCCCACCTCCCCCGCTCGCTCGCTCGCTGGCCCAGCGGTGGGGTCTGTCGGGAGGGCGTGCAGAGGTGGCCGTGGGTGAGCGTGCGACACCGGGATGCATCGCACCAGCCTGCGCGCCGGAGGAGAACCCTGTAACACATTCGGAGCCACACAAAGTAGATAAGAACTCACCGTTTCACTTCTTAGTAACAACTTTATTGAGATGGCATTCGTGCCATGACATTCACCCACTTAAAGTCGTACAATTTAAACGGCTTCTGGTATATTCAGAGTCACGCAACCATTACCAAAATCCATGTTCAGACATACGCATTCCCCCAGAAAGAGATGCTATGCCTCCTGGCAGTCTCTCCCCGTTTCCTCCTAACTGCCCCGACCCTATCCAACATGCTAACCTTCTTCTTGTCTCTGCAGATTTCCTCATTCTGAATCACACCAGCGTGAGTCTCTTTTTAAATACGTTTTTTACTGATTTTAGGGAGAGAGGAAGGGAGCGGGGGAAAGAGAATCACTGATGGGCTGCCTCCCGCGCTCCCTCTCCTGGGGATCTGGCCCGCAACCGGAAATCACACCGGTGTCTTCTTGGGGCGTGGGACAACGCTCCGCCAACTGAGCCACACCCCTGGGCAACAGATAGGACTTGGGGAGGAGGGGGAGGGCAATGCAATTATTTTTAAATATTTTCCCATTATGTTGGCGTTCAGTATTATTTTAGTTCCAGTTGCACAGCGTAGTGGTTAGGTATTTACATGATCTGTGCAGTGATCCCCCAATAAGTCTAGGGCCCACCTGGCACCACAGTTACCACAACAATATTGATTATACCCCTTTGCTGTCTTGACGCCCTCTCTCACGTAGCTTTCGTTCACAGAGCTTCATGTTTTCAAGTCCACCCGTGTTGTGACGCGCATCCACACTTAATAGCCGATGGCATCCCGTCGTATGGACGGGCCACTTGTTCTTTCGGTTCGCACACACGTTTCCTGTTGCATCTTGCGGTTCAAATGGGGTCAAGAACCAGACTTGTATGTGCCATCTACCGGCCGCGTCTTCCTGCGTCCTCTTCCTGAACAACAAGGTCTTTCGCGTCCCTTTGAGGATCTCCCTGAGCAAAACTTCCCTTGTGAAACCCAAAACAACAGAAAACTTTAACATGGGAGATGCAGTGCTATTGTTCTGAAAGTATATATATATTTTTTTGGTAAAGCAATGTGAAGGATCATTGTAGACAGACCACGTTTTATTTGTCTCTTCATCCGTTGATGAATATCTGGGTGTTTTCCAAACTGTTATAAACAATGCTGCGGTCAACAGCCAGCCTTTCTATCTCCACTTCAAGATTTTTTCTCGGGCATCCGCAAAGTCTTGTCCTTTTTTCTTGTCGTGCTTGTCAATTACATAACGATCAGGTGACTTGCTCGGCCAGGGTGGCTCAGTGGGTTGGGTGGCATGCTGTGTGCTCACCAGTTCAATTCCAGTCGGGGCACAGGCCTGGGCTGTGGGCTCCATCCCCGGTGGGGGGCGTGCAGGAGGCAGCCGATCAATGGTTCTCTCTCATCATTGATGTTTCTCTCTCCCTCTCCCTTCCCTCCCCGTCTCTGAAATAAAAACCTGTATTTTTAAAAAACATAAAGTGGCTTCTCCCATGGATTTGGTGTCCCCTCTCTGGATGCCACGAGCTGGACCGTCTGACTTTCCCATCCGTGTTCCGGTGTGTGCACACTCTGCATTTGGACGTTCCCCTGCTCCCCGGGGCCTGGTCGTTCCAGCGCAGACTGCCTTTGCACGGCTGCACACGTGGCAACCACCTCCCCACGGCGTGCACACTTCCCTCGCTCCGTGTGCCAGTGTCCAACTGCCACGGAGTCACCCGTGTCAGCACTTGCTTATGCGCCTTAACTTCAGCATCATTGCTGGCACGGCCTCGGCCCCCCCAAGACTGCGCTCTTTCGACGAGAGAGAGAAGGACACCTCCACCGGCCCTCCTCCAGTCCAAACCCTGCCCTCCCACCCCACGCACATGCCCTCTCCCCCCCCACCCCAACCCACTCTCTCTACAAACCAGTGGGAAAAGACCCTGGGGTGAGGATTAACAACAACAACAAAGAAAACAAAGACTGAGAGGCGGGTCAGAAGGGAACGACATCTCTGACTGGATGCCCAGGTCCCTGAGAACAAGCAGTGCCAGCTGACAGGCAGCCCTCCGTTCAATGCCCCGTGGGCCGCCGGGCCGGGCGCCAAGCAGTGGCGGTGCCGCCATCCAAACTCAGGAGGGGACAGTCTTCTCCCAACGCCACCGACCTGGCCACGGCCGAGGGCACCTCTGTTGGCAAACCACGCAAAAACTCATCCTGCTTGCGGTTTGCAGGCCACGGGTCCCGGCCCTGTCGGCAATCGTTTCGGGGCCGTGGGGTTTTTTTTTGGGGGGGAAGAGGAGTGGAAATCCTTCCCTTTTCTTCTTCTCTATTTTTAATCGTTTCTTTTTTTTTAAATATATTTTTATGATTTTAGAGAGGGAGGGAGAGGGAGAAAGAGATAGAAACATCAATGATGAGAGAGGATCACCGATCAGCTGCCTCCTGCACGCACCCTCCTGGGGATCCAGGTACGTGCCCTTGACGGGAATCAAACCCGGGACCCTTCAGTCCATGGGCCGATGTGCTGTCCACTGAGCCACACCAGCGAGGGCCCTTCCCTTTCCCTATTTCCCGGTTCTCTAACGTTCAGCTTTCATTCCAGCCCAATCCTGAATACACTATGGAGCTGTTTCTGTAATTAGCGCAAAACAAAAACGAATCAAAACATGCGACGCAGTCATACACAGATGATGGACCACAGAATTGCACATCTGAAACCCATCTGATTTCATTAACCAATGTCATTCCAACACATTTGTTAAAGCCAAAGAACTTATTTTGATTGCTTCCCCTTATTGTGCCTGCTTAAATTAAGTCCACACACACAGACCAATCCTCATAGGGTGTGCGCGCCTTTCTGCATAACTACTGTACGTGCTGCTATATTATAACTATTGCTAGGGGCCCGGTGCACAAAATTCGTGCACTGGGGGTAGGTGATCCCTCAGCCCAACCTGCCCCTCAATGGGGCCAATGGCTGGTTCTGCCCCCGCCGCCTCGGCCCCGCCCCCAGCCCTGGCCTTAGCCCCGGTGGCGACCGCCCAGTCCCGAAGGCACCCCGCACTCTCGGCCCCGCCCCCTGCCTCGCGCCACTCGGCCCGCCCCTCGCGCCACTCAGCCCTGCCCCCTGCTCCTGATTGGCTGGTAGCGTAGCGAAGGTACGGTCAAAATTTGCATATTACTCTCTTATTAGATAGGAGGATACCTGTTTGAGTAATAGTTAATAACCTTGTGGAAACACAGTAAATAATTCACTGCTTCTTAGTATGGGTTGGATAGTGTCCCCCCCAAATTCATATCCTGAAGTCCTCATTCCCAGTAAGTGCCCCAGAAGGTAACCTTAATTGGAGATGGGTTTTTAAAAAATGATTGACATTAGAGACAGGGAGAGAAAGATTGATGTGAGAGCAAAACATCAATCGGCTGCCTCCTACATGCCCAGCCCTGGGGATCGAGCCTGAAACCTTGGCATACTGGGATGATGCTCCAACCAACTGAGACGCTGGCCAAGGCAGTTCTTTACAGAGGTAATCAAGCTAAAAGGGGATCACCAGGGTGAGTCCTACACCATAGGGATTGGTGTCCCTATAAGAAGAGGACATGTGGGCATGGGCGTGTACAGAGGGACGACGATGTGAAGATGCAAGGGAAAGAACCCCGTTTACAAGCCACGGAGAGGAGCCTGGAACACATTCCCTCACAGCCTGCGGAAGCCGCTGACCCTGCTGACCCCTTGACCTCAGGCCTGCAGCCTCCAGTCCTTGCAAATAAATACGCTTCCCCAACCCCAGTCCCCCCCAGGGCCCTCCTACAAATTCTGGAGCTTATTTAGACCGATGAGGAATTGAATCTTTAGCTAAAGAGCAACTGAATCCATTCACATGTTTTAACCCAAGAAGTCAACAACATAAGTGCCTTATATTTCTATTTTTGTGGTGGTGGTTGTTGATTTGAGAGAAAGAGAGAGAGAGAAACGTTAACTTGTTACACTCATTCATGCACTCATTGGTTGATTCTTGTATGTGCCCTGACCGGGGGGCGGGCGGGGGGTGTCAAACCCACAACCGGGGCATGTTGAATGACACCAGCCAACTGAGCTACCCGGCCAGGGATGGGCGTCTTCTCTTAAAAAGAAATAAAGTCCATGTTGGCACCAATGTGGATGAAAAGCCAGGATCTGCGGATGGAGGAGGACAAATGAAGACACGGTATTTGTTGGGTCACCAGAGAGAGAGGACGGGGAGATGTGGATGAAAAGCCAGGATCTGCGGATGGAGAAGGACAAATGAAGACACGGTATTTGTTGGGTCACCAGAGAGAGAGGACGGGGAGATGTGGATGAAAAGCCAGGATCTGCGGATGGAGAAGGACAAATGAAGACACGGTATTTGTTGGGTCACCAGAGAGAGAGGACGGGGAGATGTGGATGAAAAGCCAGGATCTGTGGATGGAGAAGGACAAATGAAGACACGGTATTTGTTGGGTCACCAGAGAGAGAGGACGGGGAGATGTGGATGAAAAGCCAGGATTTGTGGATGGAGGAGGACAAATGAAGACACGGTATTTGTTGGGTCACCAGAGAGAGAGGACGGGGAGATGTGGATGAAAAGCCAGGATCTGCGGATGGAGAAGGACAAATGAAGACACGGTATTTGTTGGGTCACCAGAGAGAGAGGACGGGGAGATGTGAATGAAAAGCCAGGATTTGCGGATGGAGGACAAATGAAGACACGGTACTTTGTTGGGTCACCAGAGAGAGAGGACGGGGAGATGCAGACAAGGAGGGGCAGAGTGAGAATGGGGGACAGGTGTGACCAGGGGATGCACAGGAGGCCCTGTAGCCGACGGGATGCGGCAGGTGGGAAGCGAGGACTCAGGACCAGTGACGGTTGGTTGTATGGGCCCACTAGGCCAGTCTCTGGTCCCGGGCAATTCAGTCAGACTCAAGTGGGTGTACTCTCAGGGTCCTTTGTAGATATGGTGGTCAGTGCCTATCATCAGTAAGGAGATTTTCCTTGAGTCTGTGGGCGGGCCTCATCTGATCACTTGAAGGCCTGAAGAGCAAACACTGAGGTTTCCCCCTCAAGAAGAAGAAATTTGCAGAAACCGGTTTGGCTCAGTGGATAGAGCATCGGCCTGTGGAATGAACGGTCCCAGGTTCGATTACAGTCAAGGGCATGTACCCTGGTTGCAGGCACATGTACCCAGTAGGGAGTGTGCAGGAGGCAGCTGATCAATGTTTCTAACTCTCTCTCCCTCTCCCTTCCTCTCTGTGAAAAATCAATAAAATATCTTTAAAAGAAAAAGAAGAAATTCTAACTCTGGCCGACGTGGCTCAATTGGTTGAGTAATTTTGCTACTGTTAATGAACCATAATGTAAATATCTGTGTTTTCCACCAAAACCAGTTTGGTTCAGTGGATAGAGCACTGGCCTGCGGACTGAAAGGTCCCAGGTTCAATTCTGGTCAAGGGCATGTACCTTGGTTGCAGGCATGTCCCCATTAGGGGGTGTGCAAGAGGCAGCTGATAGATGTTTCTGACTTTCTATCCCTTTCCCTTCCTCTCTGTAAAAAAGTCAATGAAATATATTATATATATATGTGTGTGTGTGTGTGTGTGTGTGTTCCAATGGTCTTAGGCAACCCTGCTACCAGTTCTCAACCTGTGGATCACGACCCAAAAAACACAGACATTTACATTACGATTCACTAACAGTAACAAAATTACAGTTATGAAGCAGCAACGACAATAATGTTATGGTTGGGGGTCACCACAACATGAGGAGCTGCATTAAAGGGCCAGGGCATTAGGAAGGATGAGAACCACTGCTCTAGAACATGTTTAAAAAAGAAGAAGAAATTCTGTCTCGAGACTGCAACATCCACTCCTGCCCGAGTTTCCGGCTGGCCGGCTGGCCCCACAGACCTAAGACCTGCCAGACTCATAATCACGGGAGCCAGTTCCTTAAAATGAATTCCTTAAAAAAATTTTTTAAAAACTAAACAGATATAGCTAGGTAGATAGACAGATGTAGCTAGTATATCTATATAAATCTACACACACACACACACACCCAAAAAAACAACACCTGTATTCGACTGCTTGGGTTGCCATGATAAAGTTTAAGCCCCGGGCCGGGTGACTTAAACAACAGAAATTAATGTTCTTACGGCTCTGGAAGTCTGCGATCAAGAGGTTGGCAGGGTCTGTTTCTCCCCAGGCCCTCCCTGCCTTGCAGATGGCCGTCCTCTCCCTGTGTCCTCACATGGTCGTCCCTCTGTGTGTGTCTGTGTCCAAATTCTCTCTCACAAGGACACCAGTCATACTGGACGGGGGCCTGCCCGTCGGAGCTTACTTTATCTTCGCTATTCCTGTCACGGCTCTGTCTCCGGGTCCTGTTGCATTCTAAGGACCCCGACATAGGCATTTTGGACGGACGCAGCTCTGTCCACACGCTGTCCGCGCTCTTTTAAAAAGTTCTGCTTCTCCTGCAGAACTCTGCCCCGCCCTGGACCGTACACCCTCCCTGCACTAGTGAGCCAGGTGGGCAGCCTCCCGCCCTGAGAAAGGGGGGGATTTGAAAGTGTAATGGGTTCCACTCAGCTGGGCAGAAACCCTCTGAGGAATAGGAAATGGCCTTGGTCTGTGTCAGTGAATGGAAACTGTTTTCCTAACGTTTCAGTCAAAACACACACACACACACACACACACACACACACACACACACACAACACAGAACGCCCAGCCTCCATACAGCTCCGTCTCTGGGCCTCATTAATTCCCAAGAAAGAACCGGTGGAAACGGAGTTACTGGGTCAGTGGGGATGCAAGGGCCTGGCGACTTGCGTGTATTCCTGAATGTTATTCCAAGTCAGGCGGCTCAGCCATAATCCCTGCTTACTTGCGGCTGAGTTTCTATTCGGTCGTTTGCGCAGACAGGCCCAAACACTGTTACTTGAAATTGAGACTATCTGTATGTTTGCTGTTTATTTTCCAATTTTTATTTTTTTACTCATGAGGATGTCCCCGTGACATAAAACATTTCTTGAGAATAATGTTTACTGCATTTGCAAAAGGAGAGAAATCTGTAATTCTCTCCTAATCATAACTATGCTAAGTTCTTACTTGATGGAACATTCTTGTATTTTATAGTTTTGTTTAGGAGTATTTGTTCTCAATCTATCTATATCTTTGTGCATTTGGGATAATTAATAATCAATCCATTGCAGCATTATTTGCAATAGCCAACATATGGAAGCAACCTAATGCCCATGGATGAGACAAATGAATAAATACGATGGGGGGGGACCCCCCCCCCCGCCAGCCGGTTTGGCTCCATGGACAGAGCTTCATTCAGCCTGTGGACGGAAGGGTCCCAGCTTCAATTCTGGCCAAGGACACGTGCCTAGGCTGCGGGCTCAATGCCCAGTATGGGATTCTCTCTCCTCCTTGATATTTCTATCTGTCTATCCCTCTCCCTTTCTCTCTGGAATCAAATATATTTTTAAGAGATGAGGTTCCTATATACAATGCACTACTACTGAGCCACAAAAAAAAAAAACAAACAAAAAAAAACCACACACAATGAAATCTTACCATTTACAACAACATAGACGAACCTAGAGCGTACTATGTTAAGTGCAGTCAGTCAGATAGACCGAGACAAATACCATAGGATTTCACTTGTGTATGGAATCTAGGAAACAAAATAAACAAACAAGCAAAGACAGAAACAAACTCCGAGATACAGAGAACAGACTGATGGTCATCAGATGGGAGTAGCGTTGGGGGACTGGGTGGAAAAGGTGAAAGGGATTAAGAAAGACAAAACGGCAATTACGAAACAGTCACAGGGATGTGAAGCACAGTACAGGGAATATAGCCAATAATATCGTAATAACTACCGATGGAGCCAGGTTGAGAGATCAGACTTATCAGGGGATCATTTCTTAAGATACATAATTGTACGCCCGAAACTAATATAACTTTTGTATGTCAAGTGTAGTTAAAAAAGTAAACGTAGCCCTGGTCAGCGTGGCCCAGTGGTTAGAGCGTCAGCCAGTGCCCTGGAGGGTCTGGGTTCCATTTTGGTCAAGAGCACAAACCTGGGTTTCAGGCTCGACTCCTGGCCTGCTCAGGGCGCAGTTGGAAGACAATCAATCAGTGTGTCTCCCTCACACTGATGTTTCTCTCCACCCCCCACCCCCTTTCCACTCTCTAAAAATCGATGGGAAACAGAACCTTGGTAAGGATTCTGTTTAAGTGTAAAAAAAACCAAAACAAAAAAAAACAAAAACAAGGACTTGTACGCATGCATATAAGCCTAACCAATGGAGACAGACCACAGGGGCGGGGGTGAGGGTGGAGGGTTGGGGGGAGGGGTAATGGGGGAATAAGGACTCATAATGTAATACCTTCATCACTAAAAGACGTTTTTAAAAATTTGTGATTCAGCCGAGACCAGTGTGGCTCAGTGGATAGAGCGTCGGCCTGTGGACTGAAGGGTCCCGGGTTCGATTCCGGTCAAGGGCATGTACCTTGGCTGCGGGCACATCCCCAGTTGGGGGCGTGCAAGAGGCAGCTGATCGATGTCTCTCTTTCATCGATGTTTCTGACTTTCTATCCCTCTCCCTTCTGCTCTGTAAAAGAGCAATAAAAATATATTAAAAAATAAAAAAAATAAAAATTTGTGATTCAACCCCCTGGGGAAATAAAGAACATTATAATCTGTGAACAGAAAGATAGATACAGAGGCAGTGAAGCACAGTCTGTCAAATTACAGAGGACAGGCTGGGGAGTGTTGGGGAGGGGATGGGGGGAAGCAATCAACAGAAGGACTTGTATGCCTGCCTATAAGCACAGCCAACGGACACACGACACGGGGGTGGGGGGTGGGGGGGGGGAGATGAGGGCATGCGACAGGGGCTGGGGGAGTCTGGAGGAAGGTCAACGGGGACAAAAAGGAGATCTATGTAATACTTAAAAAAATAAAAATATTGGGGGGGGGGAGAAAAAAAAAGGAGTTAAAAAAACTCATTGAACGGGATTCGCAGAACGACTAAGGCGGGCATAGGCAGGAAGGTGGTGGGAGGGGAGGGAGGGAGGGAGAGGCCAATGTATTTTCAACGGGAACGGAGAAGCGTGGGCAGACCCGAGTCCATTCACACAGCCCACACCGCGGACACGCGTCACGGGGCGGCTGCCGCAGGTTCGGGTCCGTGACGTCATAATGAGGCTGAACAATTCCCATCACCCCCCGCGGATCAGTGGGTAGAGAGCGGCGGCCGCGTTCCCCGTTGGGGGGTTGCAGGAGGCAACTGATGGATGTCTCTCTCTCTCTATCATGGATTTTGTTGGTTTGTTTTTGTTTTTGGGGGGTTTTGTTTTTGTTTTTTGGGTTTTTTGTTTTTGTTTTTTTTACAGAGCGGAAGGGAGAGGGATGGAGAGCCAGAAACATGGATGGGAGAGAAACATCCATCAGCTGCCTCTTGCACACCCCCCAATCGCCACTGGGGATGTGCCCGCAGCCAAGGCACGTGCCCTTGACCGGAATCGAACCCGGGACCCTCCAGTCCGCAGGCCGACGCTCTGTCCACTGAGCCACACCAGTGAGGGCTCATGGATGTTTCTAACTCTTTATCCCGCTCCCTTCCTCTCTGTAAAAAATAAAATATATAGCTAAAATAAAATAAAGTAAGATAAAATAAAATAAAGAACTCCCATCGCCTGGGGACGGGGCAGCCACAGCGGTAAGGGCGCCCAGCGCGCCCTCAGCAGCCCCTGGCTGACCCTCAGCCCGCGGATGGGAGGGAGCCCCCGAGGCCCAACACGCCGGGACAGCGCCGGCCGGCCGGGGGAGCGGGCACCGGAGTCTCCCCTCCCCAAACCCGTGGGACAACCCGCCCCGCCGGCGGGCGGCCGCGGTGCCTCTTGTCGTCGTCGTCGCGATCGCAAGGCGCCTGTCAGCCAGAACCGTGAGGAAAACATGAAGGAAAATGTGAAGGTTCGGTACTTACAGGCAACGGGAGCGTCCGAGCCGCGGTGAGAACAGGGCGACGGTCCCCAGGGAGACAGAGGGCGCATGCGCACCGCGCACGACGCAGGAGACCACGACGCACGACGCACGACGCACCACGCATGATGCGAGAGAGACGCAAGGCACGAGGCAGGACGCACGACGCAAGACGCGAGACACAGCGCACGAGGCAGGACGCACGGGGCACGCGTACCACGCACGACGCACCACACGTGACGCGAGGCACGACGCAGGAGACAGGAGGCAGGACGCATGACGCGAGACACGACACACGAGGCAGGACGCACGAGGCACGCGTACCACGCACGACGCACCACACGTGACGCGAGACACGACGCAGGAGGCAGGACGCACAGGGCATGCGTACCACGCACGATGCACCACACGTGACGCAAGGCACGACGCAGGAGACAGGAGGCAGGACGCATGATGCGAGACACGACACACGAGGCAGGACGCACGAGGCACGCGTACCACGCACGACGCACCACACGTGACGCGAGACACGACGCAGCTGGCAGGACGCACAAGGCACGCGTACCAGGCACGACGCACCACACGTGACGCGAGACACGACGCAGGAGGCAGGACGCACAGGGCATGCGTACCACGCACGATGCACCACACGTGACGTAAGGCACGACGCAGGAGACAGGAGGCAGGACGCATGACGCGAAACACAACACACGAGGCAGGACGCACGAGGCAGGACGCACGAGGCACGCGTACCACGCACGACGCACCACACGTGACGCGAGACACGCGACGCAGGAGGCAGGACGCACGAGGCAGGACGCATGACGCGAGACACGACGCACGAGGCAGGACGCACGCGCACCACGCTCGCGCACCAACCCTTTTCTCTCTCTCCCTGTTGAACACCAACCCATTTGTAGCCGCCAGAAGCCCCCTGCACAGCCGCAATGCAAAATCATCATCATTTCTGCCGGTGGAACGTCTCGGGGAAGCACACGGCACCAAACAGCCCACCTAACGGGGCAGATGGACACATCCGACTCCATGCATATTGAATATGAATATATATATATATATATACACTGAGCGGCCAGATTATTATGATCTCTGGATGCATGATAACCTGGCCAATCCGCGCACCGATGCCTAAGGGAAAGCTTGCAAATCTTTTTTTTTTCTTTTTTTTTAAAGCTTGCAAATCTTAATATGTCCAGGGAACAAGAGACAGCGGCCCCCAGCCTCTGGCTAGTGAGTCCTCTACTTCTTTCGAACTACCCACAATGCAGTTCTTAGACATGGGAGAAAAAAAAAAAACCAAACCTTATTTAAAAAATCCCAACTCTGTAGTCAGTCTACCCTGAGTGGCCAGATTGTTACGGGTTCAGAGAATCATCAGAATCTGGCCACTCGGTGTGTAGATGCCACCACCACCACCACCAAAAAAAGAAAAAAGAGCAAAGGCACCGATAATAAAAATTCCGTGCTTCACACACACACAGAGTGCAAACAGGTCCCAAAAGGCTAAGGTTGTGGAATGAAAGACTGGCCGAAGGTTTGTTAGGAAGAAGCTCACGAATCAAAGAGAAAAAGGCAAATGATAAATATGCAAAAAAGCTACTCCACTCCACAGGCCGACACACTCGCATTAAAAGAGAAAGCGAGCCGGGCTGGTGTCGCTCAGTGGTTTGCGCATCGCCCTGTGGACGGGGAGGTCGTGGTTCGATGCCCGCCCGGGTTGTGGGCTCCGTCCCCAATGTGGGCCGGATTCTCTCTCTCGTGGTGGATGTTTTCTCTCTCCCCCTCCCTTCCTCTCTGAAATCCATAGAAATTATATGTTTAAAAAAGAAAAGCAAACCTAGAGGTCATTTTCCATCATGCAAACAGAAAAGGATGAGAAAACACACACACACACACACACACACAAATACATGATTGTCGGGGTCGCCAAATGAGGGACGCTGCAGGCCACGTGGTGAGGGATTTATGAATGTATGAGGTGGTCTGGATACCAGATGGACTGAGGCACCCTCCCTCCCCTCCCCCCCCGAATGGCAGCAGTCCCCAAAGATGGGGAGTCGGAGGTGTTGAAGGGAATCCAGGCGGGCTTTTTTTTTTCTAGGTGTGTCTGTGCAGGTCTGTGCAGGTGTGGGTCCTGGGGGGGGGGGGCGGGGGGGGAGGTCCCCAGGGGAGAAAGGATGGTCTTAGCCAGAGGGAATGTCCCATAGTGAAGTGGCCTGAAGCTCAGTTCCAAGGGGCAGGAGAGTATCGATCAATTGTTTGATCAGCCTGACAGGTCAAGGTCAAGGTCAGGGTCAAGGTGGGGGACCAGGTTCACTTGAAGGCCGGTGGGGAAAGCGTTGGGTGGGGATGAGGTTTGTGATTCCTATCTTAGCGTTAAGTTCCGAGCCACCTTAAATCTGGGAACTTCTTTTATTTTATTATTATTATCATCATTATTATTATTATTTATCTATGTGTATCGATTTCAAAGCAGAAAGGAGAGGGAGAGAGGGACAGACACATCTGTGACGAGAGAGAGAATCATGGATCGGCTGCCTCCTGCACGTCCCCTCCTTCAGTGCCGTGGGTCAGCGCTCTACCCACTGAGCCACACTAGCTAGGGCAAACTTTTCTCTTTTTAATTTATTTTTTTTTAATATAGTTTATTGGGCCGAGACCGGTTTGGCTCATGGATAGAGCATCGGACTGCGGACTGCGGGGTCCTGGGTTCGATTCCGGCAAGGGCATGTACCTTGGCTGCGGGCACATCCCCATTAGGGGGCGTGCAAGAGGCAGCTGATCGATGTCTCTCTTTCATCGATGTTTCTGACTTTCTATCCCTCTCCCTTCCGCTCTGTAAAAAATCAATAAAATATATTTTAAAAATAAATAAATAAATAAATATAGTTTATTGATTTTTTAAAAAAATATCTATATATTTTATCGATTTTTTTTTAAACAGACGGGAATAGAGAGTTAGAAACACAGAGGAGAGAGAAAAACATCCATCAGCCGCCTCCTGCACGTCCCTCACTGGGGATGTGTGCCCGCAACCAAGGTCCACGCCCTTGACCGGAATCGAACCCCGGGGACCCTTCAGTCCGCAGGCCGACGGCGCTCCACCCACTGGGCCACACCAGCCACGGCAAACTTTTCTCTTTTTTTTCTTTTTTCTTCTTTTTTTTTTTTCTTTTAAATCAAAACACTGGAAGACAACATGCCAGCCGGTCCTTTCTGGCAGAGCCAGCACAGGACGGGGGGTCCTGCGGGCGAACAGATGGGAGGCGAGGTCCCAAGGAGGCCCTGGGACCGTGTGTGTGTGTGTGTGTGTGTCCAGAAACAAGAAGGAAAAAGCTGTGTGTGCCCTGTTGTCTGCGGTTCTCATGGGGGTGCGGGGGCTCCTGGCCTCCCCCAGCCAAGGGGGATGGAGCCCCGCACGCTCAGTTTGATTGTCACAGCCGGGGATGGGGGGGGTTGGGGAGCGGCCCGGCGGCATCTGGCGGGAGGCGAGGAGGGGAAGCCGCTTGACAGCCCCCTCCGGGCTGTGCACCTGTAACCGGGAGCACAGAGCGCTTGTTGGCTGCCAGTGGAGGAAAAAAAGAAAAACTGCTGCCAACAACAACAACAACAACATCGTACGCTTGCCCTGCCTGGCTCAGCGGTGGGCAAACTCATTCGTGAACAGAGCCAAATAGCAATGGGGCAATGATGGAAATGTCCTTGTGGAGAGCCGCATCCCCAGTTGGGGTGGGGTGGGGTCGGGGGGGGGGGGGCGTGCAGGAGGCAGTGGGTCGATGTTTCTCTTTCATCGATGTTTCTTTCCTCCCTGTAAAAAAAAATAAAAATCAATTTAAAAAAAAGATTTTTTTTTTTTAATGGAGTGTGGTCAAAACTGGTGTGGCTCGGTAGATAGAGCATCGATCGGCCTTCGGACTGAAAGGTCCCGGGTTCGATTCCGGTCAAGGGCATGCACCGTGGCTGCGGGCCCGCATCCTCAGTGGGCGGTGTGTGCAGGAAGCGGCTGATGGATGCTTCTCTCTCATCGATGTTTTTGACTTTCTATCCCTCTCCCTTCCTCTCTGTAAAAAAATCAATAAAATATATATTTTTTTAAATGTATGCATAGCCCTAGCTGGTTTGGCTCAGTGGCTAGAGCATCATCCGGCAGACTGAAGGGTCCTGGGTTCGATTCCGGTCACACGCCCAGGGGGTTGGCTTGACCCCCAGTCTGGGTCTTGCAGGAGGTAGCTAATCAGTGATTTTCTCTCATCATGGATGTTTCTGTATATACCTCCCTCCTTCTCCTTCTCCCTTCCTCTCTGACATTAGTAGAAATATATTATTTAAAAATATATATTTTAACTGAAACCGGTTTGGCTCAGTGGATACAGTGTCAGCCTGAAACCGGTTTGGCTCAGTGGGTAGAGCGTCGGCCTGCGGACTGAAAGGTCCCGGGTTCGATTCCGGTCAAGGGCATGGACCTTGGCTGCGGGCACATCCCCAGTGGGGGGCGTGCAAGAGGCAGCTGATCGATGTTTCTCTCTCATCGATGTTTCTGACTTTCTATCCCTCTCCCTTCCTCTCTGCAAAAAAAAAAAAAATCAATAAAATATACATTTTTTTTAATGGAGTGTGTGTGTGGAGGTGGGTGAACATACACTTCAAAATCCATACATGAATGGGGGACGCTGACGACACCTTGCCAGGCTAGCAGTCGGCAGCTGTGCGTGGCTGCAGGCGGCCCAGCACCAAACCAGAGAGGATGGATCTTGCATTGCCACCATGTGTCCACCATCTGGATACCATTGCTGACATGGACACATAAAGAACTATTTGACATTGAAACTGGGACTCAGAACAGTTGGACATAGAAACTAAGACTCAAACATTTTTTTTGTTCTTATACGTTTGTTTTCAGTATGCAGAGGCAAGATATTTTTGAAGAAAAGAAACAGGGGGGAGTGATGGATATAGAGGCAGGGTGGCCTTGAACAGGCTGCCAAGCTACAGGGGAAGGCTGGGGTGGATGGGAGGCGGATGCTGGGGGAGATCAACCCAAGGACTTGTGTGCATGCATGTGAGCATAACCAATGAATGAAAGACACTGGGGCAGGGAGCGGGGCAGGTGGGGTATGTGCTGGGGGGTAGGGGAGGCTGGGGGGAGGATAATGGGGGGGGGGAAACATATGTACTATTAAATATAAGTTATACTGCAAAAAAATAATAATAAAATCAATTTTAAAAATAAATATACTAAGTAAAACAAAAAAACACTACCAACAGAAAAGATATCTCTCTTTTTTCTTTTTCTTTTTCTGTAAGAAAGAGGGGAGAAAAAAGACCGACAAAAATACCCACAGAAGTTACAGCGGAGCGGTTTCTCGTTTGTTTTGAACTTCTTTATATAGTCTAAATCATAAATAAACACACTTTGTAGTCACACACACACACACACAAAAATAAATGGAGTGTGTGTGTGTATGTGTGTGTGTGTGTGTGTGCACGCGCGTGGAGGTGGGTGAACACACGCTTCAAAATCCCTATGTGGGCAGAGGGGTAAAACGGAAACGTCCCAGAGACACTAACCGCGTCCCACTCTCTTTGTTCCCCCAGGAGGAGGAGGAGGAGGAGGAGGCGACGGCGAGGAGGAGGAGGTGGAGGAGGAGGAGGCGGAGGAGGAGGACAAGGAGGAGGAGGAGGAGGACAAGGAGGCGCGAGAGGCGGTGGCAGGGGAGGAAGGAGAGGAAGGAGAAGGAGAGGGAAAAGAAGAAGAAGGAGAGGAAAGCGTCGATGACCGATGATGATGACCAAGCTGGCCTGTCCTCACTCGCCCATCCCCGGGGGTCGGGGGTGGACGAGGACGGAGACCACAGCCTCGGCTCCTGTGTGCAGACACAGCCGCCTTCCCCCCCACCCCCGAGCTGCTGCTGTGGGAGGGTTCCCACGGCCTTGCCCCCCTCCAGCCCCCCCGCAAGATCTGTTTGTCCCCCTGGCCTTCAGAGCTGGGGGCCCCAGGCCCCCTGCCCCCTCGGACCCAGCCAATTCACCTCCCAGCTCCCCGCCCCCCGGGGTCCCTCCCCTTAAACATGCACAGAGGTCAAGGCGGTGGGGCAAGGCATGAGCAGAGTCCATGGCCCCGGGGACAAGCCATCACCACCGCCACCACCCTGTCACCACCCACCCCCGCCCTTTCCACCCCCAGGGCTGCAGGATTTCGCAAAAACAAAAAACAAAAAAAAAAAAATGCTTTGCTCCCTGAAGAAGCTTTGAAGACTCATGTGAGCCAGGTCACATTCCTGGCCCAGGCGCCTGTGTGTCCCCCCCGCCCCACCACCACCCGCATGGCAGCCTAGAGACTCCCCACCCACCCTCCTGTCCAGCCCCGGCTCAGCCCGGCCCCGGGGCCACGCAGCCGCCCGAGGGTCCCTGCTGCTCCTGACGGACATTCCTAGGGGCCCCTGAGCAGATGGACATCGGCGATGGGATGACATGCCTGTTCCTCTGTTGCTGGAATCGCCGGGAAGACTATGTGCCCCGGGCTGTTTGCAAAGGCAACTGCACAATCTCCGGGCCTGTCGACACACGGGCGGCCTGCCGGTGGGGTGAGGGTGGGAGGTGAAAGGGGTGAAGGGTGGGGGGAAGGAGACGCCTTGAAGACCACTCACTCCCCGGGGCCCGAAATCGGGCTGGTTGGCTCCGTGGCTAGAGCCAGGGGCCTGCGGATGGAAGGGTCCCCGGTTGGATTCCGGGCAAAGGCATGGACCTTGGCTGCGGGCACAACCCCAGTGTGTGGAGGAGGGAGGGGGTGTGTGTGTGCAGGAGGCGGCTGATGGATGTTTCTCTCTCGTCGGTGTTTGTGACTTGCTGTTCCTCTCCCTTGCTGTCTGTGAGAAATCAATAAAATATATTTAAAACACACACACACGCACGCACACACGCACACGCACACACGCAGCACGGTTCGGCTCGGTGGAGAGAGCGGCGGTCCCCAACGTTTTGTGGCCATGTCCCGCCTAAGCATCTCTAACAGCCTGATGCCCGGCGCTCCCCATCCCCTCCGCCCCTGTCATTCGAACAGCGGACCCCTGTTCCTGCGGAGGAGGTCTAAAAGGCCTTGAACTTGGCCTAGACCGGTGCGTGGTGGGCAAACTCCGTCGTCCACGGAGCCAAATAGCAACGGGACAGCCACGGGGATTTCTTTTGGAGAGCCGTAGGTTTTCGACGTCAACGTCTGCCTTCACCGGTGTGGCTCGGCCGGACGGAGCGTCGGCCTGCGGACCGAAAGGTCCCGGGTTCGATCCCGGTGAAGGGCGTGTACCGTGGCTGCGGGCACCATCCCCCCAGCGGGAGGTGTGTGTGCGGGAGGCGGCTCATGGATGTTTCTCTCTCGTCGATGTTTGTGACTTTCTGTCCCTCTCTTTTGCTCTCTGTGGAAAAAATCAATAAAATATATTTAAAACACATACACCCGCTCCTTCGGTCTGGCTCAGCGGATAGAGCGTCGGCCTGCGGACCGAAGGGGTCCCGGGTTCGATTCCGGTCAAGGGCATGTATGTACCTTGGCTGCGGGCACATCCCCAGTGCGGGGGAGGGGGGGTGTGTGTGCAGGAGGCGGCTGATGGGTATTTTTTTTTCTCTCTCTCTCCCTCTCCCTTCCTCTCTGTGAAAAAATCCAAATATATATATATATATATTTAAACCACCACAACAAAACGAATTTGCCCCCGTTGGGTCTTGGTGGTTATAACCCTGTCCTTCCACGTAAAATCACTCGTCTGGGTGTCGTTCGGACGGGCCAAAGGGGATGGGTCGGACCTCCTGTGGTCAGCACACACACAAGCTATACAGCAACGACCGCACACACGGAACGGAAGGACAAATGGACGTCGGTCCCTCTCCCGCTCCGACACCCTCTCTAACGCGAAGGAACGGAAACGTAGCTTTGGCTGGGTGCCTCCGCTGGCTGGCGTGTCATTCCACACGGCCAAAGCTGGGGGGACGGGCGGGGGGGGGGGGGGGGGGTCAGGGCACCTGTAAGAATCTACCGATGAAAGGATCGCTACATGGCTCCGCTGGAGCATCCTTCTGCACCCCAAAAGTTGACCGGTTCCACTCTGAGCCGGGGCATATACCACCTGGTGTGCGGGTTTGATTCCCCTCAGTCCGGGCACACCGGGAAATCAACCTATCCATGGGTCTCCATTCCTCCCAGTAAGACTCAATCAACGTATCCTCTGGTGAGGATTTCAAAAAAAAATAGGGGGGGGGGGGTGTCTAGCCAATTTGGCCCAGTGGATAGATGGGTAATGAAGGGTCCCGGGTTCAATTCCGGTCAAGGGCACATGCCTGGGTTGTGGGCTCTGTCCAAGGTGCAGGAGGCAGCCAATCAGTGATTCCCTCTCTTCATTGATGTTTTTTTTTTATCTCTTCCTCTCCTTTCCTCTCTGAAATCAATAAAAATATACATTTAAGAGAGAGAGAGAGAAAGAGAGAAAGAGAGAGAGAGAGAGAGAGGAAACAGGTTTGGCTCAGTAGATAGAGCGTCGGCCTGCGGACTGAAAGGTCCCGGGTTCGATTCTGGTCAAGGGCATGTACCTTGGCTGCGGGCACATCCCCAGTGGGGGGGCGTGCAAGAGGCAGCTGATTGATGTTTCTCTCTCATCGACGTTTCTAACTCTCCCTCTCCTTTCCTCCCTGCAAAAAATCCATAAAGTATATTCTAAAAATTTCTTACAATGACTTAAAAAAAAAAAAAGGAAAAACTTGCCCTAACCGGTGTGGCTCAGTGGATAGAGCGTCGGCCTGCGGACTGAAGGGTCCCGGGTTCGATTGCGGTCAAGGGCATGGACCTTGGCTGCGGGCACATCCCCAGTAGGGGGCGTGCAGGAGGCAGCTGAGTGATGTTTCTCATCGATGTTTCTGACTCTCACTCTCCCTTCCTCTCTGTAAAAAAAATCAACAAAATCGATTAAAAAAAAAAAAAAAAACATGTATAAAAAGAAAACCAGCATCTGTGCATCTGCCCTGGTTGAGGAGTCATTGCACACCTAGGGCTCAAGGGGTGCACACGGGTGTGACAGTTACTGGACAGCGGAGCCAGCCAGACCTGGAGGGGACGGGGGTGGGGGGACGTTGCAGGGGGATCCAGCGGCCCTGAGGGGCCGGAGCTGACCGGAGGTGGGCGGGGGGAGGTCAGGGGGAGGGAGGGGGGAAGTCAGAGAGGGAAAGTATTGGATGTTAAACATCAACGAACAAGCAAACCGGAATCAGACTCCGAGACGCGGAGAACACGGGAGGGAGGCCGGAGGGAGGGGGTGTCTGGGTGGAAAAGGTGAAAGATGGAGAAATGGGGACATGGAGGTGGTCAGGTCAGGGTGAGGGTGGGGGTTAGGGTTAGGGTGAGGATTAGGGTTAGGTAGGGTTAGGGTTAGGGTTAGGGTAGGGTTAGGGTTAGGGAGAGGGTTAGGGTTAGGGTTAGGGTTAGGGTTAGGGTTAGGGTTAGGGTTAGGGTTAGGGTTAGGGAGAGGGTTAGGGTTAGGGTTAGGGTTAGGGTTAGGGTTAGGGTTAGGGTGAGGATGAGGGTGAGGGAGAGGGTCCGGGTTAGGGTTAGGGTTAGGGTTAGGGTTAGGGTTAGGGTTAGGGTGAGGAAGAGGGTTTGGGTTAGGGAGAGGGTTAGGGTTAGGGTTAGGGTTAGGGTTAGGGTTAGGGTTAGGGTTAGGGTTAGGGATAGGGTTAGGGTGAGGAAGAGGGTTTGGGTTAGGGAGAGGGTTAGGGTTAGGGTTAGGGTTAGGGTTAGGGTTAGGGTGAGGATGAGGGTGAGGGAGAGGGTCCGGGTTAGGGTTAGGGTTAGGGTTAGGATTAGGGTTAGGGTTAGGGTTAGGGTTAGGGTGAGGAAGAGGGTTTGGGTTAGGGAGAGGGTTAGGGAGAGGGATAGGGTTAGGGTGAGGATGAGGGTTTGGGTTAGGGAGAGGGTTAGGGTTAGGGTGAGGATGAGGGTTTGGGTTAGGGAGAGGGTTAGGGTTAGGGTTAGGGTTAGGGAGAGGGATAGGGTTAGGGTGAGGATGAGGGTGAGGGAGAGGGTCCGGATTAGGGTTAGGGTTAGGGTTAGGGTTAGGGTTAGGGTTAGGGTTAGGGATAGGGTTAGGGTGAGGAAGAGGGTTTGGGTTAGGGAGAGGGTTAAGGTTAGGGTTAGGGAGAGGGATAGGGTTAGGGTGAGGATGAGGGTGAGGGAGAGGGTCCGGGTTAGGGTTAGGGTTAGGGTTAGGGTTAGGGTTAGGGTTAGGGTTAGGGTTAGGGATAGGGTTAGGGTGAGGAAGAGGGTTTGGGTTAGGGAGAGGGTTAGGGAGAGGGATAGGGTTAGGGTGAGGAAGAGGGTGAGGGAGAGGGTCCGGGTTAGGGTTAGGGTTAGGGTTAGGGTTAGGGTTAGGGTTAGGGATAGGGTTAGGGTGAGGAAGAGGGTTTGGGTTAGGGAGAGGGTTAGGGAGAGGGATAGGGTTAGGGTGAGGAAGAGGGTTTGGGTTAGGGAGAGGGTTAGGGAGAGGGATAGGGTTAGGGTGAGGAAG
>CM050525.1:1525484-1532984 GCA_027563665.1 Antrozous pallidus | reverse complement strand
TGAAGGGTCCCGGGTTCGATTCTGGTCGAGGGCATGTGCCTTGGCTGCAGGCACATCCCCAGTGGGGGGCGTGCAGGAGGCAGCTGATGGATGTTTCTCTCCCATCCATGTTTCTAACTCTCTATCCCTCTTCCTTCCTCTCTGTGAAAAAAATCGATGAGCCAAAACCGGTTTGGCTCAGTGGACAGAGCGTCGGCCTGCAGACTGAAAGGTCCCGGGTTCGATTCCTGGTCAAGGGCATGCACCTTGCCTGCGGGCACATCCTCGGTGAGCAGTGTGCAAGAGGCCGGTGATGGGTGTTTCTGACTTTCTATCCCTCTCTCTCTCCCTCTCTGTGAAAAATAAATAAAAAAAATATATATATTTTTTTTAAGACCACGGCCTGGGCCAGTCTATGTTGAAGAAGTGGCGTTAGGAGCAAGCTGAAGGTTAAAAACTTTGGCCCTCCAGAGAAATGCCAACCCTTGCCCCGGTTGATATTGGGCTCTGTGGACTCAGGAGTTTGCAGACCACCGGCCCGCATCTGCCTCTACACACCCTCACCTCCTACACCCGCGGTCGGCAAAGCGCGGCTCCCGAGCCCCACGCGCGCGGCTCTTTGGCCCCTTGAGGGCGGCTCTTGCACAAAGCACCCTGGGAGTGTCTAGGCTGAAGTTTAAAACATGTAGCTCTCCGGGGAAATGTCGGTCGCTGTCCCGGTGCTATTTGGCTCGGTGGATTCACGAGTTTGCAGACCCCCCCCGCCTCCCCGTGTCTGCGGGACTGGCTCTAGGGGCGGCGGGCACCCCCACCCCCCGCACCTGACTTTGCGTTTGGATTCTGGCTGCAGGTCCCCCCCCCCTCGCACAGCAGCCCGGGGTGTCCGGCCACAGAGACGAGGGTGTGTGTGTGCGAACGCAGGCCTGGTCTCCCCTCCGGCCGCAGATGCAGAGGAGCGAGCAGCAAAGAGAGAGTGTCCCGGGTTCGATTCCCGGTCGGGGCACCCGGCGGGGCTGCAGCTCCATCCCCAGGGGGGGCTGGCTGTGCGGGAGGCCGCCCAGGAATGACTCTCTCTGGTTGTGGGTGTGTGTGTCTCTCCCTCCCTCTCCCTTCCTCTCTGAAACCCACACACACAGATTTAGAAAAGGGGAGAGATGCGTGAACCGGACTCTCTGTGTGTGTGTGTGTGTCTCTCCTGGTCTCTCTGTCTCTCTCTGTGTCTCTCCCTGTCTCTCTCTGTCTCTGTCTCTCTCCCTGTCTCTCTCTGTGTCTCTCCCTGTCTCTCTCTGTCTCTGTCCCTATTGGTCTCTCCTTGTCTCTCTCTGTCTCTGTCCCTATTGGTCTCTCCCTGTCTCTCTCTGTCTCTGTCTCTCTCTGTCTCTGTCTCTCTCTGTCTCTATTGGTCTCTCCCTGTCTCTCTGTCTCTCTCTGTCTCACTCTAGGGCTCTCTCTCTCTCTCTGTCTCTCTCTGTCTCTGTCTCTCTCTGTGTCTATTGGTCTCTCCCTGTCTCTCTCTGTCTCTGTCTCTCTCTGTCTCTGTCTCTCTCTGTCTCGCTCTGTCTCTGTCTCTCTCTGTCTCTCTGTCTCTCTCTCTCTCTCTCTCTCTCTCTCTCTCTCTCTCTCTGCAGTTCTGCAGCCTCCCCTCCTCCCCCTTCCCGCCAATGCAGTTTCCACGGCAACAGGCTGAGCGGCCTTTGTCCTGCACAGGTGAGAGCAGGCCTGGGGGAGCAGCCTGCCGGGGACCAGAGGTCAGGAGGTCAGCGGTGGAGTGGGGGGCAGGGGCGGGCCTGTGGGGGTCCTCTGTCCCCCCCAGAGGCCAGACGGACCAGCCTCTCCTGCAGCTGCTGCTCCCTCCGGGGGAGGAGGGTAGGAAGTGGCTTCCCCAGCCCCGCTGTTCCTCTGGCCGGGCCCCCGCCCTCCGCCAGGCCCTACCCTCACCGTTCCCCCTCACTGCTCCACTCACTGCTCCACTCCTTCCTTCACTCATTCCTTCCTTCCTTCCTTCCTTCCTTCCTTCCTTCCTTCCTTCCTTCCTTCCTTCCCTCCTTCCTTCTTCCCTCCCTTCCTTCCTTCCTTCCCTCCTTCCTTCTTCCCTCCCTTCCTTCCTTCCTTCCCTCCTTCCTTCTTCCCTCCCTTCCTTCCTTCCTTCCCTCCTTCCTTCTTCCCTCCCTTCCTTCCTTCCTTCCCTCCTTCCTTCCTTCATTCACTCACTTATTCATTCCCTCACTCCTTCACTCCTCTACTCTCTCCTCCACTCATTCATTCACTCATTCCTTCCTTCCTTCCCTCCTTCCTTCCCTCCTTCCTTCTTCCCTCCCTTCCTTCCTTCCTTCCCTCCTTCCTTCGTACCTCCCTTCCTTCCTTCCTTCCCTCCTTCCTTCTTCCCTCCCTTCCTTCCTTCCTTCCCTCCTTCCTTCCTTCATTCCTTCCTTCATTCACTCATTTATTCATTCCCTCACTCCTTCACTCCTCCACTCTCTCCTCCACTCATTCATTCACTCATTCCTTCCTTCCTTCCCTCCTTCCTTCCTTCCCTTCTTCCTTCCCTCCCTCCTTCCTTCCCTCCTTCCTTCCTTCCCTCCTTCCTTCCCTCCTTCCTTCCTTCCCTTCTTCCTTCCTTCCCTCCTTCCTTCCCTCCTTCCTTCCTTCCCTCCTTCCTTCCCTCCTTCATTCCTCCATTCATTCACTCATTTATTCATTCCCTCACTCCTTCACTCCTCCACTCATTCATTCATTTATTCATTCACTCATTCCTTCCTTCCCTCCTTCCTTCCCTCCTTCCTTCCTTCATTCCCTCCTTCTTTCCCTCCTTCCTTCCTTCACTCATTTATTCATTCCCTCACTCCTTCATGCCTTCACTCACTCCTCCACTCATTCCTTCCTTCATTCCTTCCTTCCTTCATTCCTTCCTTCATTCATTCATTTATTCATTCCCTCACTCCCTCACTCCTCCACTCATTCATTCATTCACCCACTGACACATGCACTCATGCACTCCCTCACGGCAGACGAGGAGGTAGCTGTGCTTTTCAACAAGGAAAGGGTGGAGAGAGGGGCAGTTTTCCTCCCCAAGGAGCAAATATATTTCTCAAATATATTTTTTATTGGTTTCAGAGAGGAAGGCAGAGGGAGAGAGAGAGAGAGAGAGAGAGAGAGAGAGAGAGAGAAACATCCACGATGAGAGAGAATCATGGGTCAGCTGCCTCCTGCACACCCCACACTGGGGATCCAGCCCGAAACCCGGGCCTGTGCCCTTGACCGGGAATCGAACCCTGACCTGCTGATTCCGTAGGCTGACACTGAACCCCTGAGCCATGCCAGCGGGCAATCAGCTATTCTTTTAAAAAGGGGGTTGAGCGTCGACCTATGAACCAGGAAGGAGAGCGAAAGAAGCCGGTCAGAGAAAGACAAATAACCACACACGGTCTCACTCCTTGGTGGCACCTTCATCAATAAAGACATTTAAAAAAAAAAAAAAAAGAACCTTGGGACTTCACATTTAACGACGGCAAGGACTGCTGTCCTAGTCTGTGCCTGCGTTTCTCCGGCACCTGGGGCCCCACCGTCCACAGAGCAGGGTGACGGCTGCTTTCTCACACCCCACCCCCACCCCAAGGCCACAGGGGAGGCCACAGGGGGCAGGCGAAGAGATGGCCCCACCGGGGTCAGCTTCCAGAAGAACAAACATTTACTCGGTGACCTCCCTGGGTGATGCGGGTGGGGCCCTGGGGCTGGGCCGGGGGGGATGGGGCGGGGAGCCGGCCTGAGAGTGACAGCCCGGGAGAGAGGCAGACACAGACCCACTGTGCGCGTGGTGGGCCTACTGTGCGCGTGGTGGGCCTACTGTGCGCGTGGTGGACCTACTGTGCGCATGGTGGAGCGCGCCATGGCATGACGAGAGGCCTTGTATGCGTACACCAAGCATGCCACGCGCACAGGCTCACAGGGGCCAGATAAACAAGGTGGAAGGGGATGTGCCTCCCCCCCAAAAAAAAACACAAAAGCTCCCATCTCCATGGCAACGTAGGTTTACGTCGACAGAGGCCTGCCGAGGACAAAAGACTGAGATAAATGAGTCGTCGTCGATAGAACACAATAGGACATTTAATTTTTTAAAATATATTTCATTGATTTTTTCACAGAGAGGGAGAGGGATAGAAAGTCAGAAACATCCATCAGCTGCCTCTTGCACACACCCCCCACTGGGGATGTGCCCGCAACCAAGGTACGTGCCCTTGACCGGAATCGAACCCGAGACCCTTCAGTCCGCAGGCCGACGCTCTATCCACTGAGCAACACCAGCCAGAGTGGAAGTTTGTACTTCTTAACCCCATCCCCTTTGGCAACCATTCGTTACTTCTCTACATCTATGAGTTGGTTTTTGTTTTTATTATTATTATTATGATTGATTGATTGATTGATTAAGGTATTACATATGTCTCCTTTCCCTCCCATCATCCCCCCCAACACATGCCCACCCCCTGGTGTCTGTTTCCATTGGCCCTCCTCCCACCCTCCCCAAAATATATGTTTATTTTTTTTAATATATTTTATTGATTTTTTTCACAGAGAGGAAGGGAGAAGGATAGAGTCAGAAACATCGATGAGAGAGAAACATCCATCAGCTGCCTCCTGCAGCCCCCCACTGGGGATGTGCCCGCAGCCAAGGTCCACGCCCTTGACCGGAATCGAACCCGGGACCTTCCAGTCCGAAGGCCGAGGCTCTATCCACTGAGCCACACCGGTTTCGGCCCAAAAATGTCTGTTGAGTGGGTGTGAGTTCCTACTGAGATGCTCGCCGTGGGGGGTCTCCTGCACCCCTTCTTCTGGATGGGCATCAGCCGCTCTGTTTTCTCTCAGCAGCTGCCTGTACCGGATGTTTATGTGTTTGTGTATTTATCTATCTACCTGTCTGGCATCGGAAGCAGGGTTCGGCCGTTGCCATGGAAATGAAGGGCCGGGGGGCGGGGGGGAGACCCCCTGGTGGAGCCCAGACAGACCCCGAGGCTGGAATTCTCACTCGAGGTGTGTTTGCTCAGCAATCCATGGACCAGCGACTTCACAGGAGGGCCTGCACCCCCATATTGTGTTTGCTCTGCAGTCAATGAGTGACTTCACAGGAGGGTCTGCACCCCCATATTGTGTTTGCTCTGCAGTCAATGAGTGACTTCACAGGAGGGTCTGCACCCCCATATTGTGTTTGCTCTGCAGGCAACGAGTGACTCCACAGGAGGGCCTGCACCCCCATATTGTGTTTGCTCTGCAGTCAATGAACGACTTCACAGGAGGGCCTGCACCCCCATTTTGTGTTTGCTCTGCAGTCAATGAGTGACTCTACAGGAGGGCCTGCACCCCCATATTGTGTTTGCTCTGCAGTCAACGAGTGACTCCACAGGAGGGCCTGCACCCCCATATTGTGTTTGCTCTGCAGAAAATGAACGACTCCACAGGAGGGCCTGCACCCCCATATTGCGTTTGCTCTGCAGTCAATGAACGACTTCACAGGAGGGCCTGCACCCCCATATTGTGTTTGCTCTGAAGTCAATGAGTGACTTCACAGGAGGGTCTGCACCCCCATATTGTGTTTGCTCTGCAGTCAATGAGTGACTCCACAGGAGGGCCTGCACCCCCATATTGCGTTTGCTCTGCAGTCAACGAGTGACTTCACAGGAGGGCCTGCACCCCCATATTGTGTTTGCTCTGCAGTCAATGAACGACTTCACAGGAGGGCCTGCACCCCCATATTGTGTTTGCTCTGCAGTCAATGAACGACTTCACAGGAGGGTCTGCACCCCCATATTGCGTTTGCTCTGCAGTCAATGAGTGACTTCACAGGAGGGCCTGTACCCCCATATTGTGTTTGCTCTGCAGTCAGCGAGTGATTCCACAGGAGGGTCTGTACCCCCAGAAAATGGGGCCCCTCCTGCCCCCCGTGGGCGGGGGCACAGTGCTCAGCCCCAGGCCAGATGCGCAGGAGACTGGGGTTCCCCCGGGGCCACAGGCCTAGGAAGTTTGGGAAACAGGGTCTCGGCCTGGCCGGTGTTGCTCAGTGGATAGAGCATCGGCCTTCGGACTGGAGGGTCCCGGGTTCGATTCGGGTCAAGGGCATGGACCTTGGCTGCGGGCACATCCCCAGTGGGGGGGGGGGGTGTGCAGGAGGCGGCTGATCGATGTTTCTCTCTCATCCATGTTTCTGACTTTCTATCCCTCTCCCTTCCTCTCTGTAAAACATCAATAAAACATATTTTAAAAGAAATAAAAATAAAGAGCTTAGGACCTGGAGTCCCAGGAACCTGGTTTCAGATCTCTCTCTCTCTCTCTCTTTTTTTTTTTTAAGATTTTTTAAATTTGATTTTTAAAGACGTTGATTCACGTAATATTCTCATTGCTGTCGGAGAGGAAGGGAGAGAGAGAAACACCCACGGTGAGAGAGAGAGAGGCACCGATCGGCCGCCCCCTCGCGCCCCACGCTGAGCTCGGAGCACACCCACCACCTGACCAGGACTCGAACCCTGGCCTCCCGGTGCCTAGGTCGACCCTCCACCACAGAGCCGCACTGGGCGGCCCGGCCGGCAAGCACCCCCGTTTGGAGCGAATCACTCACTGATGTGCTCGCTCAATGGGCGAATTCGTTCGTTGTCTACGGGGATGTGACCTGTCACGGAGGGAGGGAGGGAGGGCCTGGCACCCCCTGACCTTGTTCCCGTGGGTGTCACAGGCCGCTGCCTTTCGGGGGGCGGTGGCAGAGGTCAGATCTCGGCTTGGGGGTCCTGCTCTTCGCCTCATCGGACCGGATGGCCTGTCATTGCCTTCTGCACCCCCTCTCTCTCCTCCCCTCCCCTCCCTGAAGCGGCTTCCCTGGCTGGCCGCTGTCTTTGAAAACTTGTTTGGGGACATTCTTGGAGGGCCCGGATGAAGCTGCCTTTGGGGGTAGTAGAATTTTTTTTTTCTTTTATCGAAAAAACCTTTTTTATTTATCTAAAACATATTTCATTGATTTTTTTTTACAGAGAGGAAGGGAGAGGGATGGAGAGTCAGAAACGTCGGTTTCAGCACGTGTTTTATTTTGTTTTTTGTTTTTTGTTTTAATATTTTATTGATTTTTCACAAAGAGGAAGGGAGAGGGATAGAGAGTCAGAAACATCGATGAGAGAGAAACATCCATCAGCTGCCTCTTGCACACCCCCTACTGGGGATGTGCCCGCAGCCAAGGTACATGCCCTTGACCGGAATCGAACCCGGGACCTTTCAGTCCGCAGGCCGACGCTCTGTCCACTGAGCCACACCGGTCTCGGCTGTTTTATTTTGTTTTTAAAACCTATATGCATTGATTTTTATTTTATTTCAAATGTATTTTATTTATTTATTTTAATATATTTTATTGATTTTTCACAGAGAGGAAAGGAGAGGGATGGAGAGTCAGAAACGTCGATGAGAGAGACATCGATCAGCTGCCTCCTGCACACCCCCCACTGGGGATGTGCCCCCAACCAAGGTCCATGCCCTTGACCGGAATCCAAC
>CM050525.1:1507984-1520484 GCA_027563665.1 Antrozous pallidus | reverse complement strand
CAATAAAATATATATATATTTTTTTAAAAACTTGTATTATGTTTTTGCTTTGATGGTTTTTTTATTATTTTAGGGCATTACACACAGGCATTTAGCAAATTTAGGTTTGTTAACTGAAATGAAACTATTGTTACCTTGGGGGATATATATATATATGTGTGTGTGTGTGTGTGTGTGTGTGTGTGTGTGTGTGTGTATCCCAGCATTTCTCAAACACAGAGACCAGCATTACAGTTCACCCCAAACAGGAGCCCATCCCACATCCTGCACCCCTCCACCCCCCACCCCACACTCTCAGAACCGGAGCCCGTGGCCTCGGAATAGCGGAATGACCAGCTTGGTTTTGTTTTATTTCTTAAATATATTTTATTGATTTTTCACAGAGCGGAAGGGAGAGGGATAGAAAGTCAGAAACATCGATGAGAGAGAACTTATTCTCTGGAATCAATAAAGGAAAAAATATATTTTTTTTTATATTTTATTGATTTTTTTCAGAGAGGGAAAAGGAGAGGGATAGAAAGTCAGAAACATCGATGAGAGAGAAACATCCATCAGCTGCCTCCTGCACACCCCCTACTGGGGATATGCCCGCAGCCAAGGTCCATGCCCTTGACCGAAATCGAACCCGGGACCCCTCAGTCCGCAGGCCGACGCTCTATCCGCTGGGCCAAACTGGTTAGGGCAAGAATAGAGATTTTTGAAATAAAACCAAAACATAAAGATTAAGAGAAAAAATTGCAATAGAGACTTTAAAAATAATAATAATAATAATAATAATAATAATAATAATAATAATAATAGAAGTAGTAGTAGTAATATAAAGCCCTAGCCAGTGTTGCTCAGCGGATAGAGCGTCAGCCTAGGAACTCAAGGGTCCCGGGTTCGATTCGGGCCTGGGTAGCACGCGTGAGCCCCCGTCGGGGACTTGCAGGAGGGCATCTGATCCATGATTCTCTCTCGTTGTCGATGTTTCTCTCTCTCTCTCCCTCCCTCTTCCTTCCTCCCCGAAATCGGTAAAAATATATTTAAAAATAAGTAAATAAAAGAACAAATTGCCACAATAAAGATTTTTTAGAAATAAAAATGAAAAGGACAGCTGATGGATGTTTCTCTCTCATGGATGTTTCTGACTCTCTATCCCTCTCCCTTCCTCTCTGTGAAAAAAAATCAATAAAAAATATATATTTTTTTAAATGAAAAGCACAAATTGCAACAAGAAGGATTTTTTTAAAAATAAAATAAAAGGACAAACTGCAGCAGTCAAGATGTTTTTCCCCAAATAAAAATTGAAAGGACAAACGGCAACAGTGAAAATTTTTTTAAAGTAAAAAATTTTTAAAAATATATGAGCAAGACCCTGGGGCGGGGAGGGGGCAGGTGGGGACACGTGCTGGGGGGTAGGGGAGGCCGGGGGGGGATAATGGGGGGGGGGAGGAAAACATAGGTACTACTATTAAATATAAGTTATACTGCAACAAATAATAAATTAATTTTAAAAATTAAAATAAAAAGATAAACGAAGAACCAAAACCAAGCTGAGTCTCTCCTCGCTGAACGGCTGTCCTCAGGGGTGTTCTCCGCGGGCACAGCCGGGCCTGCCCCCCTCTCCCGGGCCCCTCTCCCCCGCCCCCCACTCCCAGCATCCCTCTCCCCCTGCCCCCTGCTCCCCTCTCCCAGCATCCCTCCCCCCTGCCCCCTGCTCCCCTCTCCCAGCATCCCTCCCCCTGCCCCCTGCTCCCCTCTCCCAGCATCCCTCCCCCCTGCCCCCTGCTCCCTTCTCCCAGCATCCCTCCCCCCTGCACCCTGCTCCCCTCTCCCAGCATCCCTCCCCCCTGCCCCCTGCTCCCTTCTCCCAGCATCCCTCCCCCCTGCCCCCTGCTCCCCTCTCCCAGCATCCCTCTCCCTGCCCCCTGCTCCCCTCTCCCAGCATCCCTCCCCCTGCCCCCTGCTCCCCTCTCCCAGCATCCCTCACCCCTGCTCCCCTCTCCCATCATCCCTCTCCCCCTGCCCCCTGCTCCCCTCTCCCAGCCCCCTCCCCCTGCACCCCCTCTCCCGGCACCCCTCCTACCCGCACCCCTCTGTGTTGCCCAGGCCTCAGGGGGCCCTGGATCCGGAGGGAGGGGGCCAGCCGCCCGGGGCCCTCCCAGCCGAGGGGAGCAGTGTCTCCAGGGGGCCTGAGGAAGGGGGGCCTTGGCCCCTCCGCCCACACCTGCGCTCCCGGGAGCCTGCCCACGGGGTGGAGGGGCTCTGGGAGTTCTGCTGACTGGGGGCCTCTGAGGGTCCCTTACGGGGCGCCTGGGCGCCAGAGACCCCCCGGGACCAGCCGGGACCGGGGCCCCATTCATTCATTCATCCCCTCATTCATTCATTCATTCATCCCCTCATTCATTCATTCATCCCCTCATTCATTCATCCCCTCATTCATTCATTCATCCCCTCATTCATTCATCCATCCCTCATTCATTCATTCATCCCCTCATTCATTCATTCATCCCCTCATTCATTCATGCATCCCCTCATTCATTCATTCCCTCATTCATTTAGTCATCCCCTCATTCATCCCTCATTCATTCATCCCTTAATCCCCTCCTTTCATTCATCCCTCACTCATTCATTCACTCATCCATTAATCCCCTCATTCATTCCTTCCCTTATTCATTCATTCCCTCATTCATTCATTCATTCATTCATTCTCTCCTTCTTTCATTCATCCCCTCACTCACTCATCCCCTCATTCATTAATTCACTCATTCATTCCTTCCCTTATTCATTCATTCCCTCATTCATTCATTCATTCATCCTCTCCTTCTTTCATTCATCCCCTCACTCATTCATTCATCCCCTCACTCACTCATCCCCTCATTCATTAATTCACTCATTCATTCCTTCCCTTATTCATTCATCCCATCATTCATTCATTCATTCATTCATCCTCTCCTTCTTTCATTCATCTCCTCACTCATCCATCCCTTCATTAACTCGCTCATTTATTCATTCCCCTGCTCATTCATTCATCCCCTCATTCACCCCCTCGTTCATTCATTCATTCATTCTTTCATACCCTCACTCATTTACTCATTGCTTCACTCATTCACCGATCCATCCCCTCATTCATTCCCTCACTTATTAATTCATCACCTCATTCTTTCATTTCCTCACTCAATTATTCATTCCCTCATCCCCTCATTCATTCATTCCCCTAACTCATTCATCCCCTCATTCACTCATTCCCTCATTCATTAACTCACTCATTTATTCATCCCTTCCCTCATTCATTCCCTCACTCTTTCATTCATTCCCTCATTCACCCATTCAGTCAGTCCCTCATTTATTCATTCCCTCATTCATTCATTCATTCATCCGACTGACGGGGACTGCGCTGGACGGGCCTGAGAGTGTGAGGGTCCCAGACAGGGAACTTCCTGCCTCGCTGGGGTCTATGCACCTGTCCTTGAGACTTCCTTCAGCAGAGAGGCCCCTAAGTGAATGAGTCATTTCCTTTCTTCTTTTATTTAAAAACTAGGGCCTCGGCGCATGAAATTCGTGCACTGGGAGTGGGTGGTCCCTCAACCCAACCTGCCCCCCTCTCACATCCTGGGAGCCCTCAGGGGATGTCCAGCTGACGGCTCACCCCCCAGCCTGCCCAAAAGTCATCGCCCCGCTCAGCTCAGCCCCGGCTACCTGCCACCACCCTGCCCCCGGGGGAGCTGGGTGCTCGCCGCCAACTGCCATTTCATCTCCACCCCGGCTCACGCCCCTTGGCCCCGCCCCTGCTCCTGATGGGCCGGTAGCATAGCCAATCAGGAGCGAAGGTGCGGTCAAATTTGCACGTTTCTCTTTTATTACATAGGACATACCTTTTGTTGATTTTTACAGAGAGGAAGAGAGAGGGATAGAAAGTCAGAAACATCGATCAGCCGCCTCCTGCACGCCCCCCGCCCACTGGGGATGTTCCCCGCAGCCAAGGTCCACGCCCTTGACCGGAATCGAACCCGGGACCCTTCACTCCGCAGGCCGACGCTCTACCCACTGAGCCACACCGGTTTCGGCGTGCTCTTTCTTTTTAAAAATCGGTGTTTTGTTTTTGTTTGTTTGTTGTGTTTGTTTTTTTTACTCGTGCATCTGATAGACGCTCAGGGCGCCTGCAGGTGTGGGTTCGGGGGTGAGCTCGGAAGGCGAGCGGAACACCCCTGGGTGGAGCAGCCTGCTGTCGCAGCATCCCCGCAGCCTGGACCACGGAGGCTGTCGCCGTGGAAACCGTCACCATGGAAACGCCGCGCATCCCGTCACCGCGGGAACCGTCACCGTGGAAACCCGCCTCCCCGCAGGATGAGGAAGGGGAGGGAGGGAACAGGAGGAAGGAAGGGAGGGAGCTCCCGAGGGTGGAATTTTCCAGAATCGGGAGGAGGGGGGGTCCAAGCCCTCAGCCCAGCACACAGTAGGCGCTTCATTAGTGCTTGTTGGAAACAGAAACGGGTGTAAGACCATGCAAGGCCGGGCTCCCCCGAAAGATATGGGGCGGAACCAGGAGGGCGATTCGGGGTGGTGGATGGGGGTGGGGGGGAGCCAGGCAGCTGTGTCAAGACCTCGGGGTGCGTCCTGGGGCGCCCGGAAGGTTCTGGAAACTGTGTGTGGGCAGGGAGGGTGGAAGCCCTGGATGAAGAACCCCAGATCCTCTGCCCACAGCTGCGCCCCCCCCCCACACACACACACACCCCGTGTGGCCCATGATGACGTCTCTCCAGGAACGGGGGGCATGGGGGTGTCGTTTTTGTTTGTTATTTTTATTTTGTTTCCCAGCATCCGTTTGTTCTTCCTAGAATTTTTGGGTGTGATCACCGCAGGAAGTCAGTGTGCGGCCGGCCTACCCCAGCCCCAGCGTCTGTCAGTGTGAATTCACATCCCAGGAAGATCAGCATCTGACACAGCAGCTTCCCCAGGACTGATGCACCTACAGAATCGTATGGGAAGCCGAAACCAGGATGGCTCAGTGGACAGAGCGTCGGCCTGCGGACTGAAGGGTCCCGGGTTCGATTCCGGTCAAGGGCATGTACCTTGGCTGCGGGCACATCCCCAGCGGGGGGTGTGCAGGAGGCGGCTGATGGATGTCTCTCTGTCATCGATGTTCCTGACTCTCTATCCCTCTCCCTTCTGCTCTGTAAAAAATCAACAAAATATATATATATTTTTAAAAAGAGCTGGTGCCAAAACCGGTTTTGCTCAGTGGCTAGAGCGTCAGCCTGCGGACTGAAGGGTCCCGGGTTCGATTCCGGTCAAGGGCATGTACCGTGGCTGCGGGCACATCCCCAGTGGGGAGCGTGCAGGAGGCAGCTGATCGATGTTTCTCTCTGTCATCGATGTTCCTGACTCTCTATCCCTCTCCCTTATTCTCTGTAAAAAAAAAAATCAACAAAATAGATTAAACACATGTTTCAGGTTAACACACGAGCTGGCAAAGTGACTCCGCTTCCCCCGTCCTCACCTAGTTCTGTGTTACACCAACAGAACCCCTTTTCCCATAGCTGTTTCCATAAAGGAACCCCGGGTGATTCTGTGGGGAGAGAGAAAGAAAAAAAATCCCACAGAAAACCCCCAAGTCCCCACCCAGCCAGAAAAAAGAAAATAAATGTTAACAGAACTCTCCAGCGATCACGTTATCAGCAGATACATCCCTGGAAATAGGTCCCGGGCCACACTGGCGTCTTTCACCCAAGGGGGATCGTCACAGGAAGTGACAGCGCTGCCCGAAAGAACACGCAGGTTTCTCCTTCAGCTCTGTTATGTTTGTGGGCCTCAGAGTTCCGTGACACTTTTTTTTTTTTTGGTCACGTTCTTGTTTTTTGGTTGGTTTTTTTTTCCCATTGATTTGAGAGAGAGAAACAGCCGAAACCGGTGTGGCTCAGTGGATAGAGCGTCGGCCTGCGGACGGAAGGGTCCCGGGTTCGATTCCGGTCAAGGGCATGGACCTTGGCTGCAGGCACATCCTCAGTGGAGGGTGTGCAAGAGGCGGCTGATGGATGTTTCTTTCTCATCGATGTTTCTGACTTTCTGTCCATCTCCCTTCCTGTCTGTAAAATATCAATAAAATGTATTTTTTTAAAAAGGGCTTGTGCCTCTGTCCGGGTGGTTCAGTGGGTCAGAGCATCATCTGGATACGCTGAGGTCGTGGGTTCGAGCCCCCGATCAGGGCACATACAACAAGCAATGAATGCACCCCTCAGTGTGGGGTGTGCAGGAGGCAGGCATGCACGATGCTCTCTCATTGTGGATGCTTCTCTCTCTCTTCCACTCCCTTCCTCTCTGGAATCAATCTCTCTCTCTCTCTCTCTCTCTCTCTCTCTCTCTCTATATATATATATATATATATATATATATACATATATATATACTGAGTGTCCAGATTATTATTTATTATGATCCCTGAACGCATAATAATCTGGCCACTCAGTGTGTATGTGTGTTGTGTGTGTGTGTGTGTGTGTGTGTGTGTGTGTGTATATATATATATATATATGAGGCCCGGTGCATGAATTCGTGCATGGGTGGGGTCCGGCCAGCCAGGCCAGGCGGAGGGGACATGGGCAGTTGGCCGGCCTGCCTGCTGGTCGAACTCCTGGTGGAGGGGACCATTTGCATATTAGCCTTTTATTCTATAGAATAGACACCGAGTGGCCGGATTATTATGTGTTCAGAGACCATCCTCCTCCGGCCTCTTAGTGTATGCTAAATTGTTCTCCCAAGACGCAGCTTAACCAACAGCAGACACAGGCCCGGCTCCCGACGAAGCCTCAGATCCGTGCCTCCCCCCGCCTTCCCCGCATTAAGCCATTTTGTTCCATTATCCCAGGGTCCTCACCGATGAGGGGGGACCGCTCCGGTTGCCATGGAGACCTGTGCTCTGAACAAGGAAGGAGCTGCAGAAATTAAGCGTCCCCGCGGGGTCCCGGAGCGTGTGCATGAAAATGCGGCGATGCGTCACGATGAATCACCATAATTGTGCTTAGAGATGGTGCCCACGCACGCACGCACCCCGGGACTCTGTCTGGGAACGCACAGCAGGAGCGGGCGGTGAGGGAGAGACTGGCCCTTCCTCCCCTTTCTCTCCCGTTAACCAGCAAATGTGCCCCCTTTCCTTTCCTTTTCTCTTCTCTCTCTCTTTTTTTTTTTTTAACACATCCTATATAATAAAAGCCTACTATGCTAAGTGGTCGTAAAGCCCACCAATCAAAGCATCATATGCTAATGCTGCTCGACCGCTCGCTATGACGTGCATTGACCACTAGGGGGCAGGCGGTTCTGCCCCCCTCTCCCCCCCCCCCCCCCCCCCGTAGGTTAGCTTGCTGCTGGGGTCCGGCTGATCGGGATTGAGCGAGACCGGCTAGACATGGTCCCTCCCCAGCTGGCCAACCTCCCACATCCTTCCCCAGCCCCCATCGTGCACTGGTGGGGGTCCCTTGGCCTGGCCCTGTACCCTCTCACCATCTGGGACCCCTGGAGGGATGTCGGAGAGCCGGTTTCAGACTTATCCGGCAGGCCAGGCCTGACGGGTGTGGCTCGGTGGATGGAGCCTCGGCCTGCGGACGGAAAGGTCCCGGGGTTCGATTCCAAGGTCAAGGGCACGTCCCTTGGTTTCGGGCACATCCCCAGTAAGCGGGGAGCGGGGTGCAGGAGGCAGCTGATCCATGCTTCTCTCTCATCGTGGATGTTTCTATCTCTCTGTCTCTCTCCCTCCCTCTCCCTGCCTCTCAGACATCAATAAAAACATATTTGCTGCAGGGAGATAGCAGAGGGGGCTCTGTAATCATCGAAGGATTTCCCTGCCTGTTTGCTTTGCTTTGCTTTGTGGGTTGAGAGCGAGAGAGAGGGGGGGGCCCTCTGGAATGCATCCTTGAGCAGGAACCCAATCTGCGACCCTTTGGTGCTGGTAGTGCACAGGTCCCAGGCTCCCTGACTTTACAAGGAGAGCCTATTGGGTTAGAAGGCAGGAGGTGTGGGTGCCCCTTACCCCCACGGGCTCAGGGCTGCACCCCAGGGCCCCCCAGCCCCGTGCGCCCATGCACAGCAGCTGCTGGGATCAAGGTCGGGCGTGGGCTCTGCGGCCCCAGCTTGGGGAGCAGGCCTCCCCCTGCCCCCCCCTCAGCTGTTGCAGGATTAGCTGTCAGGAAAGCTGATCCCGTGAGCAATGGCTCAGGCATGTGGGCCCTTGAGCAGCTGAGCCCAAGGCTGGCCTCTGGGAATCGTGGGGAGGCCCTTTTGCTGCGTGTGCATTCTCCGTGGGGGACCCCAAAGGGCCTGAGAAGCAGCAGGGGACGGGGTGCCGGGCACGCGTGGGCTGCAAACACGACCCAGAGCAGGTGGCTTGGCGTCCTGGCCTAAGGTTCAACCTCCAAGCATCCACCGGTGGACGCGTATAAAAGGTGGAACCACCAATCTCTCTCTCTCTCTCTCCAATCAATCAATGCAATTTTTTAAAAATATGTTTTATTGTTGTTGTTTTTTTTACAGAGAGGAAGGGAGACGGATAGGGAGTTAGAAACATCGGTGAGAGAGAAACATCCATCAGCTGCCTCCTGTGCTCACCCCCTCCTGGGGATGTGCCTGCAGCCAAGGCACACGCACTTGACCAGAATCGAACCCAGGACCCTTGAGTCCGCAGGCCGACGCTCTATCCAACCGAGCCACACGGGTTTCGGCAGTAAATACAATTTTTAAAACATTAAAGTTGGCCTCTTCAGGCCCTTGGTATTTTCCCAGAGGGCAGCCGAGGGGGTGGAAACAGGAGCATTATGTGGTCAGGTTGGCGATGGATAGAAGGAGGGACTTGGCTGAGCAACACAGGCTGGTGAGCAAACATAGATGCGGGGACGGAGAAGCATCGAACAGACCGTCCAACCTCAGTCGGGGTGCGGGGGGGGGGGAGGTAAGGGATCAACCGAAGGACTTGTATGCATATGAGCATAACCAATAGACACAGACACTAGGGGGATAGGGGGGTCAGGAGGTTAGGGGATCAGGGCATGTACTGGGGTGCGGGGGGCAGGGAGAGGTCAATGAGGGGTGGGGGAAGGGGGAGACATATGTAAGACTACACGGAGTGGCCAGATGATTGTGTTCCCCGAATGGTCTTGTGCTGCAGAGTATAAAACATGCACTGGGAAATAAATAGGATATTATTTATTATTATTAATCATCCGGCCACTCAGTGTCTAGCCTATAGAATAACAGGTGGGTATGCAAATTGTCTCCTCGACCAGGAGTTCGACCAGCAGGCAGGCCGGCCAACTGCCCATGTCCCCTCCCCGTGGCCAGTCTGGCCAGACCTACCCATGCATGAATTCATGCACCGGGCCTCTATTACATGTGTGTGTATATATATGTGCATGTGTGTGTGTGTGTGTGTGTTTGTGTTTGTATGCATATATATGTGTGGGAAGGTATATATATACATAAATGATATAGATATAGATGTAGATGTAGATGTAGAGGTAGAGGTAGAGGTAGAGGTAGAGGTAGAGGTAGAGATAGAGATAGATAGAGATAGAGATAGAGATAGAGATAGAGATAGAGAGATAGAGATAGATATAGATATAGATATAGATATAGACATAGACATAGACATAGACATAGACATAGACATAGATATAGACATAGATATAGACATAGACATAGACATAGATATAGACATAGACATAGACATAGACATAGTTATAGATATAGACATAGACATAAACATAGACATAGACATAGACATAGACATAGACATAGACATAGACATAGACATAGTTATAGATATAGACATAGACATAGACATAGACATAGACATAGTTATAGATATAGACATAGACATAGACATAGACATAGACATAGACATAGACATAGACATAGATATAGACATAGATATAGCTATAGACATAGATATAGACATAGACATAGACATAGACATAGACATAGACATAGACATAGACATAGACATAGATATAGACATAGACATAGATATAGACATAGACATAGACATAGACATAGATATAGACATAGACATAGACATAGATATAGATACAGATATAAACATAGACATAGATATAGACATAGACATAGACATAGATATAGACGTAGACGTAGACATAGACGTAGACATAGACATAGACATAGACATAGAGATAGACATAGATATAGACATAGACATAGACATAGACATAGACATAGACATAGATATAGATAGACATAGACATAGACATAGACGTAGACATAGACATAGATATAGATATAGACATAGACATAGATATAGACATAGACATAGACATAGATATAGACATAGACATAGACATAGACATAGTTATAGATATAGACATAGACATAAACATAGACATAGACATAGACATAGATATAGATATAGACATAGACATAGATATAGACATAGACATAGACATAGACATAGACATAGACATAGACATAGACATAGTTATAGATATAGACATAGACATAGACATAGACATAGACATAGATATAGATATAGACATAGACATAGACATAGACATAGACATAGACATAGATATAGATATACTGAGTGGCCAGGTTATTATGCATTCAGAGATCATACTAATCTGGCCACTCAGTGTATATGACTATATGTAAGACTTTAAACAATAAAGAATTTGAGAGCCCTGGCCAGTTTTGCTCAGTGGATAGAGCGTCGGCCTGCGGACTGAAAGGTCCCGGGTTCAATCCCGGTCAAGGGCAGGTCCCATGGCTGCGGGCACATCCCCAGTAGGAGGTGTGCAGGAGGCAGCTGATGGATGTTTCTCTCTCACCCATGTTTCTGACTCTCTATCCCTCTCCCTTTCTCTCTGTAAAAATAATAATAATAATAATAATAATAATAATAATAATAATAAATATTTTTTAAAAAAGAATTTGAGAGAGAGAGGAAATAGATTAATTAAATGAAATCTGAAAAGAAAAAAAAAGAGGGATTTGGCTTTGAGTAGGATCAGCCAAGGGTGGGGGGCAGTGCAGTGGCGATGTGTGAAAATATAGAAGTCGGAGCGGGGGACAGGAGCAGAGGGCAGCCATCCCCACAGCTCCCCTCCCGCCCGGCCTGAGCAGCCCCACAGGTGCTATCTCCATAGCAGAGTCCAAACAGGTGGCATTTCATCCGGAAATATCGGCAGAGCTTTAAAACACACACACACACATTTTTATTTTCAGCTATTTGTTCTTCCGTTGTGGGACCATGCAATGTTTTTTACACGTTCCTTTATTGATTCCAGAGAGACATCAGTTGTTTTTTTTTAAACGTTCGTTTACTGATTTCAGAGAGAGACGTGGATTTGTTGTTTCACCGATCGATGCGTTCCTTGGTTGGTTTTTTGTTTTTTTTTTAAGTGAGTGACTCTTTTTTTATTTTACGCGTGTTTTTATTTTTTACAGATAGATGTTTATTGATGTCAGGAGGAAGGGAGAGGGAGAGAAAGATAGAAACATCAATGATGAGCCCTCACCGGTGTGGCTCAGCGGACAGAGCGTCGGCCTGAGGACTGAAGGGTCCCGGGTTCGATTCCGGTCAAGGGCATGGACCTTGGCTGCGGGCACATCCCCAGTGGGGGGCGTGCAAGAGACAGCTGATCGATGTTTCCCTCTCATCATTGATGTTTCTCTCTCTCCCTTCCTCTCTGAAATCCATAAAAATATTTCATTAAAAAATCAATTATTTTAAAAATCTTAAAAAAAAAAAAAAAGAAATCTGACTCCCTAGTCCTAAGCTCTTTACATCAACTTTAAAAATAAGCTCAGCCAAAACCGGTGTGGCTCAGTGGATAGAGCGTCGGCCTGCGGACTGGAGGGTTCTGGGTTCGATTCCGGTCAAGGGCACGCGCCTGGATTTCAGACTCGGTCCCCGGTAAAGGGGGCGTGTGCAGGAGGCAGCCGACCCATGATGCTCTCTCCTCACGGATGTTTCTATCCTTCTCACCCTCTCCCTTGCTCTCTGACATCAGTAAAAAATATTTTTAAAAGTATGTTTTTAAAAAGTAAAAATAAAAATACTGTTAAAAATAAGTAAATAAAAAATTGTGAAAATAGAAACCAATAAGAACATTTAAAAAAAAAAAAAAAAAGGAACTCCGTGCCCTGGCCGGTGTTTCCCAGTGGTTAGAGCGTCCGCCTGCAGATGGAAGGGTCCCGGGTTCGATTCCGGTCAAGGGCACAGGACCAGGTTGCGTGCTGGATCCCCAATGCGGGGTGTGCGGGAGGCAGCCGATCAGCGAGTCTCATCATGGATGTCTCTCTCTCTGTCCCTTTCCTCTCTGAAATCAATACAAATATATTTTTAAAAAATAAATAAATAAAGGGGGAACTTCGTGGTGTTCTCACGGCGCCCTCTGCTGGCCATTTTGTGCAGCACGGGACATGGTTGTCCCGAGTCTCCAGCCCTTGCGACACAGCCTGAATTGTCTTGTGCTGCAGGGTATACACCAAGCGCTGGGAATTTAAAAATAAATAAA
>CM050525.1:1442984-1502984 GCA_027563665.1 Antrozous pallidus | reverse complement strand
CACCAATTAGCCTATCAGTCTGGGTCCTCCAGGTAAACAGAACCCATAGGTTCTGAGCTACGGGGCCCAGAGAGAGAAGGAAGGGGATTGAGCTCAGGAATAGCTCACCTGGCTGTGGAAGCTGGACGCCCCCCCATCACCTTCTGCGGGAAAACCCAGGGGAGCCGGCGGTGCAGTTCAGACCAAGTCCAAGGCCCGGAAGCCGAGGGACACAGAGTGAGAGAATCTGGAGCTCCCATATCCACCCCAGGGCAGGAGAGACAGGCAGGCAGGACTGACAGGCGCCCCAGCTCCAGGGAGAATGAGCCCTTCCTTCCCCTTTTGGGTCTGAGGGTGGGTGATGCCCCCCCACACCGGGAGGGCGGGGCACACAGCCTGCTGATTGACAGCTCCTCCCATCCAGTGACTCCTCCCTCCCCCTGAGCTCTGGCAGCAGACCAGGCCCAGGGCTGCCCCTGTGAGTCCAGGCAGTGCAGCCCTGTGGGGAGAGACACCCTTTGGGGGAAATGACAAATAAAGCAAGTCCGGCGGGCCTGGCTCAGTGGGTGAGCCTCCACCCAGGAACAGAGACGTCCGGGTTACATTCCTGGTCAGGGCACAGGCCAGGGTTGCTGGCTCGATCCCCAGTGGGGGCGTACAGTAGGCAGCTGGTCCGTGATCTCTGTCATCATTGATGTTTCTCTCCCTCCCTCCATCTGCCTTCCTCTCTGGCATCAATACAAATGTAAAAATAAATAAAACAAAAACCTTTCATCTCAGGGGTCATCGGGAGGAAGAGGAGGGGCTCATAGAGAGGACAGAAGAGCAGACATCAAGGTCCTCCTCCTCTTCTTCCTCCTCCTCCTTCCTCTTCTTCTTTTTCTCCTTTCCCTTCTCCATCTTCTCCATCTTCTTCTCCTTCTTCTTTTCCTTCTCCTTCTTCTCCTTTTCCTTCTCCTTCTCCTTCTCCTCCTCCCTCTTCTTTTCCTTCTCCAACTTCTTCTCCGTCTCCTTCTCCTTCTCCAACTTCTCCATCTTCTTCTCCTTCTTTTCCTTCTCCTTCTCCTTCTCCAACTTCTTCTCCTCCTCCTCCTCCTCCTTCTCCTTCTCCTCCTCCATCTCATTCTCCTCCTCCAGCTTCTTCTCCTTCTCCTCCTCCATCTCATTCTCCTTCTCCAACTTCTTCTCCTTCTCCTTCTCCATCTCCTCCTCCATCTTCTTCTCCTTCTTCTCCTTCTCCTTCTCCTTCTCCAACTTCTTCTCCTCCTCCTCCTCCTCCTCCTCCTCCTTCTCCTCCTCCTCCTCCTTCTCCTTCTCCTTCTCCTTCTCCAACTTCTTCTCCTCCTCCTCCTCCTCCTCCTTCTCCTCCTCCTCCTCCTTCTCCTTCTCCTTCTCCTTCTCCAACTTCTTCTCCTCCTCCTCCTCCTCCTTCTCCTTCTCCTTCTCCTCCTCCTCCTCCATCTCATTCTCCTCCTCCAACTTCTTCTCCTTCTCCTCTTCCATCTCATTCTCCTTCTCCAACTTCTTCTCCATCTTCTTCTCCTTCTCCAACTTCTTGTCTTTCTCCATCTCCTTCTCCATCTTCTCCTTCTGCAACCTCTTGTCCTTCTCCAACTTCTTCTCCTTCTCCATCTTCATTTCCTTCTCCTTCTCCATCTTCTGCTCCATCTTCTTCCTTTTCCTTCTCCTTCTTCTCCTTCTCCATCTTCTTATTCTCCTCCTTCTGCTTCCCCTTCTCCTTCTTTTTCTCCTCCTCCTCCTCCTCCTCCTCCTCCTCCTCCTCCTCCTCCTCCTCCTCCTCCTCTTTCTTCTTCTGCTTTTTCTCCTCCTCCTCCTCCTCCTTTGTCTTCCTCTTCTTCTTCATTTTTTATTTTCTTGGTGAAGCCTCATCAAGGATATTTTTTCCTGTTGATTTTTAGAGGACTGGAAGTGAAAGGGGGAGAGAGAGAGAGAGAGAGAGAGAGAGAGAGAGAGAGAGAGAGAGAAACATTGAAGTAAGAGAGACTCATGCATTGTGTTCCTCCCATACTCGCCCTGACCAGGGATGGCACCAGCACCTCAGGGAACTGGCCTTGACCAGGAGTCAAACCCAAAACCCTTTGGTACCCAGGCTGAAGCTCTAACCACTGAGACACACCAGCCAGGGCGAGTCTTTTCTTCTTGAACCTCTGACAGCTGACCTGGGGGACGCAGGCCCAGGACAGGGCCATGGGGTGCAGGGACACCCGTGCCAAGAAGGGCATCCCTCCTGCTTTTGGGCCCCAAGGTAGCACTCCTGGGGGCCGGATCCCCCATAGCACCCCTGCGGGCAGGTGGAAAAGGGGGCAATTTTCCACGAGGACTCTCTCCAATCCCCCAGGTGTGTCCGGGAGCTGAACACCAGGGAGCCATAGGGGGCCCGTGTGGTGGGAGGAGAGATCCCACCTGGACCGGTGAGGCAGGAACAGATGCTCAGACACGCCCACTGGGGCCCGGGGACAAAGTGGGTGTCGAGATGCCAGAGGGTCCCTATGTGCTGAGGAGCAGGGACAGGCTGGGTCGAATGGCACTCCAGTTGGAGAAGGAGAATGAGATGGAAGAGGAGAAGGAGAAGAAGTTGGAGAAGGAGATGGAGAAGGAGAAGTTGGAGAAGGAGAATGAGATGGAAGAGGAGAAGGAGAAGTTGGAGAAGGAGAAGGAGATGGAGAAGGAGAAGTTGGAGAAGGAGAAGGAGATGGAGAAGGAGAAGAAGTTGGAGAAGGAGAAGGAGCTGGAGGAGGAGAAAGAGATGGAGGAGGAGGAGAAGGAGGAGGAGGAGGAGGAGGAGGAGGAGGAGGAGGAGGAGGAGGAGGGGAAGTTGGAGAAGAAGGAGAAGGAGAAGGAGAAGGAAGGCGCCCTTGCATGCTCTGCACCCACAGCCCCCCAACACCTGCAACCCGTCTGTGAGCCCAGCCTCTCTCGGGTGTCTGCTCTGTCCTGCTCCCCCTCAACCGCTTTCCCACCTGGGGGGCCCTGTGTAAACACGTGTGACCGCTTGGTGGGCAGCGAGGGACAGTACGTGGCCTTGCACAGGGACGGGGCTCAGCGGAGGGGGTGCTTGGTGGGAATCAGGGGGGATAGTTCTCACCCAGGAGAGAACTGCTTCCTGAGGAGAGTGGCTGAAACCACAGCCCCCAGATCCCCTGCAGCTCATGGGGGAGCCCCCCTCTGTGGCCACACCGCCCGCCCCGAGTCCACAGGGCGCTTCCTGCAATCGTTCCCCACACAGAGCCACTCTGCACTTTCCGTGTGTCAGAGGCGCGGGGAGAGCGGGGCTGGGCGCCTGCAGAGCTGGGCGGGCGAGGGTGGAGGCCAAGGATCACGAAGCTGTGGGCCTGGGTGCCGAGGGCCAGCCCACACCCAGAGCCCCATTCTCTGCCCCTTGAACGGCAGTGGCCGCTGGGCGGTCTCCCCTGGGACTGAGCTCGAGGTCTGGGAGAGCGACGAGGGGTCCCTTCCCGAGGTCCCAGCTCTGCCTGGGGCTGCAGCCTCACAGCCATCCCTGGGCTGGGATCTGAGAGCTTTAGCCTTTCCCTGCAGGTCCTGACTCTCCTCTGTCTCCTCCTCCTGTGGGGCGGGGGGGGGGGGGGCTCCCCTGGGAAGTCACAGGGATGCACTTCAGTGCTGTGAGGGACGAGGGTGTGGTGAAGCAACGAAGCATACTCTGTTTCCCCGAAAATAAGACAGTGTCTTATATTAACTTTTGCTCCCAAAGATGCGATAGATCTTATTTTCGGGGGGTGGGGGGTGGGGGGAATGCCTCATATTACAGCAAGTAGGTCTTATTTTCGGGGGGGTGCCTCATATTACAGCGAGTAGGTCTTATTTTCGGGGGGTGCCTCATTACAGCGAGTAGGTCTTATTTTCGGGGGGTGCCTCATATTACAGTGAGGTCTTATTTTTGGGGGGTGCCTCATAGTACAGCAAGTAGGTCTTATTTTCGGGGGGTGCCTCATATTATAGCCAGTAGGTCTTTTTTTTCGGGGGGTGCCTCATATTACAGCCAGTAGGTCTTATTTTCGGGGGGGTGCCTCATATTACAGCCAGTAGGTCTTATTTTCGGGGGGTGCCTCATATTACAGCCAGTAGGTCTTATTTTCGGGGGGGATGTCTTACTTTCGGGGAAAACAGGGTAGTAGCATTCATCTCGGGTAAAAAAAAAAAAAAACTGCTGTTTGAATGTTAGCCACGCTGTTCTGGCTTCTATACACACCTGCGCGCTTAAACAATAGGGCAGTTGCCTCCGTTTCTGGGTTCAGACCTGGAAGCTCACCCCAGTGTGTTGCCGGCCCACATCACAAAGGTTTTTCTTCTGCGCCTGGCGACCAGAACCACAAATTGCTTTCCTCGACTGGGCGGCTCCGGGAACTGAAACTATAGGTAAACCTTTAGGGATTACGGACTTTGCTCAATGTTGCTTCTGTAAGAACTGCTTTCGCAAGATAATTCCACCTTCCAGCGTCTAGCGGGATGTGGTTTTTTGCCTTTCTACGCTAGCTATTGCTCTCCTTCAGGCGCTTTGAGATTCGGGGAGCTAATGCCCCCTCGCAGATGCCCGCTTTTGAATAAATGACTCCTCAATTCCATTTTTAAAAATATATTTTTATTGATTTTTTTTTACAGAGAGGAAGGGAGAAAGATAGAAAGTCAGAAACATCGATGAGAGAGAAACATGGATCAGCTGCCTCTTGCACACCCTCTACCGGGGATGTGCCCGCAACTAAGGCACATGTGCCCTTGACCGGAATCGAACCCGGGACCCTTCAGTCCGCAGGCCGACGCTCTATCCGCTGGGCCACACCAGTTTTGGCTCAATTCCATTACTTGATTGGGGGCGTCCGTTGTGGGATTCGAGGGGTACGTTGCGACAATGGGAGCGCCTTTCCTAGGCAGAGTGTCTGTGTGTTCTGGGCCCCAAATGGACCCACGGATGCCCATCCGCATCCACATGGGAATCCAGCCACCAGCACAGACCCACATGGTTCTGTGCAAACTCAACCTTCCCAGCTGCCCCGCCCAAAACGTGTGCATCTGCTCCTGCGGACTTAGAGCTTTCAGGTAAGAAATTGCCAGAGGCAGCTGGGAGGCAGGGGAGTGTGTGTGTGTGTGTGTGTGTGTGTGTGTGTGTGTGTGCATGCGTGCAGGTGGCAGCCCAGGGTCTCTGGGCACAGAGACAAGGACACCCAGCCTGAGTCAGGTGCTGCCTGCCCTGCAGAGCATGAGGGGGCAGGCAGAGTCCTTCCAGTGTCCCCCTCAGCTCTGTGCTGCCCCCAGGAACGGCATGGAGGTGTCAGGAGAGTTTCGTGGTTTTCTGTTTGCAGGTGAGAAACTGAAGCACTTGCATAAGGAAATATGTGGTTTGGGGGGCAGTCGGCCTGTGAGGGCCAGAGGACAAGCCATTCAAGTTCCCTGCCTGTGATGTCTATCTAAGTATCTGTCATTGTATCTGTAAATCGATCTATGTCACTATCTATTTATCTATATATCTATATATGCAGCGATGCATCTAACTGTGTATCCACCTATCTGTGTAACTTGTGGGAACCCCTTTTCACGTCCCGCAGGATTCAGGGTCCCCGGTTCAGGGTTCGGGTTTCTGGAGGGGGCCGCATATAAGTGAATAAAGAGACTCAGGAAAATATTAATTTGGAAAATGAAGATTAAAATATTTTTAAAAAATAAAAAATAAAAAAAAGAAAAAAAGAAAATGGGGGCCAGGCGGTAGTTCAACTCTAGTCCGAGAGCTCCCCTCGCTCTGGCTTCACCATCCCTTTTATTCAGATTAAAATCATAAGATACAGCCGTCTCCCCCAGGCTAGAAACACCAGTAAAAGTCAATCAGTGGATCTTCTTAGGACTAACAGGTGGCGGCTGCTTCAACTACCAACACCCCAGTAACCAGCTCCGACCCCTCAAAGCAATCAAGGTTGACCAGCCCTCCAAACTCCCTGTCCAACAGCTGTCTATTATTAAAGCACTGATTGGCTTCTGGCAGTAACTTAGTATTTATTAAACACTAGTGACCCGGTGCACAAAATTTGTGCACGGGGTGAGGAGACAGGAGATGTCCCTTAGCCCAGCCTGCACCCTGTCAAATCTGGGACACCTTGAGTGATGTCTGACCGCCCGTTTAGGCCCGATCTGTAGGGAAATCGGACATCCTTCTCACAATCCAGGACTGCTGGCTCCAAACTGCTTGCCTGCCTGCCTCCCTCATTGCCCCTAACTGCTTCTGTCTGCCAGCCTGATCACCCGCTAACCACTACCCTGCCATCCTGATTGATGTCTAACTGCTCCCCTGCCAGCCTGTTTGCCCCCAGCTTCCCTCCTTTGCCGGCCTGGTCACCCCTAACTGCCCTCTCCTGCAGACTTGATCTCCCCCAACTGCCCTCCCTTGCAGGCCTGGAACATCCCACTATCCTTCCCTGCTGGCCATCTTGTGTCCACATGGGGGCAGCCCTCTTGTGTGTTGGAGTGATGGTCAATCTGCATATTACTCTTTTATTAGATAGGATTATGTGTCTAAGCATCTATATATCTATTAGGAGCCCCAGTGCACGAATTTGTGCATAGGAAGGGGTCCCATGGCCTGGCCAACAATTGGGGCCAACGGGGGAAGGGGGTTCGGCCGGCTGGCGGGAGGGACCATTGGTGGGAGTTTGCCCAGTGCCGGAGGATGGCCGGCCACAGGAGGTTAGCTGTGAGAGCACACTGACCACCTGGGGGAAGCTCCTGTATCATGAACATGTCCCATGTCCCCCTGGAGGTCAGTGCGCATCATCGCAACCGGTCAACTGGTTGGTCCATCATTTAGGCATATATATATATATATATATATATATATATATATATATATATATATATATTAGGGGCCAGGTGCACAAAATTCATGCACTGGGGGTGGGTGGTCCCTCAACCTAACCTGCCCCCTCTCACATACTGGGAGCCCTCAGGGGATGTCCAACTGATGGCTCACCCCCAGCCTGCCCAAGGGCCTTGGGCACCCAGCCATCACCCTGCTCAGCTCAGCCCCGGCTGCCTGTGACCACCTAGCCCTGGGGGCTGGGTGCTCACCACCACCACCACCGTTTCATCTCCACCCCCAGGGCTCGGCACTCACGCCACTTGGCCCCGCTCCTGATACTGATTGGCTGGTAGCACAGCCAATCAGGAGCAAAGGTATGGTCAAATTTGCATGTTTCTCTTTTATTATATAGGAGATATATATATTAGTTGGTGTCTGTGTATCTATGTAAGTGTCTCTGTGACTATCTCAACATCATCTATGCATCTATGTGTCCATCCATGTCAATATCCCTTTGTGTGTCAGTGTTACTGTATGTCTATGTGTCTCAGTATCTATGTGTCACCCATCCATCCTTCTGACATCTGTGTGTCTGTCTCTGATGAACTACTTCTGTGTGGCTTTCATCTGGACACGGGCTCGGCCCGGTGAGGAAACATCCCACTAGCAATGCCTCCCGGAAACTGAGGTCTCTCAGGTTGTGCAAATAGGGGAACGAGGGTCCAGGAGCAGCCACACTCCCTTCCTGAGAGGCCACGGAAAAGAGCCGGTAACCCAGCCCCTGCACACTTCCTCACCGGCCAGGCCCTGCCAGCCTCTCCCGGGACAAGGGCAGAGAAGACATGGAAAGACTGCTCATGTACCCCCATCCCATCATCCTCCTGGGCCTGGGTGAGTCAGAATGCAGGGGGGAGGGCCACAGGGCAGAAGAGTGAGACTCTGGGGGGGGCACCCAGACCCTGCCTCAGCCTCAGCCCAGCCCCTGGGAGCCCCTCAGCCTGCAGGCCCTGCTTCCTCTGTGTCACCTGGTCCCCAGTTCCAGGGGAGGGACCTCAGCTAACCTCCTGTGGCCGGCCATCCTCCAGCACTGGGCAAACTCCCACCAATGGTCCCTCCTGCCAGCCGGCTGAACCCCCTTCCCCCATTGGCCCCAATTGCTGGCCAGGCCATGGGACCCCTTCCTATGCACAAATTCGTGCACTGGGGCTCCTGATAGATATATAGATGCTTAGACACATAATCCTATCTAATAAAAGAGTAATATGCAGATTGACCATCACTCCAACACACAAGAGGGCTGCCCCCATGTGGACACAAGATGGCCAGCAGGGGAGGATAGTGGGATGTTCCAGGCCTGCAAGGGAGGGCAGTTGTGGACGATCAGGCCAGCAGGGGAGGGCAGTTGGGGGAGATCAAGCCTGAAGGGGAGGACAGTTAGGGGTGACCAGGCCAGCAGACTGTTCTAGACACTCGGAAGGGGATGGGTCAGACGCACACGTGTCCAGAGGGGGCGCAGGTGAGAGGCCTCCTGGGAAGTTGTGTGGACCCCGCTGTAGGGGAGGGAGCTACCCCATGGGAGCCATGCTGATGAGGGGGGTTGGAGGCAGTGGGAGATGCGGTCCATCCTGTAGCTCATGGGACTGGACCCTGTTTAGGTTACCGGGCGGGTGGTGGTTGCCTGTCTCACTGGGGCTTCCCTTGCAGGGCTCTGCCTGGGCCCGGTGACCCACACGCAGAATGGTGAGTCTGCCTTTATTGATTTAGTTTTTCTCACAAGTTTCATGTTCAGCAAAATATTGCTTTTCCTTAGAGTCCTCTCCCAGTGTGTCTGCGGCTGGCATGAGCCCCAAACCTCTCTCCTTGTGTGGATCTGTCTGTCCTCATGCCTTCTGGCCAAGTTACCTCCAGAAACAAAGCCTTTTTTTTTTTAAAATTTCACAAACACATTCTCCTGGTGGACCTCGGCCGCCTCTGAGGCTGAGAGCTCCTGTGCTCGCCTTGGCTCATTCCCCCCCTGAGTTCCTGGTCTCAGCTCAGAGCCCTCCCCTCTGTCTCTGAGAGGTCAGAGCTCGCCGCCCGCCCCCGTCTGAGCCTCTACACTCAGTCCTGAGCTCCTCACACTCAGCCCTGAGCCCCCCACACTCAGCCCTGAGTCCCCTACACTCAGCCCTGAGTCCCCTACACTCAGCCCTGAGCCCCCCCCACACCCAGCCCTGAGCCCCCCACACACAGGCCTGAGCCGCCCACCCCCGTCTGAGCCTCTACACCCAGCCCTGAGCCCCCCACACTCAGCCCTGAGTCCCTCACACTCAGCCCTGAGTCCCTCACACTCAGCCCTGAGTTCCCCCCACACTCAGCCCTGAGTCCCCCACACTCAGCCCTGAGTCCCCCACACTCAGCCCTGAGTCCCCCCCCACACTCAGCCCTGAGTCCCTCACACTCAGCCCTGAGTCCCTCACACTCAGCCCTGAGTCCCCCCCACACTCAGCCCTGAGTCCCCCACACTCAGCCCTGAGTCCCCCCCACACTCAGCCCTGAGTCCCCCACACTCAGCCCTGAGCCCCCCACACTCAGCCCTGAGCCCCCCACACTCAGCCCTGAGTCCCCCACACTCAGCCCTGAGTCCCCCACACTCAGCCCTGAGTCCCCCACACTCAGCCCTGAGCCTCCCACACTCAGCCCTGAGCCCCCCACACTCAGCCCTGAGCCTCCCACACTCAGCCCTGAGCCCCCCACACTCAGCCCTGAGTCCCCCACACCCAGCCCTGAGCCCCCCACACTCAGGCCTGAGCCGCCCGCCCCCGTCTGAGCCTCTACACCCAGCCCTGAGCCCCCCACACTCAGCCCGGAGTCCCCCACACTCAGCCCTGAGCCCCCCACACTCAGCCCTGAGTCCCCCACACTCAGCCCTGAGCCCCCCACACTCAGCCCTGAGCCCCCTACACCCAGCCCTGAGCCCCCCACACTCAGCCCTGGGCGTGTGTCACAGGGCATAGCTGTGGGTTGCACACTCCTCCCTCAACCCTGTGCTCCCTCTGCCCTTCTCACCAAGGGGTCCTCCTGTGTGTCCCCTATTGGTGTGGCCAATGGCACAAGGAGGCCTCTGTAAAGAGAGAGACAGGAGCTAAGCGGTAAGCTGAAGGAACGAGGGAAGGAGTGCTGGGGCTCGGCCTGGCTCTGTCTCGCTCAGGGATTGGGTAACTGGGGTTTCTTCTTCCTGTTTCAGGGCTAGAGCTCTCTCTTCCCCCTGCCCACCCTGGTTTAGACACTTGGGGTTCCAGGAGCCTCTGTCAGAAGGAAGTGGACATGGGCTGAGAGGAACATAGGAAAGGCAGAGGGAACCTCAGTGAGGGCTGCTCAGAGGACGTGCCCTGGAGTCTGGGGTCCACCCTCACCCCCACTAGACTTCCCATGGGGCCATGCAGCTCCCATTGGTCACCACAATCTCCCCGAGCTGCCTGCAGACCCGGCCCAGCAGGAGGAGTGAAGTGGGCTGAATTTGGATGACTTGGCGGGGAGGGCTTTGCATCTGAGTGCCCTGGAATCACCAAGAAACAGACCCCGGGGCATTGTGGGATCAGACTGCATCCTAACAGCCCATTGCAGGCTCTCCCATTTGGCTGAGCCAAGCTGGGCACACTCAGAAACACCCTCTCAGACTCCTGTCTCCCTCTCACCTCGAGTGACCTGCTCATGCTCACTCTCTGCCTCCCCCCCAGAGCCCTCTCTGTCCCCGCCCCTCTAGACTGTGGTCCTGGGGAGGAGGTTGTGTCCGGGGCCCCTGGCTGCTCTGATACCTCCCACCCATGTCCCCCAGGGAGAAACCCACAATTTCAACAGGACTTGTGTATGCGTGTCACATGGGCCACTCATTGGAGGGATGAAAACTGAGTCCCTGGATGGGAAGATGGGGTGGTCTCTGGAGGACAGGACGTTGCAAATGGTCTAGCATTGGGCTGTGGTGAGGGTTGCACAGCTCGGCAGGTTTGTTAAGAGCCATTGAGGTGCTCGCTTAAAACGGGGGGGGAAGAGGGGAGTGTGAGGTGTGATTGCCTCATGTTGGAGCCTGAGATCCTGCTCTGCTTCTTCCCAGTGCCCCTGCCCAAACCCTCCCTCAGGGCCGAGCCAGGTCCTGTGATTCCCCGAGGACAGCCTGTGACCCTCGTGTGCCAGGGCCCAGTGGAGGCTGAGTTCTTCCGCCTGGAGAAGAATGGAATACGTACACACCCTGATCATAAAAGTGTGTCACAAGGTCGGGTCAAAGAGGCCAGATTCCTCATCGTCAAGGCGAGTGGGGACACACCCGGGAGTTATCGCTGCCTGTACAACCGAGGGTCTGAGAGGTGGTCTTATCGCAGTGAGCCCCTGCGGCTGCAGGTGACAGAGGAGGACGTCTCCACTCCGACCTCAGGTGGGTCCCAGGGCCCCGCACCCTGTCCCAGCCGCGTCTCTGTCCTCGGGCTCTCTGCCCTCCTGCTCACCTCCAGCCCTGGGGCTCCCCTCCCTCTGCACACAGGACCCGGGGCCTTCACTCCTGGCTGAGTGCCCTGAAGTCTGGTCCCACCTGGACCCTGAGCCCTGCCTCAGAGGGGACACAGAGCTGTCCTGGTGGGCTGGATGGGGGGTGGGCTTCCATCCATCAGGTGGGGACAGACCCCTTCAAGGGGCCCTGAGTCCTTCCCCTCAGAGTGGGGGTGCCCTGTCCTTTCCCCTGTCCAGGCTCTGGGGGCCCAGGCAATGTGTCCCCTGGGGTCCACCCTCCATGGCAAGTCCTGTGGTCCGTGGGGTTGCTGACCAGGTGGGATGATGCTATGGGGCACAATTGCATTAGGCTGCCCCTGGCTTGGTGTGGTCAGACCCTGAGATGGATTGGAGTCAAGGTCCAGCAAGGACTTGGAGAGGGAGGGAGGGAGATAGAAAGGGAGGGAGGGAGGTGAATTCTCCCTTTAAGTCCGAGTGTCTTCTCTCTCCTCTCTTCATCCTGCTGTGACTCAGACATGGGTGAGAACCCATGCCCAGGTTGGCCCCCATCCACCAGGCCTGGGGGTGTCCACCCAGTTGACCCTGACCCTGTGACCTCCCTGCCCTGGGCGACCCTGGGTGGCACAGTGGCCGGATGTGGTGAGCTAAGCCTTCAGACCCTGTGACCCTTTGGCCGGGTCAGGGGGCTCCCACCCCGTGTCTCCAGGGGCCAGGACCAGCTGCCTGTGCTAATGCATGGAGGGTGGTGGGATGTTCTGAGGGGTGATCAGCTGCTGAGACAAGTGGAAGCAGAGAGGGTGCCATCCGGTGTCCTCGTCTTCCTGAGCCCTACTGGAGCCGCAGAAAAAGAGGCCAGGTGTGGGTGCTGTGGGCGGGAAAGGGCCAGGTGAATGGCATAGATGGAGAGGAACTTCAGCTCAGTGCTTGCCTCACTCCCTTCACGGGAGCCCCTGGAGACCTCAACTCCCCCACCTGGAGTCTGGGTTGGGGAAAGGGGACCTCAGCCTGGGGCGTCCCCCCTCTCAGGCTCCCCTGGGCATGGGCTCTTGCCTTCTAGGACCTGGCCTGGTTGGTTGTGTCCATCTGTCAGTGACCCCTGCCCTCTGCTTCCAGGCCCCGCCTCCCAGGACTACACGGTGGAGAACAGCATCCGCATGGGCTTGGCGGCCGTGGTCTTGCTGATCCTGGTAGCGATTCTGGTGGAAGCTGGGCTCAGCCAGCGCAAGGCCCCACAGGGACCACAGGAGTAGACACAAGGGAGCCCCCTAGAGAGTGGGGACCCCAGGCCCCAACAGGGAGCTCCCTGAGTGCCTAGAATCTGGAGTTAGAGCCAGGAAACCAGTGCCCCCTCCCCCCCACAATCCCGCCTTGTCCCCTTTCTCCCTCTCCCCCTCTCAGAAGACTGTCCTTCTGAGCTGTACTGTACTCCCTCTTCCCTCTTGAAAGTGCAATTTTCACTGGGGACCAGGCCTCTCCTCTGTGATCGGTCTCAGGTCTCCAGGCTTGGCTCCAGGTCTGAACCCCACTTGGTTCGGTTCATGGCCCTGCACCCCTCCTTTCTGACCCTCTCTTTTCTGCAGGTTCTACAGAGGCCCCAAGACCCTGCACCTGCAACAGTCCCCCACCCCCCATCCCCTTCACAGAGGCTGCAGGTGCTCAGTTCAGTCCATTTTCTTCGTGTTCAGTGTGTGGGTTCTCTCCCAGGTCTAAGCCCCGCGCCCCTCCATTCACACACGCTGTGATCTCCTGCCTCCCTCCTCCCCCGCCCCATTTTGCCTCATGCAGCCCCACCTTCCCAGCTCCTTTTCGGGGAACCGGGAAGGAACGTGTGTATGCTGCTCCAGGCCCTTGGTCTCAGCCACAGCTATCACCTGTGGGCCTGAACCTGCTCTGGGCCTCGCACACCCCACTCCCCTGCTTCCTGGGTCTGCCTCCTCGGGCCCCAGCTGACTGCACCCCCAAATCCGGGGAAGGACATGCACCCCTAAACCTTGGCCGGTGCCACCACACACTCATCAGGGCAGCTGCTGTTAAAAGTGTTTTGTTTTGTTTTGTTTTTTTACAGGAGATGGTGCTAAACTAATGGGGGGATCACTCCACAGGGCATATCCATGTCTCATGTCTATGCTGCACACTTGACTTACTATATTGTATGTCAGTTGTCATGAAAAGATAAATTTTAAAACAATCTTATTTAAAAAAAAAAAAAAAAGGAAAGGAAGCCCAGCTGGTGTGGATCCGTGGTTGAGTGTTGACCTACGAACCAGGAGGTCAAGGTTCAATGCTTGGTCAAGGGCATCTGTCTGAGTTGCAGGGCTTGATCCCCAGTAGGGGGCGTGCGGGAGGCAGCTGGTCCAAGTTTATCTGTCATCGTTGATGTTGCTCGCTCTCCCTTCCTCCCTCCCTCCCTCTCTCTGAAGTGAATAAAACAAAATGTTTAAAGGGTTGGGAGGATGTGGAGGGTTGGGGAGCCCTTGGGCCCCGCGGTGCGGATTCCAAATGGTTCCTCTGCTGTTCCTCAAAGTTCCTGAGGACCCCGCGGTCCAGCAACCGGACTCCCCTCCGCCCAGAGAAATGAAGTCGGGGCTCCCTTCCCTGGACCCTCTGGCCCACCTGCAGGACTGCCAGTACCCAGGTCAGCGCAAGTCCCTCAGACATGGAGGAAGGAGGCAACCCCCCAGTGTCCCGTCCCCCCCGGATCCCGGGAGAGGCGCTCCCCCCCGGGGGGGCTGGCTTCCCAGAGGGAGGAAAGGGCACACAGCACAGAGAAAGGCATCTCCAGTAGCCGGACAGACAAGGTATGGGTTCTGTCCTGGAGGCTCTGGAAGGCAGGCAGCCCCGCCTAAGACTTATTCTTCTTTATAAAATATATATATATTTTAATATATTTTATTGATTTTTTACAGAGAGGAAGAGAGAGGGATAGAAAGTCAGAAACATCAATGGGAGAGAAACATCGATCAGCTGCCTCTTGCACACCCTCTACTGGGGATGTGCCCACAGCCAAGGCACATGCCCTTGACCGGAATCGAACCCGGGACCCTTCAGTCCGCAGTCCGACACTCTATCCACTGAGCCAAACCGGTCTCGGCTATAAAATATATTTTTATGGATGTCAGAGAGGAAGGGAGAGAGGGGGAGAGATAGACGCATCCATGATGAGAGAGAATCAGGGATCGGCTGCCTCCTGCACGACCTCAATGGAGAACGGAGTCCACACCCCAGGCCTGTGCTGGGACCTGAATTGAGGATGAGGCCCTTCCGTCCGCAGGCTGGTGCTCTATCCACTGAGCTACGCCAGCTATGGTCCAACATCCATTCCTGTTGGAGGGCTCTTCCCTCGCAGGCCTTCGGGGACTCACCTGGGAGTCAGGCCCATAGCGTGCGGTTGGGGAATCCCCGGGGCCTCCCAGGCTCCTTGGTACCCACCCTTTCAGAGCTAGCATCTGCTCAGGGCTGGGTGAGGCGGGGCTGGGGTGTGCTGGCCTCATGCTCCCCTGTGGGACACACACTCGTGTCCCATGAAAATGGCAATCGGTCTGTTTCTCACACAGTTACGGGAGAGGTGACTCAGTGCTGACTGTGGAGGGGGTGTCAGTGAGCAGAGCTAGCCCAGCGCTCCCCCACAAACACAAGGCGGGGGGGCACCACAGCGTCCAACCTTCCCTGAAGCCCCGGACCTCCCCACCTGTGAGAACGGGGTCCCCTCTCTGTAGTCATGGGAGTGGGAACCTCAGGCAACACCCCACTGCTGGTCCCAGGCACCCACTGCTGCTCAGTTTTGCTGTCCTGTCTGTTGTTTCTTGTGGCTTCCTGTCTGTTTGGGGACCTTTCATTTCTCTTTTCTTGCAAATGACTATCTCTATGTGGAGAGTGGCCCAGAAATGTATCCACACACGGTGAGTCACTATCAAGGCAGTGTTTATTAAAATACATTTAAAGAATATTTTTTTCATTGATTTCAGAGTAGAAGGGAGAGGGACACGGAGAGAGAAACATCAATGATGAGAGAGAATCATTGATCAGCTGCCTTCTCCACGCCCCCAACCCAGGCATGTGCCCTTGACCGGAATCAAACCCGGGGCCCTTCCGTCTGCTGGCCGACGCTCTATCCACTGAGCCAAACGGGCTAGGGCTAAAATACATTTCATTTTCTAAAGGGAGCTGTCAGCTGGTACAGTGTGTGTGTGCCTTTTGGGGAGACACCCTGCATTTCAGAAATATTGCCAGTGGCCGGCCACCATGGCTCCGTGGTGGAGTGTCAACCTATGAACCGAGAGGTCATGGTTCAATTCCCTGTCAGGGCACATGCCTGGGTTGTGGGCTCAGCCCCAGTGTGGGGCGTGCTGGAGGCAGCCCATCAGTTATTCTCTCTCTTCATTGATGTTTCTATCTCTCTCCCTATCTCTTTGAAACTGATTAAAAAAAAAAAACAAATTTAAAACAAGAAAGGTTATCAGTGGTATTGATTGGCCTGTGAAGCAGACAAGGATGCTGGCATGGCTGCCATAAGCATTTGTGTCCACCACAGGGTCTGACACCATGACTCTCTCATGTTTTCTCCCGCCTTGAACCCGAACAGGAACTGGTTTCCTCCCACGAACCAGGAACCAGGCCACCAGCAACCCCTCTGACCCAAACAAGGACACAAACAAAACTCCCCTCCCAAAAGCACTCACTATATACACTAATAAGACTAACATGCTAATTAACCATACCGTCATGACACCCGCCGGCCAATCAGGAGCGAGTATGCAAATTAACCCAACCAAGAGGGTGGGTTAATTTGCATAGAAAGGCACCAAGCGGTGGGGCAGGGGGTAGGATGCTTGTGTCCTCACCATGGTGACGATGCAGGCGTTTTCCACCACCCCAGCCACTCTGGGCCTCTGGGGAGCATGGGGAGGTGGAAAGGCAACTCCCGCCAGAGCAAATGCGGTGCCAGCAGCCAGAGGATGGAAAGCCCATTCCTGTGCAAATCTTCGTGCGTGGGTCCTCTAGCATTTACATAAAGGTCACCTTTCTCTTTAAAAAATACACCTCTAATCTCTCAAAAAAAGTCTTCTAAAAGTTACATGCAGGAGCCCAGAACGAGGAAGAGAATGTTGTCCCAGGCATGAGGAGTAGCAATGAGTCAGTCAGCTGGTTCCCCAGGAAGGCAACAGGGTAGATCCTGTTGCAAAATACATACTAGATAGATAGATAGATAGATAGATAGATAGATAGATAGAGATAGATAGATAGATATAGATAGATAGATAGATAGATAGGTAGGTAGGTAGGTAGGTAGATAGATAGATAGATAGATAGATAGATATAGAGATAGATAGATAGATAGATAGATAGATAGATAGATATAGATAGATAGATAGATATAGATAGATAGATAGATAGAGATAGATAGATAGATATAGATAGATAGATAGATATAGATAGATAGATATAGATAGATAGATAGATAGATATAGATAGATAGATATAGATAGATATAGATAGATAGATAGATAGATAGATAGATAGATATAGATAGATAGATATAGATAGATATAGATAGATAGATTGATAGATAGATAGATAGATAGATAGATAGATAGATAGATAAAAAGGCTAGTCCAATGTGCACCCACAAGAAAGATAAATGGACCCAGGAGAAGGATCAGATTTCCTTTCCTACTTTCCTCTGAGCTCATTGTCACAGGGACATCGATCGCCCTGAGCTGCACAGGGAGAGGGTGACCTGAGTTCTGCAGGCCACGGGGACCCACGTCTTCCTGAAGTGTCTCCAGGGTTCGGGTGACACTGTCCTTGGTGAGGGCCCCAGGGGGCTGCTGACGGACGGGCTGAGGAGGAAGGAGACCCTGAGGGGGAGGCTCTGACAGGGAAAGTCGTGCCCCGGGCCACCTACTGCAAAGGGCAGCTCAGGAAGCTGTGGTTCTGTTTCCTGATTCATCAGGGAAACCACAGCCAGGCTGCTGGGAAGACGCTGTTCCCCTTCCTTGGGGCTGCTGACGTGGCCGCTGAGACCAATCACGAGACCGGAAGGGCCAGCCTCCCCGTGGCCACGCCCTGTTGGTCGGTACTGACAGCGCCATGGGCTCCGTCTGCACACTCGGGACCAGATCGAGAAGACGCCATGACCCCCACACTCAGGGCCCTGCTCTGCCTCGGTGAGATGGGAGGAGCAGGGAGGGGGGACCCTGCTCTGTGAGGACCCCAGGACTCCGGGGGCTCATGGGGAGAAGGGTGATGCTCAGGTTCAGGGCAAATCTCTCACAGGGACTCTCTTCCAGGGCTGAGCGTGGGCCTCAGGACCCCAGTGCAGGCAGGTGAGTCTGTCCCCAGGTGTCCCAGGTTCGACTCCTCCCTGGGAACCAGGGGTCCACCTGTGGGAAGTTGGGTGTGGTGAACAGCAGTTCCAGGCTGATGGATGATGGGAATCTCAAATGCTCGGGACTGAGAGCTGGGAACTGGGGTGGGAATGTCTTTTGACCCAGGCCCTGATTTCCTTCCAGGGACCCTCCCCAAGCCCACCCTCTGGGCTGAGCCAGGCCATGTGATCCCCTGGGGGAACCCTGTCACCATCTGGTGTCAGGGGAGCTCAGAGGCTGAGAAGTACAATCTGAATAAAGAGGGAAGCCCAGTATCATGGGAAACACAGAATGCACAGAAGCCCGGGGACAAGGCCAAGTTCTCCATCACATACATGACAGAGCATGATGCAGGGAAATATCACTGTCACTATCACAGCCCTGAGGATTGGTCAGAACTCAGTGAACCCCTGGAGCTGATGTTGACAACAGGTAAGAGGACACTCAGGGGTTTCAGCCTCGGGGTCTGCCCTCAGGAAGAGGGTCTGCTCTCAGGGTGTCTCTCTCTCACAGCCCAGCCTTGGGGGCATGAGGGAAATGTGAGCCCCATTTAACACACTGTCTCCTTCTCTCCTAGGATCCTACAGGAAACCCAGCCTCTCAGCCCTGCCCAGCCCTGTGGTGCCCTCAGGAGGGAGTGTGACCCTCCAGTGTGAATCATGGGAGGGATTTGGCAGGTTCCTTCTGACTAAGGAAGGAGACCACAGTCTCTCCTGGAGCCTGGACTCACAGCGACAGCCCAGGGGACAGTTCCAGGCCCTGTTCCCTGTGGGCCCCGTCACCCCTGGCCACAGGTGGAGGTTCAGATGCTATGGCTATTACAAGAACAAGCCCTACGTGTGGTCACACCCCAGTGACACCCTGGAGCTCCAGGTCTCAGGTGAGGAGCCCCAGTCCTGTCCCCTCCTTGTCCCTGTGTTTGGTTAAGGATCCTTCCCAGGAGGTTCTGAATGTAGAACCAGGGTGAGGGTTTCAGGGGAGGGTCATCCACAGGGGAATCCGACCCTCAAAGGGATGGATGGAGCACAACAGGCCTTCTGCCCCCACCCTTCCCCATGCCTATCACCAGATTCTCCAGGGGACCCCAGAGTCTGGCCTTTCCAAGGCCACAGGGAAGATTAGGAGACAAGTGTGAACAAATACAGCATCTCTGGCTGGTGTTGGGGTCCTCTACCCTTCACCTTTCTCTTGTCTTTTTCCCAGAGCCCTCGGTGAACCCCAGCACTCTACCCCCAGAGCTCACTTCCACGGCTGGTGAGTCACTGCAGCCTCTTTGCTCTGGGGAAGCTCAGACCAACCTAGGGCAGCTCTGAGAGCCTCTCAGAGGATGTGGCAGCCCCTCCCATACTCAGGGATGAGCTTGTTTTCTGGGGACTGAGGCTGGTGGGGCAGTCAAAGCAGAGGGAAATGTGGGGCCCAGCTTAGGGGAGCAGTGGCTGGGTTTCCATGGAGAGCACCCAGGGGCCAGCCCTCACCTCCCCATCCTTAGATTATGATGCACAAACAGGTGGGATCCACTTTTGGACGCAGGGGTCTCCATGTTCCCTGGGATGGTGATTTATTATTATTACTAGTTGCCTGGTGCACAAAATTCGTGCACATTCAAAGGGTACGAATTAGAGGAAATAACTTAATATTGTTATTTGCTCTTTCTCTATAATAGAAGTATCAGAGACCAAAGAAAAATAGTAAAATGTTTATGAAAAGCTTTCTCCTGTCAGAGTCTAGGGCGTAACCACAGCACCCAGAGTTAAGTCCCCACTCACTCACATGTGCCTCAAAATCACGTGAGACCCAGACCCAGCCACCCCCCACTCCCCGCCCGCATTTGGGTAGATCCAGACCCAGCCAATCCCACCTTTGTCAAGGCCCGCAGGATGGGGGGCGTGGCCTGAGGTCCCCCATCAAGTCCCACCAGGTGGGAGACACGACCTGAGATCCCCTGTGAAGCCCCGCTGGGTGGGGGACACAGCCTGAGGTTCCCTGTCAAGCCCAGCCAGGCAGGAGGGGCACAACCTCAGGTCCCCTGGCCTGGTACTGGGGTGAAGGGTTTGGTCTGAGGTCCCCCAGCTTGGTGCCGGGTGAGGCTGCCCGCTGCTCCCTGGACACTTCTTGCTCGCAGCGCTTACAGGCACCCTTGGGGAGCCACGCTGGCTTGGGGTTCAGATGCTGTGAATGTACAATAGTCGGTTTCCCTCTCTGCTCTTGGCCCCGTCCCTCATGCTGCTCGACCCCGCCCCCCCACCTCCGCTCCTGATTGGCTGGTAGCGTAGCGAAGATACGGTCAAATTTGCATGTTTCCCCTTTATTATACAGAATTACTATTTTTTAAATGTGCAATTCAGTGGTTTTTATTGCCCTTAGAGTTGTACAATCTAATAATCACCGCTATCTAATTTTAGGACCTTTTCTTTTTCTTTCTTTTTAAAAGGAGAAGCTCACCCCTAGCTGATTTAACTCTGTGGATAAGAGTCTTGGCCTGTGAACTGAAGGTTCTTTAGTTCAATTGTACCCCAGTTGGAGCCTCCTACCCGGCCCCGGGCCAAGGTCAGGGCACATGCAGTAGGCAATCAATCACCACATCGATGTTTCTGTCTTTCCCTGTCCCTTCCACTCTCTCTAAAAACCAATGAGAAAATACCCTCTGGTGAGGATTAAAAAAGAAATAAAAATAGACATGCTCTGCTCAACTTCCCCAGCAGCTCCAGACAAATATGCAGGCACATGTTGCACACACCCTATAGAAAGTCTCTCGGGGGGCTGGGCCTGGACGCTGACAAGAACGTGGGTATGACCCTTGCTGGTGTAGCTCCGTAGAATGAGCGTCCGCCTGTGGCCTAAATGGTCAGGATGGCGAGTGAAGTCACTGCCGGGTGTAATCAATGAGTCTATGAACATGTGTATGGCTGGTCTAAGAGCACTGAGCCTCTACAGCTGCAGGTGACAGAGGAGGATGTCTCCACTCGGCCCTCAGGTGGATCCCAGGACCCTGCACCCTGTCCCAGCCGCGTCTCTGTCCTCGGGCTCCCTGCCCTCCTGCTCAACCCCAGCCCTGAGGCTCCCCTCCTTCTGCACACAGGAACCCTGAAATTCACTCCTACCTTGGAGCCATGGAGTGTGGTCCCACCTGGACCCTGAGCCCTGCTTCAGAGGGGACACCGAGCTGACCCTGATGTGCTGGGTGGGGCCTTTGCTTCCAGCCACCAGGTGGGGACAGACCCCTTCAAGAGGCTCTGAGTCTTTCCCCTCAGGATGGGGGTGCCCTGCCCTTTCCCTTATCCAGGCTCTGGGGGCCCAGGCAATGTGTCCCCCTGGGGTCCTCCCTCCACGGGCAAGTCCCTTGGTCCATGGGGTTGCTGACCAGGTGGTACGATGCTTTGGGGCACAATTGCATGAGGCTGCCCCTGGCTTGGTGTGGTCAGACCCTGAGATGGATTGGAGTCAAGGTCCAGCAAGGACTTGGAGAGGGATGGAGGGAGATAGAAAGGGAGGGAGGGAGGGAGGGAGGTGAATTCTTCCTTTAAGTCCAAGTGTCTTCTCTCTCCTCTCTTCATCCTGCTATGACTCAGACATCCCATGGGTGAGAACCCACGCCCAGGTTGGCCCCCATCCACCAGGCCTGGGGGTGTCCACCCAGTTGACCCTGCCCCTGTGACTTCCCTGCACTGGGGGACTCTGGGTGACACAGTGGCCGGGTATGGTGAGCTCAGCGTCCAGGCCCTGTGAACCTGTGGTCGGGTCAGGGGGCTCCCACCCCGTGTCTCCAGGGGCCAGGACCAGCTGCCTGTGCTAATGCATGGAGGGTGGTGGGATGTTCTGAGGGGTGGCCAGCTGCTGAGACAAATGGAAGCAGAGAGGGTGCCATCCGGTGTCCTTGTGTCTCTGTGCACTTCTGGGCCATGTCGGAGCACCATCTCTATGGGGAGGGTCAGAGAAAGATGCCAGGTGTGGGTGCTGTGGGCAGAGAAGGGCCAGGTGAGCGGGAGAGATAGTGAGGGATTTTGGCTGAGCCCTTCCCCTGCCACCTTCTAAGGAGCTCCTGAACACCTCAGCTACCCCACCTGAGCCGGGGCTGGGGCCGGGGGACCTCTGCCTGGGATGGCCCCTCTCAGGTTCTCCTGGGTATGGGCTCCTGCCTTCTCGGGCCTGGCTTGTCCGATTGTGTCCACCTGTCAGTGACCCCTGCCCTCTGCTTCCAGGTCCCGCCTCCCAGGACTACACGGTGGTGAACATCATCCGAATGGGCTTGGCAGCCGTGGTCTTCCTGATCCTGGTGGCGATTCTGGTGGAAGCTGGGCTCAGTCAGCACAAGGCCCCATGGGGACCACAGGAGTAAACATGAGGGCGTCCGCCAGAGAGTGGGGAGCCCAGGGCCCCAGCAGGGAGCTCCCCGCGTGCCTGAAGGCTCATGCTGGAGGCCATGAGACCCAGAGCTGCCCCCGCTGATGTTCAAGGACAAGAGAAGCCAGGCCCACGTGTGACAGGATGCTTGGCCTCAACCGTCATCTTCAGAAGACCATTGAGAGGCGTCATCAGGATTGACAAGCAGGCAGACAGGGCAGTACCACCTGGGAAACAAAGTCAGGTGGAGGCATAGCCACGTGAGCCAACCTTACCAGGGAATTCAACCGCTCAGAAATAACAGAATGATTTTAGATTCAGAAGGGAGGCATGGGAAACTAGGGAGGGGCTGCCACAGTAAGGTAAGGTAAGGCAGAGGAACCCAGAAGGTTCAGGTGTGCTTCTGGGTCAGAGCAATTGAGGGAATCACTCGGGTGGCCACAGGGGGAGATAGAGAGCAGGTTTGTAGCACATATATAGCCCCAGACCACAGGCTTCAGTGGCAAACATGACTGAGCCCTCTCCCCATATGGGAGTCTCAATCTGCTTCCAATAAATTTCCCACACCTTTACTTCAATCTTGTGGTTCAGAATTTCTTTCTTTGGGTGCAGAAGACAAAATCTGGGGAGAATCAAATCTTGGCTCCATGTTCTGGGTATCACCGTGACCTCCAACACAGCTCACCAGGGCCTTCAGGTCCTGGGAGGGAAGCAAACTGCCCTCCACTATGTGGGTGGGTCTCCTCAGCTTGGCTGAAGATAAGAGGACTGACCCCAGATGCTGGGGGCCGACTTCCTGGTGCTTGAGCTGCAACAGTTGCTCTCCTGGTCTCCAGCCACCAGCCCTCCCTGCAGATCTTGCACTTGCCAGACTCCTGAATTGTGTGAGCCAATCCTGCTGCATGCATGTCTCTGTACAGACACGTCCTGTTGGTTTTATGTCTGGGACAGACCTGCACAGATACCGTAGGGACACCATTTTGGGGAAATGGGGAGTGATGAAAATAAATTGGAACGAGGTAGAGGCAATGGTTGCGCAAGATGGTGAATGTATGAAATACCACTGGATAGTACGCATTTCCCCCTTCTGCTGATCTTATCCGTATTGTTGACACTGTTTTTTTTTTAAGGTTTATGTCTTTTTTTTCTTTTTTAAATATATTTTATTGATTTCTTACAGAGCGGAAGGGAGAGGGATAGAAAGTCAGAAACATCGATGAGAGAGAGACATCGATCAGCCGCCTCTTGCACGCCCCCTACTGGGGATGTGCCTGCAGCCAAGGTACATGCCCTTGCGGGAATCGAACCCAGGACCCTTCAGTCCCCAGTCTGACGCTCTATCCACTGAGCCAAACCGGTCTCGGCTGTATTGTTGACACTATTACAGAGGTTCCCCATCCTCCCCTTCCCCACCTTTGCCCTCCTGATGGCCAGCTCTGTCCTGGGCCTGCCTGGGGCTGCAGCCTCCCGGCCACCCCTGGGCCAAGACCTGAGGGTCTCAGCCTTTCCCTCCTGGTTCTGACTCTCGTCTCTCCTCCTCCTGGGGATCCCTCCCCTGGGAGGTCACTAGGATGTGCCTCAGTGTTGGGAGGAGAGAAACTATGCAACCTCCTTCCCTAGTCATAGCGACCGTGTTCTGTGCCCTAACTGGACCCATGGATTCATCAGGGTCCAGAGGGGCATCCAGCCACCAGCCCAGACCCATGTGGTTCTGTGCAAGCAGTCTTCCCAGAAGCCCCGCCCACCAACTTGTGGACCTCATGATTGTTTCTTTAGTGCATTTGCTCCTGTGGACTTGGGGCCTTTCAGTTTGAAATAACCAGAGGCAGCTGGCAGCCCCGGGTCACCGGGCACAGAGACAAGGGCATCAAGCCTGAGTCGGGTGCTGCCTGCCCTGGTGCATCGGGGTGGAGAGGGCCACCTGTTCTGGGTGCATGGTGCCAGGTGGGGGAGGGGGGACAGGGTTGGGAGCACGCTGAGTCCTTCCAGTGTCCTGCTGAGCTCTGTGCTCTCCCAGGAACAGCGTGGAGGTGTCAGGAGAGTTTTATGGTTTCCCCTTTGCACTGAGAAACGGAAACATTTGCATCAGGAAATGTGTGGTTTGGGGACAGTCAGCCTGTGAGGGCCAGAGGCCAAGACAAGAACTTCCCCTGCCTGAATTGTCTACCATGATTCTATGTATCTCAGTATCGATCATCCTATCTATGTCTCTATGCATCTGTCCAATATTCTATGTATCTAACTATCTGTATATCTGTCTAAATATCTATTCAACTCTCTGTACTTATATAATTACCTATCTTACTATCCGTATATCTATCTATGTACCCAATATCTGTTTATATATCTGCAGATCATTGTAGCTATCTCTATGTCCATGTTTGCATCTGTGTATTTATCTCTGTAAATATAAATTTGTATGTCCCCTTATAAATCTATGTATCCGAGTAACAACTTATAAATCTATGTATCTGAGTAGCTAGCTATCTAGGGTCTATCTAGGGTTGATCGATCTATCTATCTATCTATCTATCTATCTATCTATCATCTATGTCTGTCTGTCGCTGGTGAATTAATACCGTGTGTGTTTGATCCGGTCATGGGTTTAGCCTGGTTAGGACATATATGGTTAGAAGCTACTGCGTGGACATATTAGAAATGTAGTTTTTCATAGAGCTTCACCAAGGCCTCTCTGGACCCAAAAAAGGGGAAACTGGATTTGGGGCTAGAAGCACCCGCCTCCCTTCCTGAGGAACCACGGAAATGAGGCACATGAACCGGCTCCTGTGAGCCCTAAGGGGACATTCCCTGACCTGCACAACCCTGTCCTCCCTCACCCAGGCAGACGTACCTCCTCCATGTGGACAAGGACAGAGAAGACTGCGAAAGGCTGGCCATGAGCCCCCGGCCCTCCACCCTCCTGGGCCTCGGTGAGTCCTGGATGGAGGGACCATATCTGAGGATTCGAGGAGGTGGTGGCTGGAGGAGGCTTCTCCAAACCCTGCTCAGTCTGAGTCCAGCCCAGGAGACTCACGGCCCATCCTGGGGGTCTGACCCCTCAGCTCTAGCCCTGACCCTAAGTATGACCCTGGGAGGGTCCGTCCTAGAGGCAGGTGTCTGGGCTTGGGGACAGGGTCTTACTGAGGACCCGATTGGAAGGGCGGGGTGTGTGTGGAAAGTCAGAGCAGGAAGAAGGATTGTGCTGAGAGGGGATGCTGAGGAGGGAGCCTGGGAAATTGTCTGGGCCGGCCCGCTGCCTCCAGGAAGGCCCCCTGATTACAGCCCGGGGAGAATCCGGGTGCTGGACGTTTCTGGGCCAGACGATCCACACGCAGGAGGGTGAGTCCCCCGTTTCAAAAAAATGTCCTTTTTCCGTGCAAGTTTCACGTTCAGGAAAATATCGTTTTTGGAGTCCTCTGCAGCTGGGATGAGCCTGAGTCTCTCTCTGTGCCTGGATCTGTGTCTTCTCATGCCCTCTGGCTAAGTTACCTCCAGAAACCCAGCCTTTCCGTCCGTTTCACAAACACATTTTCCTGTTCGATCACGACCTCCTCCTAGGCTGGGGGCTCAGGAAGCTCAGCTTGGGTCCTTCCTATCTGGCTTTGGTCTCAGCTTAAGGCCAATCCCTTCTGACTCTGATGAGAGGTGTGGTCTGCCCCCCCCGCCTCCCCACACTCAGCTTTGAGCTCCCCACACTCAGTCCTGAGCCCCCCCACCCCCACACTCAGCCCATATGCAGCCATGAGCCTTCCACACTCTTACCTGAGACTCCCACACTCAGGTCTGGGCGTGGGTCACAGGTCATGCCTGTGGGTTGCACACTCCCCGCTCAACCCTGTGCTCCCTCTGCCCTTCTTTTTATATATATATATTTTTTTAATTGATTTTTTACAGAGCAGAAGGGAGAGGGATAGAAAGTCAGAAACATCGATGAGAGAGAGACATCGATCAGCTGCCTCTTGCATGCCCCCTACTGGGGATGTGCCCGCAGCCAAGGTACATGCCCTTGCCGGAATCGAACCCGGGACCCTTCAGTCCGCAGTCCGACGCTCTATCCACTGAGCCAAACCGGTCTTGGCTCCCTCTGCCCTTCTAACCAAGGGGTCCTCCTGCGTGTCCCCTATTGGTGTGGCCAATGGCACAAGGAGGCCTCTGTAAAGGGAGAGACAGGAGCTAAGCGGTAGGCTGAAGGAACGAGGGAAGGAGTGCTGGGGTGCGGCCGGCTCTGTCTCTCTCGGAGATTGGGTAACTTGGGTGCCTTCTTCCTGTTTCAGGGCTAGAGTCCTCACTCCCCTGCCCAGCCCGGTTTAGACAGCTGGGGTTCCGGGAGCCTCTATCACAAGGAAGGAAGTGGACATGGGCTGAGAGGAAGGTGGGAAATGCAGAGGGAACCTCAGTGAGTGCTGCTCGGAGGACGTGCCTAAGAGTCTGCCCTGGGGGTCCCGGGTGCCCTGCGCCCTGGGATGTCCACGGGGCCAGCCAAGTGCCCACTGAGGAGTAGAGTCCAGCACCCTGGTGACGGGAGTTGCTGGTTGGAGCCCGCTGAGCCCTGGGCGAGGCTGTCCCCAGGCGGCGCCCCAGGCACCCCCCCCCCCCAGTCCCGAAGGAGGTCAAGGTGCCACAGAAGTCTTCGGGGTCAGATCCTGGGCTGGAAAGGGGAGGGGCTTTCCATGTGAAAAACCAGGTGGAGGAGGCCCTGGCTAGTGTTGCTCAGTGGATAGAGCGTTAGCCTGCAGACTGAAGGGTCCCCCACGTTCGATTACGGTCAAGGGCGCAGATCTCGGTTGTGCAGACACATCCCCAGCCCGGGCCCTGGTTAGGGCGCGTGTAGGAGGCAATCCATCCATGTGTCTCTCTGCCGGAAGCCGATCAGTGTTTTGATGACGGAGAGCTGTGGACAGGGAGTCTGGAGGGCTGGTCAACCTTGACTGCTCTGAGGGGTCGGAGCTGGTTCCTGGGATGTTGGTGGTTGAAGCAGCCCCCACCTGTTAGTCCTAAGAAGATTTACTGATTGACTTTAACTGGTGTTTCCAGTCTCGGGGAGACGGCTGCATCTTATGATTTTTAATCTCAATAAAAGGAATGGCGAAGCCAGAGCGAGGGGGAGTTCTGGCACTAGAGTTGAACTACCGCCAGGCCCCCATTTTCCAAGTTAGTATTTTTCTCTGAGTTTCTTTATTCATTTGTGTGCGGCCTCCTCCAGAAACCCGAACCCTGAGCCGGGGACCCTGGCTCACCCGGGACGTGAAAAGGGGTTCCCACATTTTGGCTGGGCTAGGGACGCCACATCTCTCTCACACTGACGTCTCTCTTGTCACTCCCTCTCTCCCGCTCTCCCTAAAACTCAACGGGGACGGTATCCTCGGGTGAGGATGGACAGCAATAAGAAGGTGCTTTGCTCCAGGGCGTCTGGGTGGCCCGGGACTTGCATTTCACCATGGTTCTGAGCTGACCCCTCCGAAGGGCCCCTGGAGGGGTCAGGAGGATGACCTTCTCCCCGGCCTGTGCCCGTGAGGGGGCTTCCCAGCTTCGAGGCCGAGGTTCAGGACCCTGACTGGCCATTTATCCGCAAATAAGAAGGTCAGATACGGACGGGCCGCAGATTGCTCTGGGCCCGGGGGGAGATTCTGTGCCGCTTTGAGGGTCTGAGAAAAAATGCCCTTCTCTCTGTCTGTCTCTGTCTGTCTTTGTCTCTGTGTGTGTGTGTGTGTGTGTGTGTGTGTGTGTGTGTGTCTCTGTGTGTCTGTCTCTGTCTGTCTTTGTCTCTCTGTGTGTGTCTGTGTATGTGTTGTGTGTGTGTCTGTGTGTGTCTGTGTGTGTGTGTTTCTGTGTGTGTGTGTGTGTCTGTGTGTGTGTCTCTGTGTGTCTGTCTCTGTCTTTGTTTCTGTGTGTGTGTCTGTGTGTGTGTGTATGTCTGTGTGTGTGTCTCTGTGTGTCTGTCTCTGTCTTTGTTTCTGTGTGTGTGTCTGTGTGTGTGTGTATGTCTGTGTGTGTGTCTCTGTGTGTCTGTCTCTGTCTTTGTTTCTGTGTGTGTGTCTGTGTGTGTGTGTGTGTCTGTGTGTGTGTCTCTGTGTGTCTGTCTCTGTCTGTCTTTGTCTCTGTGTGTCTTTGTCTCTGTGTGTGTGTGTGTGTGCTTCTGTGTGTGTGTGTCTGTGTGTCTGTCTCTGTCTGTCTTTGTCTCTGTGTGTGTGTCTGTGTGTGTGTCTGTGTGTGTGTTTCTGTGTGTGTGTCTCTGTGTGTCTGTCTCTGTCTGTCTTTGTCTCTGTGTGTGTGTGTGTGTGCTTCTGTGTGTGTGTGTCTGTGTGTCTGTCTCTGTCTGTCTTTGTCTCTGTGCGTATATCTCTTTCTGTGTGTCCCTGTGTGTGTCTCTCTGTGTATGTTTCTCTCGCTCTCTCTCTGTCTCTCTTTGTCTGTCTCTCTGTATCTCTGTCTCTTTCTGTCTTTGTCTGTGTGTGTCTCTGTCTCTGTCTCTCTCTTTCTTTATGTCTGTCTGTGTGTGTGTGTCTGTCTCTCTCTGTCTCTGTGTGTATGTCTGTCTCTCTGTCTTTGTGTGTGTGTCTCTCTCTTCTGTGTGTGTGTGTGTGTCTGTGTGTGTTTCTCTTGCTCTCTGTGTCTTTGTGTCTGTCTCTGTCTTTGTCTCTGTGTGTGTGTGACTGTGTCTTTCTTTCTCTTTGCCTCTGTCTTTGTGTGTGTGTCTCTGTCTCTGTCTCTCTCTTTCTCTCTCTTTCCCCCTCTACACTCTGTCCCCCACTCCAGCCATCGTTTCCATGGCAGCCGCACCTGTCGCCAGCAGAGTCCCCCTGAGCGCCTTGGGGAAGGGTCACAGGCTGGGAGGAATGTCCTCTCCCTCCCTCCTACCCCAGTGCGTGCTCACTCAGCCTCCAGCCTTCGCTAAGAGGGGGCTCCTGGGCTGGGTCCTGCAGAAGCGGCCGGAGAAGAAAAAGGAACAGAAAAAGGGAAAGAAAAAAAGGGTCCATGCAGCTCCTGCTGGCTCTTAACAAGAGCTCGCCCGTTTCTTCCCCAGCTGCCCCAGATGTGGGGACGCTCCCTTGCCTGGTCCCTCCCATTCAGCCCCTCGCCTCCCACCTCCCACCTGCGGGGAGCACAGACACTTGAGGATAATTGCGAGAAACCCCGATAAAGGACAGAAACCCTGACAAAGGACTGCAAGCTGGGCTGCCGCTCCCAGCGTCCCTCGCCCCAAGAAGCCACCGGGAGGGAGGGTCCAATTAGCCTGGCTGCCAAACCCTGGAGCCTGTGAGCCCACACCCCCCACCCCCGCAAGCCAAAAGGCTTGGACAACGCCTTGAATGCACCAGGACAGCGGTCGGCAAATTCATCAGTCCACAGAGCCAAACATCAACAGGACCACGATGTAAATGTCTTCGGAGAGCCACACTGTTTAAACGTAAAACTTCTTCTAACGCCGCTTCTTCAACATAGACTCGCCCAGGCCGTGGCGTTTTGTGGAAGAGCCGCACGCAAGGGGCCACCAAAGAGCCGCATGTGGCTCTCGAGCCGCAGTTCGCCGACCGCGGCACCAGGAGAATGGGTCTTGGCTCTGCACCCAAATCACATTTCTTTCCAGGCCGGGAAGGAGTCAGGGGATTGGTTTGGGCCAGAGACAGATCGCCCACAGTGGTTTGGGGAACGCCCCCCCCCCCCAAAAAAAAACTTATTCATCACAATTCAGAACCTTGGACAGGGGCTTCCTGGTGGGACTTCCAACACTGTCCAGGAGCAGGTGGCTGCTTGCTTCTTCTCCTCCATTGCGGGGCTGTGTTTTGTGTGTGTGTGGTTTCTCCAAAAACTTTTCTTTTAAAAAATCATCATTCTGCCCTGACCGGTGTTGCTCAGTGGATAGAGCATCAGCCTGCGGACTGAAGGGTCCCGGGTTCGATTCCGGTCAAGCACATGTACCTTGGTTGCGGGCACATCCCCTGTGGGGGGGGGGGGTTGCAGGAGGCAGCTGATGTGCAGGAGGCGGCTGATCGATGTTTCTGACTTTCTATCCCTCTCCTTCCTCTCTGTAAAAAAAAAAAAAAAATCAATAAAAAGTATTTTTTTAAGAAAATACCCATCAGCTGAGGGTACGCCCAGCCCCTGGGACGGTTCCTTTTTCTGCCTTCACCGTCCGTGCATTCGTGAGAAAACAAAAACCCTGCGTTCCTCCTCGGAGTATCCTATTCTCTAGGAAAGTTTGTGGCCTGCAAATGCCTCCTGTTTTGTGAACTTGTGTGGCAGTTCCCCGGTGTGGCCACTAGGTGGCGACGAAAGCCAACCACTAAGAGTTCCTTGCACGCCAGAGGCCCAGCCAACACCAGACGCCTCTGCCTTGCTCACCCCAGCTCTTCCCTGTTTAACCGAATCCCCCACATTCTTCTGGTTCTTTCACTGCTGTTTTTATACCAGTTGTTATATTTTACTATATTAATTTTATTTTTTTTACTTGATTTTGGTTTTCAAGCTTTTTAAAAAGTATTTTTTTATTTCATAGAGGAAGAGGGGGCGGGGGGGGAGAGAGAGAGAGAGAGAGAGGGAGAATCTTTTCTTTTTTTTTAATGTTTTATTGGTTTTTTACAGAGAGGAAGGGAGAGGGATAGAAAGGAAGAAACATGGATGAGAGAGAAACATCCATCAGCTGCCCTCCTGTACACCCCCCACTGGGGATGTGCCCGCAGCCAAGGTACATGCCCTTGACCGGAATCGAACCTGGGACCCCTCAGTCCGCAGGCCGACGCTCTATCCACCGAGCCACACCGGTTTCGTCTGTTTTTATGATTATGCTTCCTTGAACATTTAAGAGATCTAGCTCTTTATTTAACTTCAGAGCTAACATCGTGTGTTTATTTAGCAGGACGATGGCACCTGCTTTGAATGGGGTGCAGATCTACACCCACCTTTCTTCTTCTAAATGTATTTGTATTGATTTCCGAGAAGAATGGGGAAGAGAATGAACATCAATGACGAGAGAGGATCACGGATCGCCTGCCTCCCGCACGCCCCGCGCCGGGGGGATCGAGCCCCCAACCCGGGCGTGTGCCCCGACCGGGAATGGAGCCGTGACCTCCTGCCTCGGGCAGGACACACCCAGGCTCCTCCGGCTGTTAGCTCAGGCCAGCCATTGCTAGCTGCGTTGCAGGCACCGGAAAACACCGGGAACACGCTTCCGCATTCCCACGGAGTCCTGGGCTCCATTCGGCTGGGAAAGCGAGCAGCGAGGGCAGCCGAGGGGCTCAGCTGGTGGGAGCGTCCTTCTGGTGCGCCAAGGTTGCGGGTTCGACCCCCCGGTCAGGGCACATACAGGGCCCAACCAATGAAGGCGTCCATGAGTGGAACGACAGAGAGGCATTTTTCTCTCTGGCAGACAATCAACCAATTAAAAGATGTCAAGTGCGCAGGGAGCCCTAGTCGCTCTGGGTCCGCAGAAAGAGCATCAGCCCACAGACGGAAGGGTCCCAGGTTCGAGTCCCACGCAAGGGCACGTATCTCGGCTGAGATAACCAATGGATGTGTTTCTCTCACATCACATCGATGTGAGGCTCCCCTGCACGTGAGAGGTGGGGCTCTCAAGAGGCACAGTACTGGCTGCTTCATACCAGAGAGAGGCGCTCCAGCACCTTAGGCCCGGGGAAGGTGTCTCCACAGGGCGGTGCTGGTCGTGACCTTGGCCTTGGCTTGCTCCTTGGTGGTCCTGGGGCTCTGCTCTCCTCCTCCGCCTTCAGAGCCAAGATCTCCGATTCTTACACCGAAGCTAAGCGAGGAAACAAGGCCCAGGGTTCCTACTGAGGTCTCTGTCCGCTTGGACTAGCTCTCAGTCAGACCTTGGCGTTGGGACCTTCACGATCTCCTCTTGGCGTCATCGACATAACAAATCTTTTTTTTTTTTTTAGTACGTTTTTACTGGTTTGAGAGAGAAACATGGGCGAGAGAGAGAGACATCAATATCCATCAGCTGCCTCCTGCATGCCTCCCACTGGGGAATCCGGCCCCAAACCCAGGCATGGGCCCCGAACAGGAGTCAAACCCGAGACCTCTCGATGCACAGGATGACGCCCATCCACCGGGAGCCACACCTGCTGGACGCTATAATAACGGTTAGAGCTAACTGAACAAATGCTGCGCTCAGTATGCTTTTAAGAACCAAGTCAAGCCGAGACCGGTTTGGCTCAGTGGATAGAGCGTCGGACTACGGACTGAAAGGTCCCGGGTTCGATTCAGGTCAAGGGCATGTACCTTGACTGCGGGCGCATCCCCAGTAGGGGGCGTGCAAGAGGCAGCTGATCGATGTTTCTCTCTCATCGATGTTTCTGACTTTCTATCCCTCTCCCTTCCGCTCTGTAAAAAATCAATAAAATATATTTAATAAAAAAAAAAAGAACCAAGTCAAGCCCACCTGGTATGGCTCAGTGGGTAGAGTGTTGGCAGATGAACTGAAGGGTTGGGGATTCAATTCCCAGTCAAGGGCACATACCCTGTTTCCCCAAAAATGAGACAGTGTCTTATATTAATTTTTGCTCCCAAAGGTGCGCTAGATCTTATTTTCGGGGGGATGCCTTATATTACAGCGAGGTCTTATTTTGGGGGGATGTCTTACTTTCGGGGAAATAGGGTACTACGTTTTTCTCTCTGTCTTTCCACCTCCCTTCCACTCTCTCTCTAAAACTCAAAGGAAAAAAAATTTCCTCAGGTAAGGATTACCAAAAAAATAAAGTGCGACTAATGTTTTTTCTTAAAAAAAAAAAAAAGTCAATAAGGGGGTGAATATAATAGAATCAGTGGCATAGAGAAGAAATGAACTGACGATTCTTGGGGAGAAAGCGGGGTGGCAGGTGCAGGAAGAGACTGGACAAAAATCGTAGACCTATGGATGAGGACAGTATGGGGGGTGAGGTAAGGGCAGAGGGTGGGATGGGTACTGGGTGGAGGGGAGCTATGGGGGGGGGAACATTATAATTAATAATCTGAACAATAAAGATTTATTAAATTTAAAAAGAGTGCTAACTCAACCCTGACTGGTATGGTGCAGTGGGTGAACACTGACCCAGGCATCAACAGGTTGCCAGTTCCATTCCCAGTCAGGACAGGCTAGGTCTGCGGGAGGCAGGTGATGGGTGTTAATGTTTCTCTCTGACCATGTTTCTATCTCTCTCCCCCTCTCCCTAAAAAATAAAATAAAACATTTTTTTCTTATAACGAACCAACTAAAAACCCTGCCAGGTAGCTCAGCTGGTGAGAGCGTCACACCAATACACGAAGGCTGTGGGTTCAATCCCCCATCAGGGCAAAAAGAAACAACCAATGAACACGTCGACAGTGAAACAACAAACCGATGTCTCTCTCCATCCAAGGCTGAAAATTAAACACATGCCTGGCCAGTGTGGCTCAGTGATGGAGCGTCCACCTATGAACTAGGAGGTCACAGATTTGATTCCCGATCAGGGCACATGCTGGGTTAATGAAGCCACCGTGTGAGGCGACCCTCCCGTTTACACATCCAGGCGACATCCAGGCGTCAACTCTCTCCCAACACGGTTAGACTTGGTGGCCTCGGAGGTTCCGAATGGACTGGCTGGAGGCAGGAGGCCCGCATTCACCAGGCCTCGTCCCCTCCGGCAAATCCATCCCTCGAGTGACTTGGGCCCAACCTTGTAGTTAGGAAGTTCCCGCGTCCCCTGAGGGTCGTGGTCCGAAAGTTCGGGCATCCCCTGAGGAGCTGGTCCGGAAGTTCCTGTGTCACCGGAAGGGTGTGGATCGGAAATTTGGGCATCCCTTGAAGGGCGTGGTCCGGAAGTTTGGGCATCCCCTGAGGAGCGTGGTCTGGAAGTTCAGGCATCACCTGAGGGGCGTGGTCCGGAAGTTCGGGCATCCCCTGAGGAGCGTGGTCCGGAAGTTCAGGCATCCCCCTGAGGGGCGTGGTCCGGAAGTTCGGGCATCCCCTGAGGGGCGTGGTCCGGAAGTTAGGGCATCCCCTGAGGGGCGTGGTACGGAAGTTAGGGCATCCCCTGAGGGGCGTGGTCCGGAAGTTCGGGCATCCCCTGAGGAGCTGGTCCGGAAGTTCTGGCGTCCCCTGAAGGGCGTGGTTTGAAAAGTTTGGGCATCCCCTCAGGGGTGTGGTCCGGAAGTTCCAGCGTCCCCTGAAGGGCGTGGTCCGGAAGTTTGAGCATTCCCCTGAAGGGCGTGGTTCGGAAGTTCTGGTGTCCCCTGAAGGGTGTGGTCCAGAAGTTCTGGTGTTGCCTGAAGGGTGTGATCCGGAAGTTCGGGCGCCCCCTACAGGGCGTGGTTCCTTAGTTCCGGTACCCACAAATCCCAGGCGGGCGCGGTAGGTGAGCGCGGCAGGTGCGCGAGGTATGGAGGCGGGACTTCCGGCGCCCTCCTCAGGAGGCTTTTTCAGTGAAGTTTTACGTGGCTGCCTCCCCAGGAGCGAATCTGGGAAGAAGGTAGTGGGAGCGGGAGAGGCGCCAGGTAAGCCCAGGGACCAGCCCCCGCGTCCTTACACGTGTCTGGAACTGGGGCGAAGTCCCCTGCCTCCAGAGCCGCCATTCCCCCTCAGCTTCGGTAGCCGGTCCGCCTTATACTCAACAACGATGTCCTGATCTAAGGCGCTCCTCGAGTCGTGGGCTAGAGGGAGGCGGGGGAACTACGTTACCCAGAAGGCCGTGTTTCGGGAGCCTGACGTGGACGCTGGCCAATGATGGCCCGGAGCAAGTGGGCATTTCCGGAAGCTTTTGTGACGTAGGCGGGACTTCCGGGTTTTTCTCCGCGGACGCCATTAGCCACAGCGGTGGGGTCCCGGCGGGGTCTAGCTGGCCGAGCGCGGGGTCAGCGCTTCTCGTCAGGTTCCTCGTCGGCGCAACGGGCGCTTGGCCTGTCGCCCCGCAGGCCCGAGCCTCTCGGGGGCGACCTGTGCGCCCGACCTTCACTCCCGCGGTCGCCGAGGGCGGCGCCTTGTGCGCCGAGGACACCGCAGCTCGGAGCGCGAGGGTCGGCCGGCCGAGGTCGCCGGGGGCTCGCCTGTCCCCTCGTCGCTCGAAGCGCAGGCTCACACGATGGCGGCGGCGGCGGCGCCGACCCGCCCCGCGCAGGTGAGCGGACGGGGGTTTCGGGACCGACGGGCTGGGAGCCGGGATCCCCGGCGCTTTGACGTGCGTGGCAGGTGTCGCGTGGCCCCGGGTTCCAGCAGGGGGGACCCGGGTCGTCGCTTCGCTTGTCCCGGGCCCCGACGGGGTGGGGGGGCCTCCTGACAGCGGGCGTCTGAGCCCCGGTTGTGTCCTTCGAGGTTTGCTTTCCTGACACAGCCTGGCCTCGGGGGAGGGGGGTGGGTCGGTCCTGTCCGGGTTCAGGAAGGAAATGAGGGCATGTTTTGTGGGTGGGAGTCAGGGGGAGACCCAGGGCATTGTGGGGAGCGGGTCCGCTGACTGGAGAAGGGTCGATGCCGCCGTAAACCCCAACCCCACGGCAGTCCTGCGGGGATCCCACCCGGCCCACCTGTCTTCCCACACGTAACCTTGGGCATCAGGGCCAGAGAGAGGGAAGTGGGCATTTCCAGGCAGAAGCGCCCCACCCCAGGGGAGGTGTGTGGTTGGTTTCAGGAGGACAGGTGGGTGGGAGGGAGGGTTGTTGCCTTGCTGCCCGCAGCTGCTGAGAGGCGGCTGGGAGGGTGACAGTGAGTGATGGTTAGCGGAGGGTGGCGGGGTCACCTACCTCAGCCGCCACACATCCCCATATATCCATTTTTCTTTCAACATATTTCTTTTTTAAAAAATATACTTTATTGATTTTTTACGGAGAGGAAGGGAGAGGGACAGAAAGTCAGAAACACTGATGAGAGAAAACATCGATCAGCTGCCTCCTGCGCAACCCCCACTAGGGATGTGCCTGCAACCAAAGTATATGCCCTTGGTTGGAATCGAACCCGGGACCCTTCAGTCCACAGGCCGACACTCTGTCCACTGAGCCAAACTGGTTTCAGCTTAACATATTTCTTTATTGATTTCAGAGTGGAAGGGAGAGGGAGACATAGAAACATCAATGAAGAGAGAGAATCATGAATCAGCTGCCTCCTGCACGCCCCACACTGGGGATCGAGCCCACAACCCAGGCATGTGCCCTTCACTGGAATGAACCTTAGACCTTTCAGTCTGCAGGCTGACACTCTGTCTACTGAACACGGCTTACCTTCACAGCCAGTTGGCCTGGAGGTCAAACCCTCCTAGTGCTAACAACAATAAGCTGGGCTTAACTTCAACAATACTGTACAACCCATAAAGGTTTGCAGTAAGAGTATCCACCTCAGGTAACTGGGGAGGCTGAGCCACTGTCCCTTAGAGGACATCTACCACACAAAGCTAATGGACCAACTCAGAAAAGCAGCCACAATGCAGAGAAATGGAAAGAAATCAGGTGTGAAAGAAATGGAGGGAAAAAGACGACTAGACATAGAGTTCAAAACCACAGTAATAAGGTTTTTCAAGAGGCTCCTAGAAAAGGCTGATAAACTTAATGAGAACTACAAGGAAATGAACAAGACCTATGAGGAAATAAACGAGACCTGAAAGGAAATGAATGAGACCTACATCCGAATTATACTAACATCTGATTTATAGGGGTGCCAGAAAAAGAGAGAGAGCAAGATAATGAAAACCTACTTGAAGAAATTGTGACCAAAAACTTCCCCCACCTGGTGAAAGAAATTGACTTAAAAGCCCAAGAAGTGCACAGAACCCCGAAATATAGGAATCTAAAGAGGACCACACCAAGACACATCATAATTAAAATGCCAAGGGCAAAAGATAAAGAGAGAATATTAAAAGCAGCAAGAGAAAAACAGTTAGTTATCTATAAGGGAGCACCCATACGATTGTCAGCGGATTTCTCAACAGAAACGATGCAGGCCAGACGGGAGTGGCAAGAAATATTCAAAGTGATGAATAGCAGGAATCTACAACCAAGATTATCCAGCAAAGCTATGATTCAGAATTGAAGGTCAGATAAAGTGCTTCACAGATAAGAAAAAGCTAAAGGAGTTAATCACCGCCAAACCAATAATATATGAAATGCTGAAAGATACTCTTTAAGAAGAAGAAGAAAAAAAAGATAAAAATATAAATTATGAACAACAAATACACATCTATCAACAAATGAATCTAAAAACCAAGTGAATTAATAAGCTGATGAGCAGGATAAACTGGTAAATATGACAGAATCACGGACATAGAGAGGGAATGGACTGACAATTCTTAGGGAGAAAAGGGGTGTGGGAGGTGCAGCAAGAGACTGGACAAAACTCATGCACCTATGGGAGAGGACAGTGGGGGGGAGGTGAGGGCGGAAGGTGGCATGGGTACTGGGTGGAGGGGAGCTATGGGGGAGAAAAAGGGGGGACCAATGTAATTAATAAACTAAACAATAAAGAAAAAAGTTTAAAAATGGGTGTAAATGCTTCATGGTCTCCTTATGTATCCACTTTCTAAAAAACAATTTTTTTTTTTATTGATTTCATAGAGGAAGGGAGAGGGAGACAGAAACATCCATAATAAGAGGGAATCATGGATTGGTTGCCTCTTGCACACCCCACTCTGGGGATCGAGCCTGCAATCTGGTATGCGCCCTTGACCAGAATCGAACCTGGGACCCTTCGGTCCACAAGCCAACGCGCTATCCACTGAGCCACACTGGCCAGGGCTTTGCTTTGGTAGTGGAGGAGGGTCAGGTTACTCTGGTGGGCCCCGGGGAAGGAACCTGTGATAAAATCTTGCCTCTGGTTTGTGAGACGAGAGTCCCTCGGGTGTACTGAGGGACTCCCTCAGGCCTGGATCACCGACTGGCACGGAGGGATGAGGGTTTGCCTGGGGCTGTGGGAAAGTTAAAACCCCCGAGCGCAGCGAGCGTCACTTCCGTCACAAATGCTATGGGGAGTGGGCACCCACCGACCCAGGAACCGAGGCCCAGAGAAATGATGTCCCCCAGGTAACACGCTGGCAGGCATCGGGTTTCGGGAGTGTGGGCGCAGCCCTGGCCCCAGGCTGGGCGTTGTCCAGTGCACAAAAGGTACCGTTCCATCCCCGTCGGGGCATTTCCAGGGTCGTGGGCTCCATCCCTGGTTGGGGGTGCGCAGGAGGCAGCAAAGATCCACTTTCACTTTGATGTTTCTCTCTCCCTCTCCCTTCCTTTCTCTTTAAAAAAAAAAAAGTCGAGCCGAGACCGGTTTGGCTCAGTGGATAGAGCGTTGGACTGCGGACTGAAGGGTCCCGGGTTCGATTCCGGCAAGGGCATGTACCTTGGCTGCGGGCACATCCCCAGTAGGGGGCGTGCAAGAGGCAGCTGATCAATGTCTCTCTGTCATTGATGTTTCTGACTTTCTATCCCTTTCCCTTCTGCTCTGTAAAAAATCAATAAAATATATATTTTTTTAAAAAGTCGATAAAAAGGTTAAATTTTTTTTTTTTAATGCGTTTGGGAGCAAACCACGGGCGATGGAACTGGGGACTTTGAGTCCCTTTGACCAGGAAGTGGAGCCCTCAGCCCGGGGAGGCAGTTACAGGGTCAGGGAGGCTCAGGGGCACCTGTGGTTACCATCACGGATGTTTTAACTTCCTTATCCCTCTCGTCCTGGGGCCCTCCTGTCTGCCTCGCCGTCTACGTGACGTTCCGTTGTCTCGTGTCCGTTTTCATGGGCTCCTGCCCAGGAGGCTTCTCCTATGCGACTGTGTCGCCCCCACACCATTGCCGTCCCCCCGTGAGCGAGCACAGAGCTCGGCTCCAGCAGGCACGTGGTGCTCTGGGCCTTGACATCTGCCCCTTGATCGTGACACAGAGACGCTCGCTGATCCCATCGGCAGCCCCAAGGCCATCGCTGCGACCTCTGTCTTACTCTCCAGGTGTCCGTGACCTTCAAGGACGTGGCCGTGACGTTCACCCAGGAGGAGTGGGGGCAGCTGGGCGTGGCCCAGAGGGCCCTGTACCAGGAGGTGATGCTGGAGACCTGCAGGCTCCTGGCGTCTCTGGGTGAGTGCTCCCCCACCTTCGGGGGAGGGGGGAACCTGCCACTTCCTTATGGCACATCTGGCTTTGGGCCTGGCTGGTCACGAAGGTCCCGGGAGCCCTCTTTCCTCCCCCCCTCAGCCTCAGTCATGTTCTGGACTCCCCTCTGCTGGTCGCCATGGTCTCTCCTCTGGCTCCTAGAACATGGTAGAAGGAAATGGGGGCATCCCGTCATGCCTTTGAGGGACTGATACAGGAGCTGGGGACCCCGGGATTGTGCCCTGCCTCCTGGGTCTGCTCCTGTCATGCCGTTCAGACTGGCTTCTGTCCTCGGCGAGTTTGTGACAGGACTGGCCCCCTCAGTCCCTGCTCTCTGTGGCCCTCAAACTCCTTGTCTGTGCTTTTCTGCTTGCTTATGTTGTTTCTGTTTGTTTCTGGGGCATCCAGGAGGCAGCAGTGGCCACCGGAGCCCATACTTCCTGGATCTCTCCCCTCTGCCCGGCACAGACTGGCCTCGGTCTAAGGTTCTCATTCCACAGCCTGACTGAGGGAGCCTTGTGGACCCACGAGTCCCCCCAGGCCAGGGGTCAGGGCCGGGAGTGAGGGGCTGCTCTCCCGGTACAGGGGACCAGGCGGGTCCCAGGAGGCCTCTGCCCTCGCTGCCACCGGGGATTGTTCTAAACCAGGTCTCGGTTACGGGCTCTCTGACCTCTTGTGGCTTCAGGAAGGTCTCGTTTCCTGAGTCCCTGGTGCTTCCAGTGTCAGTGTCTGTGGCCACTGGGATAGTCGCCGCTGGAGTGTGGGTGGTCCTGGCGTCGAGTGGGCAGAGTCCTGTTACCTCCTGCCGTGGGGGGGGACCCCGCCCTCGACAAAGAATTACACAGCCCGCATGTCAAGAGTGCCAGGACTCCTCGCCGAGTTCTTAGTTGGTTAGAGGGTCATCCCATCACGCCAACGTTGCGGGTTCGATCCCTGTTTGGCATGTGCAAAAAGAGTGCGGGGTTGAGAAATACCAGTGTGGGTGGTCTTGTGCTGGAAGCTAATCTCTGGGGACCCCTCATCCTGAGGGGAAGGAGGGCTGGACATCCAGGGCTCAGGATAAGGCAGCAGTGGCCACCTGAGCCCATACTTCCTGGATCTCTCCCCTCTGCCCGGCACAGACTGGCCTCGGTCTCAGGTTCTCATTCCACAGCCTGACTGAGGGAGCCTGGTGGACCCACAAGTCCCTCCAGGCCAGGGGTCAGGGCCGGGAGTGGGGGGCTGCTCTCCCAGTAGAGGGGACCAGGCGGGTCCCCTCCACTGTGTTCACCTCTACCTGCCGGGTTTCAGTTTATGGGGGTGGGATGTGGAGGAGTTAGTGCCGTTGAAGGAAGGGTTTATTAAGAGAAGGGGACCCTGCACGTCTCCGGAGCCACACGAGGAATCAGTGGGAAGACCATGGCTGTGGGGAAGCATGGCCCAGAGCCCTTACTGGGGCTTCTCTGAGCACCGGAAGCAAGGGGTGGTTAGCTGGAGTGCTTCCAGCCGGCCCTGGATGTCTGGAAGCTGGGACTTGGTTGGCAAAGGGCGTGGAAAGGCTGGCTGGCGTGTGCTCGAGCTAAAGGGCTGGGAGGCTGTGGGGGCTTGAGTGTTTCCATGATAGGTGTGCCACCTGGCAAGCTGAGCCAGGAATTAGCCGGCTCTGGGAGGAGTAGGGTCCACGGTGTCAGAACTTTGTGAAAGAGCAAAGATGACTAGTTGGTCCTCGGGTTGAGGAAGCTTTGGGGTGGGGGTGGTGGAGTTTTACAGAGCATGGCTAAGTTGAGTTGCCCGGAAGAGTAGAGAAAAGCATCGAGAGAGGAGGGACACAGGAACTGCAGGCTTGATCGCCCCCAACTGCCCTCCCTTGCGGGCCTGGTCCCTCCCAATGACCCTCCCCTGATGGCCATCTTGTGGTGGCCATCTTGTGTCCACATGGGGCCAGGATCTTTGACCACATGGGGGCAGGCCTCTTGTGTGTTGGAGTGATGGTCAATCTGCACATTACTCTTTTATTAGCTAGGATAGAGGCCTGGTGCATGGGTGGGGACCGGCTGGTTTGCCCTGAAGGGTGTCCCGGATCAGGGTGGGGGTTCCCTTGGGGCGTGGGGTGGCCTGGGCGAGGGGCCTGTGGTGGTTTGCAGGAAGTACCTGCAGGAGGCCCATTTGTATAACTTCAGCCAAGAAAATCCACCTGAATTTGAGGGGCTGCCTGATGTCTTTGGGAAGTTGTGCCGTGTGCGAAAGCAGAACGTGTGTGTGTGTGTGTGTATGTGTGTGTGTGTGTGTGTGTGTGTGTGTGGTATTTGTGTGTAAAAGGAAAAAACTCTTGTTCTCAACACTTCTGACATCACACCCGTGGGGTTTCACCCAAGCAGCGCTGGCACTGACTGGCTGGGGTTGGCACCCAGGGAACTCTCAGGCTCGTGAGCCCACAATTCCCACCACCCACCTGAGAGGCCGGTCACAGCCCGGGTTGTCCCCCGTCCTGCGCGTCTGGCATAAATTGGAGGTGCCTACAACCCCTCCTTGAGTCTGATGATTTGCCACAACAGTTCTCAGGACTCCGGACAGCGCCTCACTCACTGTCACCTGGTTATTATAAAGGCTGCAACCGCAAGGGCACATGGGAGCACCGGGCCAGGCATGTAGGATGGGGGCAGAGCTTTCCTGCCCTCTGCGGCTGATCATCCTCCTGCACCTCACGGCTAACCAGCCTGGAAGGCTTAACTGAAATCATTGGCCACTGGGGATTAAACTCCACCTCCAGCCTCCTCCCAACACCAAGGTCAAGGGGAGGGCTGCCAGTCTAATCCTCTAATCCGGTGGTCTGCAAACTCATTAGTCAACAGCCAAATATCAACAGTACAACGTTTGACATTTCTTTTGAGAGCCGAAAACTGACTTCTGCGCATGGGCCATGAAGTTTCCATCGCACTGTGCATGCGTGCCCCCACGTGGTATTTTGTGGAAGGGGCTCGTGGGCCCACAGTTTGCTGACCACTTCTCGAATCCCGTGGTTGATTCCAAAAGTCACCTCGTTAACAGGGCGGTAGAAAGGGGTTATTACAAATAATAAAAGATCGCCCTGGCCAATTCGGCGCAGTGGGTAGAGCGCCGGCCTGTGGACCCCTGGAAGGGTCCCCAGTTCCATTCCTGTCAAGGGCACATGCCTGGTGGCAGGCTTGATCCCCAGTAGTGGGCATGCAGGAGGCAGCCGATTAATGATTCTCTCATCGATATTTCTCTCCCTCTTCTTTCTCTGCAATCAATAAAAATATATTTAAAAGATACACAACAATGATGCTCCTTTCATTTTTAATCCGGGACATTCCGGCTAGGGGCGGAGCAGCACCACACTCCCTGACTCCCTGGGGGGGGGGGGGCAGTGTCTCGTAGTCCATGAACTCCGTGACCGTTCACTAAGCCCCAGGGCTCCCGGGAGCCAGGGATTCTGGGGAGGGGGGTGACCTCCGGGAGCATCTGGAGGGGCCTGAGCAGAGAGGCCATCCTTCCTGCCGGTGGAACACACCAGAGGACCGCTTCGCCACGTAGTCCTCGCCCTGGGATATCTGTCCTGTTGCTTTTTGGAGAGAGGGAGTGAGTGGGGAGAGCAACAGAAACATCAACTGGCTGCCTCCCAGATGCACCCCGACCTTAACTGGGGGGGGGGGGGGTGTCAAACCTGCAACCCAGATACGTGCCCTTGACCGGGAATCGAACCCGAGACCCTTTGGTGTGCTGGCTGGCACTCTAACCACTGCGCTACTGCCAGCGCCAGAGTCATCCGGGAGGTTTTTTTAATCTCCTGAGATCCAGGCCTCGTCTGCAGGGACTTGGTCTCGGTTGGACGAGAACTGACATCCTGGGGCAGTGGTTGGCAAACTCGTTAGTCAACAGAGCCAAATGTCAACAGTACGACGATTGAAATTTCTTTTTTGAGAGCCAATTTTTTAAACTTTATTTGCCCTGGCCAATTTGGCTCAGTGGATAGAGCGTCGGCCTGCGGACTGAAGGGTCCCGGGTTCGATACCGGTCAAGGGCATGGACCTTGGTTTCCGGCACATCCCCAGTGGGAGGTGTGCAGGGGGCGGCTGATCAATGTTTCTCTCATCGATGTTTCTAGCTTTCTGTCCCTCACCCTTCTTCTCTGTAAAAAAAAATCAATAAAATATATTTAAAAAAAAAATATATATATATATATATATATATATATCCTCATGTCCTCTTTCCTTCCCCGTGAACAGGCTGCCCTGTTCCCAGACCTGAGCGGATCTGCCGGCCGGAGCAGGGGCAGGAGCTGTGGATGGTGAAGACGGACCTCTCCCGAGGCACCGGTCCAGGTAGGAGCCCACCTGGCGAACGGCAGACCCCGCGCCGGGAGGCCTTCAGGAGACCGCTGGCCGTGGCTCCTGGGGGAAGAAGCTGCTTGTTGTGGCCTGTCCGGTGGTTTGGAAGCCTCGGAGCCCTTTGACCCGGGGGCCCTGTGACCTCATAGAGGACAGAGGTGTACGGGCTAAGCTGTGCCTCGCTTGCCAGTCACCAGCTCTGTGGGGCAGCGAAGTCGCAGGAGCTCGTATCTCTGTGGAAGTGGAACCCAGCTTCCGGATCAGACAGGCTCCGGCACACGGCAGCTCTTTTTCTCACTCCCAGGGGGTCAGCGGGGAGCTCTGCCCCGTGGGGGTCAGGGACCCGCGGCGGTCCTGTCCTCAGTGTGTGGCTGTCAGGCTGTGCGGACGTCCTCCCAGGTGGCAGAGGAGACTGGAGGGAGGAGGGAGGAGGGAGGAGGGAGGATGTCACCCCCTCCCGCAAACACCTGTTCCGCTCACATCCCACCAAGGAGAACTGGGCGTTTGGGCACCTGGGGTGGGGCTGGGAAGCGGGGCGAGCTGTGTGTGGGTGGGGAGCAGCGGCTTTGCTGAGCGTGGTCTCCGACAGTCAGTCTGTCCCTGGAAGATGCTGGTGAGAACGGTGTCTGTTGTCAGGTTGTGTGTTTGTGCTTGTTTTTGCTGTCGGGTTGTTTGGGGGGCCATTACAGAGTGCAGTAATGCAGTGGTTCTCACCCTTTCTAACGCCATGACCCTTTACTACAGCTCCTCGTTTTGTGGGGCCCACAGCCATACAGTTATTTTCGTTGCTTCTTCATAACTGTAATGTCGCTGCTGTTAATGAATCACGATGTAAATATGCATGTTTCCCCGCAGTCTTGGGCTCTACCGCAGCGGTTCTCAACCTGTGGCTGGAGACAGAGTCGCTCAAGACCTGCCTGTCCTTCCAGCACCTGCTTGTCTTTCCTCTGTGCCCGCACAGCCAGGTCTTACAGCCTGTAACCCTCTCCCAGTATTGTCCGGTCGCGTCGGCCTTCCTCCCCCGTGCTCTTCATCCTCACCTCTGGCCTCGCGTGCAAACCTACAGTCAGGTCTCTGGGTTCTGTGGTGAGGGGATCGTGTTGAACTCACAGAGTTACCTGGGTAGAATTGTTGGTTTTATGTTATCAGAACCTTCACTAACAGACCTTGGCTTCAATACTGTCATTTTCTCCATGTAGATCATGTGTATTTTGCCACTGTTCACCCAACTGTTCCTCAGGCGTCCCAGGCTCAGTGTGTGCCGAGTGCTCACCGTCCCCGAGTGTGCCCACCGGCAGTCCCTGCTTCTCCTCAGGCCCCGCGGTGCCCCTCCCCTTCTCTTGGTGGCAGCCCGTGGGACTCGTCTCGGGGGCACTTCCATCGGGAAACCCTGGTTTTCCCCTCAGATCAGCCAAACCGAGGGTGAAGGACGCAGAACTCAAGACTGCCATGTCTGCCCAGGTCTTCTGCCGCCAGGGACAAGTTCGGGATTTCCCAGAACTACCCTCAGGTTCAGAGATTTGCTGGAATGACCCAGAAAACTCCCTGAAACCCTCTATGCTCACTATCATATTTAAAAGCACACAGATCAGCCAAAACCAGTTTGGCTCAGTGAATAGAGCATCGGCCTATGGACTGGGAGGTCCCGGGTTTGATTCCGGTCAAGGGCATGTGCCTTGGTTGTAGGCACATCCGCAGTAGGGGGTGTGCAAGAGGCGGCTGATCGGTGTTTCTCTCTCATCGATGTTTCTGACTTTCTATCCCTCTCCCTTCCTCTCTGTGAAAAATCAATAAAATATATTTCTTATAAAAAAATAAAAGCACAATGATGAGAAGAGGTGAGGGAGGCGGGGCTGAGAGTGTTCCACACGCGAAGATTATGTGTTCTCGGCAACTCCTCAGCCAGCATCTGTGTAGGCAGCATTGAGCACAGGGCGTAGCCTGCCCCGACTCTCCAGGACTCGGTACCCAGGTTTTCATAGAGACGTCACTGAGCCTTTGCTGCTGGGACTCAATCCCAGCCCTCCTGTCCTTTCCAAAGGCCCCGTTGATGAGACCATGTGGCTCAAAGCTCCAACTTTCTAATCACAAGGTTGGAGTTTCTGAGGTCGCCAGACCTTCCCGTGAGGCATCTCCTTCCATTAGGGGCCCACAATGCAGTATCTGTTGTCATAGACCAAGCATGTCAAACTCCTTTAAATGAGGGAGGCACGCGGCCCGCTGGCCAGGAATTTGACATGCTTGTCATAAACGATGGTGTGTTTCCAGGGGCCCTCCAGGAATAACCGAGCCACTCCTGTCGCTCTGGAAATCCCCAGAATTTAGAGGTTACGTCGTCGGAGTTGGGACAGAGATCACACTTCTCTGTGAGGGGAAGTGGATCTTGTGCTGTACACTTCCTGTCTTCCACCAGCTATCCCTTCCCGGTGTTCAAGTAGTAACATGGGCTGTCCTTACTCAGAGGAAACCCAACACAACGTCGCTGTTCTGCACAGCCACGTCCCGTCTGTAGTTGTGGCTGTGTCTCCACTCCAGACGTCCTGTCCTCTCTGGGCAGGCTCATGGCGTCTACAGTCCCGGGGCCAGGGGAGAGAGATCACAGGCCTGGGAGTCGGACACAGAGGCACTTTTCTCATTTTCGTGTTTTTCGCCGAGCTGCTGATCTTGTTCCTTCTGTGTTGACATTACTAACAGGCCTTTTTTGTGTATTGGATTTCTTCAGGTGACAAAGAAAAACTCGAGACCCCAGAAACTACCGCCTGCGGGCCAGCCCCGTCCGAGAGATTCTCAGCCCGGGAACAGCTGACACAGAGAGTTCCAGGGGCCTCTCCAGGAGACCAAACCAGGGGTCAGAGTGGCCCATCAGAAGCGTCCCTGCAGGAAGGACACCTGAGACCAGGAATAGATCCTCCAAGGAATCTGTTCGGAGCTCCTTTGAGCTCTGAACGTGGCGGCTCAGGGACCCCTGATGGAGCGAGCGTGAGGACTGTGCAGGAGCCAGGCCCTCCAGGAGGTGCTGTCCCCGACCACAGCTCACACGAGTTACGTAAAGGTCCCGCGATTCAAGAACAGAATACCTTTAAATGCAGTGAATGTGGCAAAGTGTTTAACAAGAAACACCTTCTTGCAGGACATGAGAAGATCCACTCTGGAGTGAAGCCCTATGAGTGCACAGAGTGTGGGAAAACCTTTATTAAGAGCACACACCTCCTTCAACACCACATGATCCACACCGGGGAAAGGCCCTACGAGTGCATGGAGTGTGGGAAGGCCTTCAACCGCAAGTCGTACCTCACCCAGCACCAGCGGATCCACAGCGGGGAGAAGCCCTACAAGTGCAACGAGTGTGGAAAGGCCTTCACCCACCGCTCCAATTTCGTCCTGCACAAGAGGAGGCACACGGGAGAAAAATCCTTTGTCTGCAAGGAGTGTGGGCAAGTTTTTCGACACAGGCCAGGATTTCTTCGACATCACATCGTCCACAGCGGCGAGGACCCCTACGAGTGCTTCGAGTGCGGCAAGGTCTTCAAGCACAGGTCGTACCTCATGTGGCACCAGCAGACTCACACGGGGGAGAAGCCCTACGAGTGCAGCGAGTGCGGGAAGGCCTTCTGTGAGAGCGCAGCCCTCATCCACCACTACGTCATCCACACGGGGGAGAAGCCCTTCGAGTGCCTCGAGTGCGGGAAGGCCTTCAACCACAGGTCGTACCTCAAGAGGCACCAGCGGATCCACACGGGGGAGAAGCCTTTTGTGTGCGCCGAGTGCGATCGGGCCTTCACCCACTGCTCCACTTTCATCCTGCACAAGAGGGCCCACACCGGAGAAAAGCCGTTTAAGTGTAAAGAGTGTAGCAAAGCCTTCAGCACCAGGAAAGACCTCATTCGGCACTTCAGCATCCACACCGGGGAGAAGCCCTACGAGTGCGGCGAGTGTGGGAAGGCCTTCAACCGCAGGTCAGGCCTCACGAGGCACCAGCGGATCCACAGCGGGGAGAAGCCCTACGAGTGCGGCGAGTGTGGGAAAACCTTCTGCTGGAGCACCAACCTCATCCGACACGCCATCATCCACACCGGGGAGAAGCCCTATAAGTGCAGTGAGTGTGGGAAGGCCTTCAGTCGTAGCTCATCCCTCGCTCAGCATCAAAAGATGCATTCTGGGAGAAACCCAGTCGGTGTGCCACAAGTGGAAAGGCCCTTCCCAAGTGGTCAGACTGCGCTCACTCTCCGAGAGCTCCTGTTGGGGAAAGACTATTTGAATGTCAACACCGAGGGAAGTCTTGTGCCAGAGAAAACATCCACCACAGCATCTGATCGCACCTACCAAAGAGAGGCCCCACAAGAATCTTCACTGTGAGAGCAGATAATGGTTGCAGATCATCACTTGTCACGTGAAGACACGTTTTAGAAACTGATGCAGCCTAGAGCCTTATTCTCACCCGAGGATTTCTCTATGAGGGCACGCACCAAGGAAACCTTCACCTCCCTCGTGTGACGTAGTTTACGTTGCAGTGCATCTCAGGAATTTCTTTTTTAGAAGAGAAAATGCAATGATGACTTCTCTGTTAAGCCTACAGCACTTTTGTCATGGACTTACCCAGTTTATTTGGGGCAAGGGGAATGCTGTTTCGGGGGAAAGGCCTTGATCCTTGATGTGTTCTGTGTACATTCATTGTTGTCTAGTGTCAGGAGAGTTAGATAGTTGAGGGCAAGTATTTAAGGATACGTATGAATGGGCATACCAGTTAAGACTGTTAAGGCTTGGATTTTTTTAAAAAACACCACCATTCCTTATGTGGTTTTAAAACATAAAATATTTTTTGAATTCCTGTTGTTTTATTTCTGTATTCAACTGTACATCTTAAAATTCAGTAAAATGATCCCTCTCTATTTGAAATTGACTTCAGCTTTCCTAGTTTCTTTAACTTTTCATATAAATCTTAAGGTAAGTTGGTCTATTCTTATAAAAGAAATCTTACTTTCGTTTTGATATAAGTTGACTTACCACGTAGGTTGGTTTGAGAATCAGCATTGTGAACAAGTATATATGACATGACTACATTTAATTAGTAACTCTTGATTTACTAGTATTTCATTAGCACACTTATCTAGGTTTTTTCAGTGATAGTGGCATTGATTTTTTAAGTTTAAATTTTCCACACGATCTTAGATAGTACACAATAATGTAATTAATTTGGGGGAGTTGTTTTGGTAGCCTGCAGCCTTGCTAAACTCACTTATTATGAGCCGTTTCTTTGGCTGGATAGAATCCTTGGGGTTCTCTACCTAGAAATGTCAACTGCACCTAGTTTTATTTCTTCTTTCCCAATTTGTATACCTGCTGTTCTGTTATTTCCTTTTCTTATTGCACTGACTCAAACTTCAGTGTGATGTTGAATAGGAATAGCATAGTAAGGAAGGACATCCTTGATTGGCCCCTGATACTTAGTGGAGGGAACATTCAGTGTTTCGTCATTAAGTACCATACTAACTGTACTTGTTTTCATAGTTTCCTCGTCAAATTTGTAAAGTCTCCCTCTCTTCTTAATTTGCTGAGATTTTTGTTGTTATGAATAGGTATTGGATTTTGTCAATTGCTTTGTCTGCATCAATTGATATGATCATCTGATTTTTTTCCTCTGTAGCCTTGTTGATACTACGGCATTGCATTGAGGATTGAATATTGAGTCAGCCTTGCATTCTTGCAATAAACCCACTTGGTTGTGGAGTATAATTCTTTTTATATACCATATTAAAGCATTCCATTTGAATATATCTTGTTGAGGAAGTTTTCTTCTAATTTCTTGAATGATGATGTGTTCTCATTCTTTTTTGTTTTTTAAAAACTCATTGTCTGGTTTTGGTAAGTATGGTACAATTGAGAATGTATATTTCATATTGGATAAATTGGATAGTTTGTCCTTGCAAGAAATTATTGCATTTCATCCAAATTTTCTATTTTGTTCGTAGTCCTGATTGAAGTAATCTCATATATTTTTAATGGCAGCAGATCTGTACTTAAATCATATATTACATTATATATGTGTGTGTGTGTGTGTGTATATATATATATATATATGAGTGTGTGTGTATATTATATTCCTGATTTTGGAAGTGTATCAATCTTCTTAGACATTTATTAATTCCATTGACCATTTTGAAGAATCTGTACTTTTTATACCATTAATTTCCCCATATTATTATTGTTCTGTTCTAATTTCTGGTCTTTATTATATCCTTTATTCTATTTGCTTTGGTTGAATTTTGCTATTGGTATTTTTTTATGTGGGTGTTGAGATTATTGTTTTAAACTTTTTTTCCCCCTAATGTAAACATTAAATATAGTTGAAAAACGGGGTATAACTAGATCAAAAATACAGTTCAGCCGAACCGGTTTGGCTCAGTGGATAGAGCGTCAGCCTGCGGACTGAAAAGTCCCAGGTTCGATTCCGTGTCCCTTGGCTGCAGGCACATCTCCAGTTGGAGGTAAGGATCAACTGCCTTGTGTAAGGGTCAACTGTATTTTTAAATATATATATATATATTTTATTGATTTTTTCACAGAGAGGAAGGGAGAGGGATAGAAAGACGAGAAAGAAACATCAATCAGCTGCCTCTTGCACACCCCCCGCTGTGGATGTGCCCGCAACCATGGTACATGCCCTTGACCGGAACCGAACCCGGGACCCTTCAGTCCGCAGGCCGACGCTCTATCCGCTGAGCCAAACCGGCTTCGGCTTAATTTACATTCTCTATTGTTGTGAAAGTATTAGATATGTCTCCTTTCCCCACCCCCACCCTCCCATAGAATGCTATGACTTATTACAGCGGAAGGACAAGGCATGAGGACTCAAGAGTCCAGAGAAGAAACCAGGGACCCTTTTCAATGGTCCTGGCCGAGGATGTCACACAGGACGTGCTCATTGAAGCTCCCTCAAGGAACGGTGACACCACACTGAGATGGCTGCCAGGGGAGCTCACTTAGAGACTCGGTGCCCCAGGGGCACTAGGGGACACTCTTACCAGCACGCACTGAATTCTAGCTCCGAGGGGAGAGCAGGAGTGGAGCATTAAACCACCGTTGACACAGAACACTTGGGCACATGAGCCACCCCTTGAGTCCTAACTTTGGGGTGAAGGCTTACATATATACGGCTATAACCAAAAAGATCACCTCGTCACAGAACTCTTCCAAACTAGTCAGGATTTGAATCTTTTTTTTTTTTTTTTAATGACACTGCTTTTAGAAAGAGGAAAAGAGAAATATCCATTTGTTCCATTTTTATGCACTCATCGATGTCTCCCTTTCTGGCTTATAGCAATAAAAATTTTGAAATAAGTTTTATTTCCCCGCTATTTTTTGTGAAGAGGTTCTAGGTTGGAAGATTTTTTTTTCTTTTTAAATTATATTTACCCAACAGTTTATCCTGTTGCCTCCCCAAAGGATTTCAAGTTCATCAAATGTTGACACTTCCGTACAACACGTCCCCCCACTCCCCACCCCAAATAAACAGGTGTCTGGGTGGACTGGGGGCGCACAGGATGTGGGGGGCAGAGGCACCAACTTCGGGGACCCGCACGTAACGTGCGTGATCGACGAGGGTCCTGGGATTGGCCCGAACTGGACACGACCTTCGTGGTTCCGGAGTTTTCCACCCCCGACAAGGTACCCCAGCAACTTCCCGGCTTGGCTTTATATCTCATCCCGGGTGCGTCCGGTTGCCTAGCACCCGCAGCGTTCACGCCCTCACGCACTCACGTCCGCGCTCACCCATTGGCTGCTTCCTGACACTTCCTCGCGCCACCTCAGCTCCCGCGTGTTCAGCTTCCCAGCCCGTCCCGCCCCCCTGCCTAGATCCCGCCTTTTCCGGTTCTCTCCAGGCATCTCATTGGCCCGGCGTCCTCGGTACCGGGCGGAAGCTCCCATATCCCTCCCTTTCCATTGGGCACGCTGCCTGCGCCTCAGAAACGTCAACCAATGGGAAGAGACCAGGAACTCTCCCCGCTCAGCCAATGGGGCGAGGGCGCGAGCTATAAAAAGCCTGGTCCGCGTCGTAGGGGAGTTCTGGAATCATAGGTGAGTCGTTGGGGAGCCTTCAGGCGGCGCCCCGAGCCCCGTCGCGACCGGAAGGGCGTCAGCCCGAGAGTAACTCCCCGACGCCCCCCCCCCACAACCCGGTTCGGGCTCAACAGCCGGACCCGCACACCAGCTCCACGGGGCTCAGGAAGGCGTCGCCCCGCCACCCTCTCCTCTCCTCCCCCCATGAGTGTCCCACAGCCTGCGGCGACCTCGGGCGATGCGCCGCCCGCAGGTGAGAGCGATGAGAACCGGGACCAGCGCTGGCCCGGGTGTGTGTGTCAGTCACATCGCTGTTTCTCTCCGTCTCTCCCTCTTTCCCTAGAAAATCAATGGAAGAAAAAAAATATATCCTCGGGCGAGGATGAACAAAACCTAGTTGTGGCCTGCGGACTGAACGGTCCCGGGTTCGATTCCGGTCCAGGGAATGGACCTTGGCTGCAGGCACTTCCCCAATGGGGGGTGTGCAGGAGGCAGCTGATAGATGTTTCTGACTTTTATCCCTTATCCCTCTCTGGGAAAAAAAAAATCAATAAAATATATTTAAAAATAAAATAAAAATATTGAGGAAAAAAAAAACTGGTGTCAGCCCTGACCAGTTTGCCCCAGTGGATAGAACGGTGGTCGGCAAACCGTGGTTCGAGAGCCACACGAGGCTCTTTGGCCCCCTGGAGTGCGGCTCTTCCACAAAACACCACGGCCTGGGCGAGTCTTATGTTGAAGAAGTGGTGTTAGAAGAAGTTTACGTTTGAAAAATGTGGCTCTCCCAAGAAATGTCAATGGTCCTATTGATATTTGGCTCTGTTGACAGTTTGTCCACCACCCCGCCTGCGGACTGAAGGGTCCCAGGTTCGATTCCGGTCAAGGACATGTTACCTTGGTTGCAGCCACATCCCCTGTGGGAAGGTGTGAGGAGGCAGCTGATGGATGTTTCTAACTCTCTGTCCTTCTCCCTCTGCAAAAAAAAATAAAATAAGATATATATATCTCTTTAAATATATTTTATTGATTTTTCACAGAGAGGAAGGGAGAGGGATAGAAAGTCAAAAACATCGATGGGAGAGAAACATGGATCAGCTGCCTCTTGCACGCCCCCCACTGGGGATGTGCCCGCAGCCAAGGTCCATGCCCTTGACCGGAATCGAACCTGGGATTTGTGGGGTTTGGGGTGGGCGCCTAGGAGAAAGCATTGACAGCTCTTTTCTCTTTTTCTCTCCCCCCCCCCCCCCAGCAGCTGCAGAGGGCCCGCCACTGCCCAGCGCGCCCGGCAGGTGAGTGCCTCCGGCCCTGGGTCTGGAAGAGGAAGGGAAGCAGGGGGACCCAGGGAATCGAGGCCAGCCGTGCGTGTGGAGCCTGTGGGCTCCAGGGACCCAGAGCTGCTGCCCGCCAACAGCCCTGGCCGGGCCTGAGCAGGGGGTGCAGCAGTGGAGGGAGGGTGAACAGAAGGGGAAGGAGAACCCCCCTCGAGTCCCCCCCACCCCGACCCCTACCCCGACTCTCCCTCCAGCCAACTCCCCACCCCGGGCTCTCTCTTCCTCTGCCCCCCGTTAGCCGGAGCCTCTCCATCGACGACTTTGACATCGGGCGTCCTCTGGGCAAGGGGAAGTTTGGGAATGTGTACCTGGCCCGGCTCAAGGAGAGCCATTTCATCGTGGCCCTGAAGGTTCTCTTCAAGTCCCAGCTGGAGAAGGAAGGGATGGAGCACCAGCTGCGCAGAGAGATCGAGATCCAGTCGCATCTGCAGTAAGGCCGGTCTCCGCGGGAAACATCAGTTTGTTGTCCCACTTACTCCTTTTCTTTTTTAGATATTTCTTTATTGGTTTCAGAGAGGAAGGGAGAGGAATCGAGAGAGAGAAACACCAGTGTTGCCGGAACCGGTTTGGCTCAGAGGATAGAGCGTCGGCCTGGGGACTGAAGAGTCCCGGGTTCGATTCCGGTCAAGGGCGTGTGTACCTTGGCTGCGGGCACCTCCCCAGTAGGGGGTGTGCAGGAGGCAAGCTGATGGATGTTTCTCTCCCATCGATGTTTCTGACCTTCTATCCCTCTCCCTTCCTCTCTGTGAAAAATCAATAAAATATATTTTTTTAAAAAAAGAAAGAAACATCAGTGTTGAGAGAGGATCCTTGATCTGCTGCCTCCTGCACGCCCCCTTCTGGGGATCAAGCAGCAGCCCAGGCATGTGCCCTTGGCCAGAGTTGAACCCGGGACCCTTCAGTCTGCAGGCCGACGCTCTATCCACTGAGCTAAGCCAGCCTAGGGCTCTTCTCTCTCCTTTTTAATATATTTTACTGAGAGGGATAGTTAGAAACAATGAGAGAGAAACACCAGTCGCTCTCCACTGGGCATGTGCCCTTAACCACGGTACGTGCCCTTGACCGGAGTCGAACCCGGGACCCCTGAGTCCGCAGGCCGACGCTCTGTTAACTGAGCCCAAACGGGGTTAGGGCTGTTCCATTTATTTCTCCATTCATGGGTGACTCTTCTAATTATTTTTTTTAAAAAACATTTTATTGATTTTTTCACAGAGAGGAAAGGGAGAGGGATAGAAAGTCAGAAACGTCGCTCAGCTGCCTCTTGCACGCCGCTCCCCCCCTCCCCCCCCACTGAGGATGTGCCCCCAGCCAAGGTACACGCCCTTGACCGGAATCGAACCCGGGACCTTTCCGTCTGCAGGCCGACGCTCTGTCCGCTGAGCCACACCGGTTTCGGCCGTGGGTGACTCTTGTACATGCCCTGGCCCGGGGGGGAGGGTGCGCTAACCATCTGAGCTCCCAGGCCCGGGCCCGCACGGGTGCCTTCCCCTCGTTCTTCTGTGTCCTCTTTCATCCTTGACGCACGAGCCCAGCATCTCCCTCCAAACGGCCCCCAGCAGAGGCCCTTGCTTTCACCCGGAGGTTTTTCGTTTTCAGCTCGTCGCAGTTGACACTGTGCGGAGCTCCCTGTGTCACACACCCACTGCGCCCGCTCCTCGTCCTCCCCTCATGCACTCCCGGCTCAGGCTGTTACCTCTGGAACCGGCACAATCCGCCTTTTTATTTACTTACCGGAGGCCCCCCGGAGCACGAAATTTCTACACTGAGGGGAGGGGGTGTCCCCTCAGCCCAGCCCGCACCCACTGCAATCTGGGACATCCCTCTCACAATCCAGGGCTGCTGGCTCCCAACTGCTCGCCTGCCTGTCTGGCTGATGGCCCCTAACCATTACCCCGCCAGCCTGATTGATGCCTAACTGCCCTCCCCTGCCAGCCTGATTGATACCTAACTGCCCTCCCCTGCAGGCTTGAAGGCCCCAACTATCCTCCTCCTTTACAGGCCTGCTCCCTCCCAGCTGCCTTCCCCTGCTGGCCTGATCGCCCACAACCGCCCTCCCTTGCAGGCCTGGTCCCTCCCAACGGCCCTCCCCTGCTGGCCATCCTGTGGTGGCCACCTTGTGTCCACACGGGGGCAGGATCTTTGACCGCACGGGGGCAGCCCTCTTGTGTTTTGGAGGGATGGTCAGTTTGCATCTTACTATTTTATTAGATAGGATTTATTAATTTATAACATTTAAAGAGCCACATTCTTTTTTTTTTTTCTCCTTTAAATATTTTCTTTTCATTCATTTCAGAGAGGAAGGGAGAGAGAGAGAGATAAAAACATCACTGATGAGAGACAATCATTGCTTAGCTGCCTCCTACACGCGCCCCCCCCCCCCGCCCACACTGGGGATCAAGCCCGAGACCCAGGCATGTGTCCCGATTGGGAATCGAACCGGTGACCTTCTGGCTCGTAGGTCAACGCCCAGCCGCTGAGCCTCGCCAGCCGGGCCACAGCCTGCTTTCCGTGTCTGGCGTGATCACATCTCATGAACTGGCCCTCGGGGAGGCTTCTGACCCTTCTCTCCCACCTGCCCTCCAGACACCCCAACATCCTGCGCCTCTACAACTACTTCCACGACGAGCGTCGCGTGTACCTGATCCTGGAATACGCGCCGCGGGGTGAGCTCTACAAGGAGCTGCAGAAGAGCCGCACGATCGATGAGCAGCGGACGGCCACGGTGAGCTGGGGGGGGGGGGGGCAGGGGAGGGTGGCTGGGGCTTTGGGGGTCCAAGAGTTTACTGTGGGCTGGTCAGGGGGGTCACTGCTTGTGGCTGTCACGAATGTCCAGATTGCTTTTTACTTTTTTTTTTTTAATATATTTTATTGATTTTTTTTAATATGTTTTATTGATTTTTTTACAGAGCGGAAGGGAGAGGGATAGAAAGTCAGAAACATCGATGAGAGAGAGACACCGATCGGCTGCCTCTTGCACGCCCCCTACTGGGGATGTGCCCACAGCCAAGGTACATGCCCTCGACCGGAATCGAACCTGGGACCCTTCAGTCTGCAGTCCGACGCTCTATCCACTGAGCCACACCGGTTCCGGCTGCTTTTTAATTTTTTAAAATATTCTCCTCTATTAATAAAAGAGAAACATGTAAATCGACCGTACCTCCACTACGTTCACCAGCCAATCAGGAGTGAGTATGCGAATTAGCCCGACAAAAGGACGGTGGGTTAATTTGCATGCGCAGGTGCGGCCAGAGAGTGGAGCCGCTTGGGGAGCTTGGCTCCCCAAACCACCAGACAGGGAGCAGAGAAGGGAGAGCTGGCGGCTTGGAGGACTTGGCAGAGCAGGAGGCGGCCGTGGGAGGGAGACAGAGCAGGAAGGGCAAACCAAGAGCACAGGGAGCACCAGGAATTCTGGGAATAGTAGTTGTGGTGGCAGCCCCAGGATTGGAAGCAGAAGCCCAGAGCGTAGGGAGCACCTGGAATGCTGGGAATCGTAGTTCTGGTGGCAGCCGGATCTCCTAGACACTAGAGCAAAGTAAGCCTGGAGCAAGTTACTGTTGCGGTGGGGGATGGAGGGAAAGCAAAGATCAGAGACATAAGTAAAATCAGAGTGTGTAGGAAAAATTAAAGGGAAGATATCCTAAAAATTCCAGGAAATTTCCACCAATGAAGCAAAGGAAAAAAAAAAAATGCCTCCCATTATTCTGTGAGCAATGAACCAAACTGGGTTGGTGTCTCGGACAAATTTGCTCATATGATTGCAAAGACAGGCAGAAAGTCGTCCCAGATTGGAGAGGGTGCAGGTCGGGCTGAGGGACCAAGCCCCTGTGCACGAATCTTCCTGCACCGGACCCCCAATGTGTGTGTGTGTGTGTGTGTGTGTGTGTGTGTGTGTATTATTGACTTCAGAGAGAGAGAGAAACATCAACAATGAGAGAGAATCACTGATTGGCTGCCTCCTGCACGCCCCCTGCTGGGGATCAAGCATGCATGGGCCCTTGACTGGAATCGATCCTGGGACCCTTTGATCCACTGAGGCAAACCTGCTAGGTCTTCCTTCTATTTTTTGTACTAGTGGCCCGGTGCACAGATGTGTGCACATTGAAAGGAAGGTAATTAGAAGGAGTATTTTTAAATATATTTTATTGATTTTTTATAGAACGGAAAGGAGAGGGATAGAAAGTCAGAAACATCGATAAGAGAGAGACATCGATCAGCTGCCTCTTGCACGCCCCTACTGGGGATGTGCCCGCAGCCAAGGTACATGCCCTTGCCGGAATCGAACCTGGGACCCTTCAGCCCACAGTCTGACGCTCTATCCACTGAGCCAAACCGGTTTCGGCTAGAAGGAATATTTTAATATCGCCGTTCGCCCTTTCTCTGTAATACAAGCGTCAACCAGATTCACGACCCACAATGGCAGATGGAAACACGCCCGTGACTGGCACCAGCCGGAGCTGTATATGTGTCGTGCATGCAAGAGTCAACTCAGCCTTTTGTAGCTATAGAATAAGCTTGCTGAATCAGACCTGCTTTCTGATGTCGCTAGACATTTTCCAGCCCAGCGGAGCACCCCAAACTTCTCTTTCGTGTTAATTGTCAGCAACACGGCAGTAAATATCAAGACGAGGCGCGTTATTGTTGCAGGCCACGCGGGGAGAAGAAAGGGCAAAATGTTTCATTGCAGCAGTGTTTGTATTCTGCGCAGTGAGAAAACCTGACGTCATTTTCAAGGTCCACCGTTTCTCACTTCTTTTCAGTCGGGTCAAGTTTTTTTTAAGCTTTCTGAATCTCCATTTCCCTGGCTCATGAGAAGAAAATAGAATCCCACTGAGTCTCCTGTCTACCTACTCCAGAACTTCTGTGAGGATCAGATGAGATGAGGCGTGGGAAAACGCTTCACAGACATTGGGTTGAAGTGTAAAATGTTTACACCCAGCTATAAAGCGAGTCGTTTCCTGGGCTGGAGAAACGGCAAGGAGGCTAGTCGCTAGGGAGAGGAGGCTGGGCGTTGCTACGTGACGCCATTACCCAGATGGACATGTAGCACGTTAGCCTTTTATATATATATATATATACACACACACACACACACACACACACACACACACACACACACTAGAGACCCATTGCAGGAAGATTCCTGCAAGAATGGGGCTTCCTGTGGCCTGAGCAAAGCTCCCTCCTATTTCCAGGGACTCGCTCCCTTCTCCCCTGCCTCACTCCCTCGTGTCTCTTCTGCCTCACGCCCTCCCTTCTCTGCTGCATCGCTCCCTCCCATCTCCTCTGCCTCGCTTTCTTCTCTGCTGCCTTGCCCCCTCCCTCCTCCCTCCCCGCAACCTGCTTCCCTCAGTTCTCCCCCCACCCCGCTTGCTTACTTCTTAGTAGCCTTGCTCCCCTTTCCAGTACTTGGCTTCCTTCTACACTGTCTTCTTTGCCCAGATGTACAGTAGCCCCCAATTTCCCTCCTCTGCTGGCCTGGTCACCACTAACTGCCCTCCCCTGCATGCTTGACCGCCCCCAACTGCCCTCCCTTGCAGGCCTGGTTCCTTCCAACTGCCCTCCCCTGCTGGCCGTCTTGTGGCAGCCATCTTGTGTGTTGGAGTGATGGTCGATTTGCATGTTACTCTCTTATCAGATAGGATAAAAGAATCTGACCACTTTGTCGCCTATCCCCCGCGGTCAGCAAACGGGGGCTCGCGAGCCGCGTGCAGCTCTTTGGCCCCTGGAGTGTGGCTCTTCCACAAAATACCATGGCCTGGGGGAGTCTAACGCCACTTTGAAGAAGTGGCATTAGTAGAAGTTTTGTGGGTTTTTTTTTTTTTTTTTTTTTTGCAAAGAGGAAGGGAGAGGGATAGAGAGTCAGAAACATGGATCAGCTGCCTCCTGCACGCTCCCTCCACTGGGGATGTGCCCGTAACCCAGGTACATGCCCTTGACCGGGATTGAACCCGGGACCCTTCGGTCCGCAAGCCGACGCTCTCTATCCACTGAGCCACACCGGTTTCGGCAGAAGTTTTAAGTTTAAAAAAAACGTGGCTCTCGCCGAGACCGGTTTGGCTCAGCGGATAGAGCGTCGGCCTGCGGACTGAAGGGTCCCAGGTTCGATTCCGGTCAAGGGCATGTACCTTGGCTGCGGGCACATCCCCGGTGGGGGGGCGTGCAAGAGGCAGCTGATCGATGTCCCTCTCTCATCGATGTTTCTGACTTTCTATCCCTCTCCCTTCCGCTCTAAAAAATCAATAAAATATATATATTTTAAAAAAAGTGGCTCTCGAAAGGAATTTCAGTCGTTCGTACTGTTGACGTTGGGCTCTGCCGACTGATCCCTACTAACAGCCCCGCGTGAAAGGGGGGGAGCGGGAATCCTCTTGGCAGGCTCCCGTTCTGAGGCCGCCCTCCCCTCCTCTCCGCTCGGCGCAGATCATGGAGGAGCTGGCGCACGCTCTGTCCTACTGCCACGAGCACAAGGTGATCCACAGAGACATCAAGCCCGAGAACCTGCTGCTGGGGCTCCTGGGGGAGGTGAAGATCGCGGACTTCGGCTGGTCGGTGCACACCCCCTCGCTGAGGTGAGTCGGGCGAGGGCGAGGGCCGTGGGGCGCGTCCCGGGGGGGAAGGACCCCGGGCACAGGCCTGGGTTTGTCGCCGGGCACCCCCTGGCGATGGTTCCTTTGGTGAGGGGAGGGGGCCCCGCAGGTACGATGGGGGGGGTCCCCTGAGGATTATAATGGAGCTTAAAAAAATAATCATAATCATAATAATAATCCCTTTTTGCCCGGTGACGTAGCTGAATAACGCCGTAGTGCGACGCATCCCGTGTCCGCGGCGATGCCCGCCTAAAGAAACCTGCTCTGCCGAAACCGGTGTGGCTCGGCGGACAGAGCGTCGGCCTGCGGACTGAAGGGTCCCGGGTTCGATTCCGGCCAAGGGCCCGTGGCTGGGTTGCCGGCTTGGTCCCCAGCAGAGGGCGATCGTTCGGGAGGCAGCCGGTGAACGATTCTCTCTCGTCGTTGACGTTTTTCTCTCTCTCTCTCCTTCCCTCTTCCCTCCTCTCTGAAATCAATACATATTTGAAAAAAAACCAAAAAAAAAAACGAAAGTATAGCACGTACAGTTATATGCAGTACGTGATGCTCGCTAATGATGACAAATGACTGTTACTAGTGAGTGTGTTTATTATACCACCAGAGGCCCCGTGCGTGGAAATTGGTTCGCTGGACGAGGGTCCCTCAGCCCGGCCTGCCCCCGTCACACCTCTGCTGCTGCTG